>NW_020769409.1:2824418-2899669 GCF_900518735.1 Pseudonaja textilis | reverse complement strand
CCAATATTATGCACAATGGAGAACATGAATAGAAAGGTGTTCCTTGTTGAAATTCGAACTCTTTGTCAAAAGTGGGGTTTTCTGGATGAATTGAGGTCTCCTTGAAATTTAATTGAGTTCTACTTGAAGAGTTTTACTTGGAATTGAGTGGAGTTCTTGGATATGAATTGAGTTGTACTTGGAACTGAATTGAGTTCCCCAAGGTTTTCCCAACCTTGTTCACCCTTGGGAACATAAATTGATGCTCCTTTTCGAAGTCAGACCTCTGTGTGAAAAGTGCCATTGTTAGGCTGAATTGAGTTCTACTCACTACTTTAAGATGTGTTTTGGCATACTTTCCACAGGGAAGGTTTCCACATCTAGGCACATATAGTTGTTTTTCGAATGTTGTGCACAATGGAGAACATGAATAGAAAGGTGTTCCTTGTTGAAATTCGAACTGTCAAAAGTGGGGTTTTCTGGATGAATTGAGTTCTCCTTCAAATTTAATTGAGTTCTACTTGAAGAGTTTTACTTGGAATTGAGTGGAATTCTAGGATATGAGTTGAGTTGTACTTGGAATTGAATTGAGTTCTCCAAGGTTTTCCCAACTTTGTCCACCCTTCGGAAAATAAATTGGTGATCATTTTCGAAGTCAGAGCTCTGTATTCTAGGCCACCAAAAAGTCCTTGTGACCAGGTGAAGGGTTTTGAAGAACCCAAAATGACCCGCAGTTGGGTTGTCATGACATTACCGTATATTCGAAGTGACCATATGTAGAACCAATGCTGTCTTCCACTCGTCTCCTTTGCGCATCTGCACCAGGTTGTAAGCCCCTCGAAAATCGAGCTTGGTGAACATAGTGGCCTCTCATAGTCATTCCATCAACTCGGGAATGAGCGGCAAAGGATAACTATTTTTCACCATAATGGCATTTAACCTGCGGTAGTCACAACACAAGTGCAAATCCCCTATCTTCTTTTTTACAAGAAGGACAGGAGAGGAAAGAGGAGACAACGATGGTCTGATAAACCCCCGGGCCAAGTTCTTATCCAGAAAATCTCAGAGAGTGACCAATTCGGGCTCAGACAGGGAATACAAACGGCCCTTGGGTTGCGGAGCATTGGGCAGGAGGTCCACAGTACAGTCATAAGATCGATGTGGGGGTAACCGATCCACCTCCTTCTCGCTAAAAACATCCGAAAAGTCAGATCATTCAGGAGGTACAGAGACGGCGGGGGCTGTGATGTCTTGACCAGCACAAATGTGTCTTAGATGGTCCACACACTGGACACTCGGGAACGAAATGGCGTTCTGTGCCCATGCTACCTGAGGATCGTGCAACCATAGCCAAGGCATTCCGAGAACCAAGGGAAGATGGAGGTCCGAGGTGATGTAAAAGCTAATTGCCTCCTCATGGTCCCCAATGACCAGGCATAATGGCTGAGTAGCAAAACAAATAGGCCCAGACCACAGTTTCCGCCCTCAATGGTTTCCACTTTAATGGGAGGCTCCACAGCAACCAAGGGAATTTTATAATGAGTGACAAAAGCCCAGTCCATGAAATTGGTAGTAGCCCCCGAGTCCACCAATGCCACCGCAGGAATCCCCTCCAACCGGGACTGCAAGAAAACCTGTGTGTCCAACAGCCGATTTTGGAGAGGACCAGAGTTCACCTCCGCTACTTCGGGCAGTTGTGTGGTATGTGCCCGACCTAGGGTTTCCCCCAGGCCGGGCCTGCCCCATTTCCCGATGGTACAGGATGAGATTTGGGCACTGGCTTTCATACCCGCCGTCATTTAGCAGGACAGGAACTGGCAAAATGTCCCGACCCTCCACTGTACAGGCACAGGCCTCCCTGAAATCTCTGTGTGTATTCTTGTGTTGTCAACCGAGGGTGGAGCGCACCCAACTCCATCGGTTCCTCGGTCCTGGTATTATGGGATACCAGGGGTGTTGGTTGTATGGGAGGTTGCAGCCATGAGTGAGAGGGCGGCTCTGGAACTGGGCATCTGGTCTTGCGCTGTTGAAGCCGGGCATCAATGCACAAACATTGCACCACCAGCGCATCAAGGGTTAGAGCCGGCTCCACATGCACCAACTCATCTTGAATTTCTTCTGCCAAACCCTCCTGAAAAGCATCCATGTGAGCTGCCTCATTCCAAGCAGAGTCCATGCAGAGAAGATGAAACTCTGCAATAAAGTCTTGTAAAGGGCGTTGTCAGTCTGTGCTCCATTCAAAATCCAAGAAAGAAATACTCAGACTCCATAGATTTGAGCAAAGTTTTTCTTTTACTGAAATTCAAAGTGGAAGCTACAGGTAGAATTCTCAATCTAAGGAATTTGGTGCGCAGATCACATATACAAAGGGATGGAATTGTTCCCACCCCCCCAAAGTCCAAAAGACTCTTCCAAGTAAAAGTTCTTAATATGATCATGTGGGCATCTTCAGGTGGTGATGAGGCCTCTGTCCGTTGACCTTGACATATTTTGATAAAACTTTGCAGCTGCGCAAAGGAAAGAAAGCTAAGCAAGGAAATAGAAACTTAAGAGCAGGAATTTATACTCCCCCCACCAACTGCTCATTTATACAAGACAAGAATGTAACACCTCCAGTTCTCTTCCCACAAGATGCAACCCCTCCTCCCCCCGTTACTCATGGCAGCCGAAAGATGGAAAGCATTAGAAAGCAATAGAAAAGTAGAAAAGATCTTGAAGGCTGACATTCGCCCCCCCTAGAAAAAAGGACGTTAGTCCTGTAAGAGAGAACAACACAAAAGCATTGATTAGCAATCATATACATTTTCTAGGGTTTATCATGATACTTTGCATGAAAGTCTTTGATCAGCTTAGGGGCTCTAACATCTTTCTCATTAACCCACTCGGCTTGGGGAGATGGGAAATGTTTCCAAGCAACAAGGTATTGGAGGCGACCCCTCCATTTACGACAGTCCAAAATCTCTTTAACTTCAAAGTGATGTTCACCCTCAATCAGCAATGGTATAGGAAGATCAGTCTGGGTTGGTCTCAAGACAGAAGTGTGTTCAGGTTTCAACAAACTATCATGGAAAACTGGGTGAATTCGTCAAAAAGTTTTTGGTAGTGTCAATTGGACTGTCACAGGATTCACAATTCGTTCAACTGTGAAAGGACCTACATACTTAGGGCCAAGTTTCTTTGACTTTTGAGTGGTTTGTAAGTATCTGGTGGACAGGAAAACTTTGTCTCCCACCTGATAGGTCTTCTGTGGGGCTCTCTTTTTTTTTTAAAGCAAATTTTATTGATTTTAACAACAAACAAACAAAACAAAACATCATTAAACATTAAAAACATAAAACCTCTTTCCATTATAAATCTTTACAAGGCAGGTAACACATTATTTTATATCACGTTCTTCTAATTTATCCCATTTCCATATAGACACATAAATTCCCTTTAACAAATTTCACATTATTTCTCTTTACTCTTATTCAATCACATTTCTTTTCTAGTTTATCTGCTATTCAACCATCACATTTATATTTTCCTCTGGCTTGTTTACAGTTGTTCTCATCTGGCTTTCCTCCGAGATTTTATTAATTCTCAATTAAACACACACACATAAAGCACAAAAAACATAAAACTTCCTTTTAGAAAGTAACTTGGCCCCAGATTACCTCTTTTTGTATGGACTTCAATTAAATTCATGCTCTTCTTATATACCATTACCTATCTTGTTTACCATTCTATATCTTCTAAATAACTCCTCCCCACTTATATATTTCATCATACTTTAAGACAATATTTTTATATCTTTTGTCCATTTTTCCATTTACATCTATCTCATTCCCAATATAAAAAAGAATAATTTCTCCTGAAATCACTAATCAGAGTATGATGCCTTTCTATCATACCCCTAAACTGAAATTTGAAATAACACCTAAGTCCCAATCTGATTCTGCTTAGTACATTCTAATATTTCAAAAACAAATGCTACAATAATAAATCTATAATAAACAACACATTAGCCCATTAAACTCTATAATTAAACTAATATTTAAAACATTTCCTTTAATATTTTATTAAAACTTAAAATCATTTATTATTAAACATTTTAACATTGTACCTTAATCTTTTATTAAATCTTATAAAATTTTAATTTTCTATTTTTAATACAAATACAACTGCTACAATACTATCATGTGTACTATGCAGAATCCCCCCTTTTTAAAAAAAGAACCATACATTACCCTTTGTCCCTAAAAAAGATTTTCTTTTTCCCATCTTGTTTTATACCTTTATAACTCCCCCCCCCTTTTCCCTTTCTTTCTTGGCCCACCTAGACTTTTTACCCACTCCTCTCCAAACCTCTGCCTTCTTGGCTTCCCCTTTCTGTTGCATTCTTCTTTCCTTTTGCTTTCTGGCATTATATTGTTTTTGCATCTAATTTTTCTCTTTCATAGATATTTTTTTATGCCTTAAGCCCTTCCTTTTCCCTCCTCTCTTTCTCCTTTCTTTCTTAATCACACTATTTAATTCATTAAAAATGGCTTCTTCTTCCTCCGCTTCTTCCAGCTGTTGTTTAATTTGCTGACACATAGCAAGCGACATATCTAGAAAACAAAGGGCTTCTCCCATAGCGTCCTTGCCTTCTTTCCTTATTTTTAGATATTGCTTTTTTAGTTCATCGAGAGGTAGAGCCATTATAAACTTTTTCTTCTTCTTTTTCTGTATCCTCTTCTTGTTATTAAGCCAATCAAATATTTCCAAACTTAAAACAATTCCCTAAAATCCCAAAGTCCCAAAGTCATCAAACAGTCCAGGCAAAGCACAAACTTTTTCCTTTTACAGTTTCTCTTCCTGGGGCAAAGTCAATTAGGGGAAAAAAAACCCAATCTGTATTTTAAAACTTTTTTGCAGTTAGCTTCTAATCTCTTTATCTTCAAAGCATCTCCTCCAACAAAGTCTTGGAATAAATTTTTTTTTCTCCAAGCCTCTCCCTTCCCACTTGTAACAAAGGGCTTTAAATTTTTACCTTCTGTCAGAGAGCAGATTTTCCATGTCCATTTGTTATTTCCATAAGGGAGGGAGAGTAACTTTATCTTTCAACACTTTCCTTCACCGCTGAGAACCTCCATTAGAAACATTGTAGCATCCAAAAAGAATAGTAATTTTCCAGGTATTAGATATGTCCTTAAAGTCCCGGTTCAGCCAAGAAAAACTTTCCTTTTTATAACTTCCTTCTTCTTCCTCCTGCACATTCTTAATCCAGTTGCCGGCTTCTTCATGGTGGCCATTGAGACCGCCACTCCACCGCCTTGAGAAAAGGGGGTTATTGCCGGCTGGGGAGTGGGTCTGCGATACCCCTCAACCCCTGTCCAGATCCCCCCTATCTTCAGCTACCCCAACAGGGCAGCCTTATCCTCCAGATCCATCAGGATCAGAGGCACCAAGATGGCTAGCACAGCAGGGATTGCAGAGAAAGCGAATCCCTGCTGTCACCGAAGCCTGGCAAACCGGAAGGGCCCTGTGGGGCTCTCTTTTTATCTGCAAATTTCTTATGGGACTGATGGGCGTCATCTAACGCTTTGCGAGCAACTGGCCAGTTAAGATGATCCCATCTAGTGATGGGATGTTAGGCTTTTCATGAGGAAGTTCAGGTATGGGTACAAAATCTTGTCCCAATGCCACTTTAAAGGGGGTGAACCTGGTACTACTATGAACAGAATTGTTGTATGCCACCTCAGCAAATGGCAATAAGTCAGCCCAATTATCCTGTTGATAATTTATGTAACATCTGAGGTATTGTTCTAGCACAGCGTTAGTTCTCTCGCAGGCCCCATTGGTTTGGGGATGGTGGGTGGAGCTTAAGCCCTGGGCAGAGCCTATCAACTTCAAGAACTCCCTCCAAAAATTTGAGGTGAATTGAACTCCTCGGTCAGAAATTATATGTTCAGGGACACCATGCAGTTTATAAACATGCAGTATGAACAGTTTAGCCAATGACTTTGCAGAAGGAATCTTAGAGCAGGGTATGAAATGCGCTTGTTTGGAAAACAAATCGGTTACTACCCAAATAACCGTGTTTCCGGCACTCTCGGGTAACTCTACTATAAAGTCCATAGAGATTTCCTTCCAAGGAGCTGTTGGCCTGGCCACATTTTGTAACAGACCTGCTGGCTTACCAGGGGGCCTTTTTGCTGAAGCATAGACTGAGCAGCTAGCCACATAAGTCTCAATGTCCTTTTTCAATGAAGGCCACCAAAATTGTCGCTTAATGAGATGCAAGGTTTTCACAAAACCAAAATGACCAGCCGCTTTGGAGTCATGGGCCTGTTGCAATACTTGGCTTCTCAACGACTCTGGCACATACAGTTTCGCTCCCACCCAGGCCAAGCCATCTCTCACTGTACAGTTATTTGAATTTGCCAGGAACCACTTATCCTTCAGGGCTTCCTTTAATTGTGCTGTTAAATCACTCGACAAATCTGCTTCTTGCTTCTTCTTTTGCGCTCTAGTGACCACCGGAGTGGCCAGCTGTTTGGTAGAAACAATCAGCCGTATTACTTCCGGACAAACACTGTTGTACTGAGGCAATCTAGACAAAGCATCCACCCAAAAATTCCTCCCCCCTGGAATGTACTTTAGTGAGAAATTGAACCATTTAAAATACTGGGCCCACCGAACTTGCTTAGGAGACAGCTTCCGAGGTGTTTTTAAGGCCCCTAAGTTCTTATGGTCAGTCCATACGTCGAATGGGTGTTTCACTCCTTCCAAAAAATGTCTCCATATCAGTAGAGCCCAGCGAACTGCAAAAGCTTCCTTTTCCCAAACAGCCCATCTTCTTTCGGTATCAGTCAGTTTATGAGAGGTGTAAGCGCAGGGTTGCAAAGTTCCCTTTTCATTGATTTGAAGTAAGACCGCCCCCATGGCCACATCACTCGCATTGGCTTGGATCACGAACGGGGCATCCAAGTCCGGGTGTTTTAGCACTGGTTCTGCAGCGAACAGTCACTTCAACTTTTCAAAGGCTGCTTGGCACTCCATGGACTACTCCAGCGGTTTACTGGGCTTTGGTTTCACTTCTCCCTTGGTTTTCAAGAGATTGGTGATAGGCAATTGTTGTGATTGGAAGGATTGGTACTGTTAAGAAACTTTGAATCTAATGACTGTTAGATCGTGGATTGACGTCAGAACCAGGAAACGTTAATCTGTAGGGCAAGTCAGTTAATTAGCACGTTGCCTTAATGGGTATAAAAGGACACAGCTGAGCTGGTGCCTTTTGCCAGAAACAAAATGTCTATTTGAGTGAGGACGTTACAGCAAAGAGCTCTGGGGTTGAGAATTTATTGCCAGGACTGGTTTGCCGGACAGAGTAAGACTTATGCTGTGGTTTCTGTCAGCCGTTATTTATTAAGACTTTTTCACGTTTGATTTAGTTGTGAAGCGACTGCTTTCCATTTTGTTTGTTGAATTTCGAAGGGGAGTCATAACAGGCAATGCTATCTTAGCAAAGGACGGGATGAATTGTCGGTAGAAGTTGGCAAATCCTAAAAAGCTTTGAAGTTGCTTCCAGGTGCGCGGGGGGCCCCACTCCAACACCACCTGCACCTTCCCTGGATCCATTTTGATACCCTCGTGTGAAATACAATATCCCAAATAATCGATTCTCTCTTGATGGAACTCACATTTGGACAGTTTAGCATACAATTTAGCAGCTCGCAGTTTCTGTAACACTGAATGTACCAGCTTCACATGTTCAGCCTGAGTCTCTGTGTAGATAAGGATGTCATCAAGGTAAACCAAAATCCCCTTGTATAAATGTTCGTGTAGCACTTGAATGATCATTTGCATGAATATGGCCAGTGCCCCCTGTAGGCCAAAAGGAAGAACATTGAACTGGAAATAACCCATTGGGCAATTAAAGGCCATCTTCCACTCATCCCCTTCTTTAATTTGGATTCGATAATATGCTTCTCTCAGGTCCAATTTCATGAACATTTTCTCTTTAGCCAGGTGGGCCAACATGTCCCTCATCAGTGGGAGGGGGTGCAGGTTTTCCACGGAAATAGCGTTCAGGTTTCTATAGTCAACCACCAAATGCTTGGAGCCATCTTTCTTTTCATGGAAAAACTGGGGCCGCTACCCAAGGCCTAGCGGGTTGGATGAAACCACGTTTCAGATTTTTATCAATAAACGCTCTCAGCTCTTCCAACTCCTGTGGTGTCATCGAATACAGCTTCGGTTTTGGGAGCGTCACCCCCGGCAGAATTTCAATGCTACAATCGGTTGACCAATGAGGGGGGAGCTCAACTGAAGCCTTTTCGCTGAACACTTCTTTTAAGTCCCAATACTCTTTCGGAATTTTTTCCTCCCCCTCCAAGCTTTCGGTACCCATGGAAGCTAACTCAACTGGATTTTGAAACTCCTGCTGGGATCGCTCCTCCCCTTCCGGCCGCTGATTTGTGCATATGCGCAGCGACCCCTTCCTCCAGTTCACATGGGGATTCCATTTGTGGAGCCAGGGCAATCCTAGTATTAACGGTTGCTCCATCCCAGGGGCCAAGATAAAACACAAAGTCTCTTTATGCTCCCCCATGGTCATCTCAAGGGGTTCCGCTATGAAGCATGCAGGGCAACCTCCCACCACTGATCCATCCAATTGGCAAAAGGCTATGGGCGTTTCTAAAGTTCTCAGTCTGGTGCCCATTTCCTCAACCACTTTCATATTGATTACACATCTCATGCACCTAGAGTCTAGCAAGGCTAACATTTCCCCTTTGGTGCCTGAAGTGGGTGCCCTTAACTTTACTGGAATGGTCATGGGGCCCTTACTTGGAAGTCATCTTCTGAGTCAGAATCACTCTCTACCAGGAACGTTGGAGGTCCCAGCTCCTCCCTTGCCGGGGGGGGGGGGGTGACCTCTACAACCTCTCCCGTCTTTAGTGTGGTTTCGCGAGGCTTGGCTGGGGGGTTTTCAGGTTTCCCCCCTCCTCTCTGTGCCCCCTTTGGATCCAACTTGACCCTGCAGTCTGCAATGCGGTGGCCCTCTTTTCCACATCGAAAACAGGCAGTGGATCTGGGTCTTGCCATTACTCCTCCTCTCAGCAGCTTAGGGGCCTCTTGGAAGCAGGGGTGTGTGTGGCTTACTTCACCCAGAACCCCCCCCCCCATGTCTGCTTTGGGTCAAATCTATCTCCACTTCTTCTGCCAGCAAGTACCACAGTTGCAAATCATTAGGATCCCTTCTGGAGATACACATCTGGTAGACATCCTCATTTAGGCCATCTTTATAGGCTTCTATCAGGGCTCCCTGGGACCAGCCTCGGATATGGTACGCCACCTGTCTAAACTCTTGGGTGTAGTCAGCCACTGACCTCCTCCCTTGATTTATGGTCTTCATCCTGATCCTGGCCTTTCTCTCTGCCAGCGGGTGTTCAAATCTTGACCGCAACGCAGTCATGAATACATTGTAATTCCGCAGTTGGGGGGAGTTATCATTATGCAAAGTCACCATCCACTCTGCAGCTAATCCTTCCAGGGCCCTGGTAATACATCTTACTTTGGCTGCTTCAGAGGTGAACTCCCCCCGGTATTCCTCCATATAGCTCCAGACTTGTGCTAGGAAGAAACCCAAGTCTTTGGGATTTCCTCCAAATTTCACTTCTAATGGAGGCAACTTCGGAGCTATGCATCTTCTAGGGATCACACCTCCCGCTGGGGCCCCTGGGGCTGCAGCTGGTTGCTGATGGCTGCTGCGCTGGTGCTGGCTGAGCTGGGGGTGGGGGGTGGAGGCTGAACTTGCTTCCCCTTCCCCCTCATACCTTGGAGCGATGTGAGGCTGATCAAAAGCTTCATTCAGGAGCTGCCTGGCTTGATCCAGCATCAATTCTCTCTTTTCCTTCTCTTGCCACGGCCTGTCTCTCCCACGCCTTTGGGTCGTGGTGATTCGGGGGGGGGGCTCCTCGGGATCCTTCCACCCAACACCCAATGACCATCTGGGCCTCTCAGCTGGAATTTCTTCCAGGGTAAGGTCGGCTAGCAAGTCGGCTGCTGGCACCTCCGGTATCAGCAATGATTGCCCCCCCACAGCTCCAAAATCCTCTTCTTCACTAGCTGGAGATGACATGATGTCAAACCCCCTCAGTAGAAAACTGGATATTTTCTCCGGGCAGGCTGGTGAGGAGATTCAGAATAATGTCAGTCTGTGCTCCATTCAAAATCCAAGAAAGAAATACTCAGACTCCATAGATTTGAGCAAAGTTTTTTTTTTATTGAAATTCAAAGTGGAAGCTACAGGTAGAATTCTGAATTTAAGGAATTTGGCACGCAGATCACATATGCAAAGGGATGGAATTGTTCCCACCCCCCAAAGTCCAAAAGACTCTTCCAATTAAAAGTTCTGAATATGATCACGTGGGCATCTTCAGGTGGTGATGAGGCCTCTGTCCGTTGACCTTGACATATTTTGATAAAACTTTGCAGCTGCGCAAAGGAAAGAAAGCTAAGCAAGGAAATAGAAATTTAAGAGCAGGAATTTATACTCCCCCCCCCCGACTGCTCATTTATACAAGACAAGAATGTAACACCTCCAGTTCTCTTCCCACAAGATGCAACCCCTCCTCCCCCCATTACTCATGGCAGCTGAAAGATGGAAAGCATTAGAAAGCAATAGAAAAGTAGAAAAGATCTTGAAGGCTGACAGGCGTTTCCCCTGATGAATGTCTTTTAAACGTCTGGCTACAGTTTGAGTTTTTATGGGGTCCTCATACATAACACATAAATGGTGCCAAAAGCCCTGATAGTCACTTAATAAAGGACTATTTTGCAACAACAGAGGAGTGGCCCATTTTGCAGCCGAATCAGACAAAAGACTAATAACAAACCCCACCCGAGCCCGGTCATCAGGGAAATCTTCTGGCCGTAAAGACATAAACAGTTGACACTGCCCCATAAAAGCCCGGAACATTTCAGGCTGTCCAGAGAATTTATCTGGCACAGCTACCGGGCATTTCCTTCGGGGGGTGGGGGGAGCAGGAGGGTTAACTGGAACTTGCATCTGCGTTAGATGATTAACCAGCTGGGTGACTTGGTTCTGCAATACCTGGTTATTCTGCAGGAGTTGGTTAATCTGTTGCTGTTGCTGCTCAAGCTGTGTTTGGTCCATCTTAGTTAGAAGATGGGATGAAGGTCCAGATCAAAAATGTTCTGTCTCACTTGTAGCCACAAGTGAGAGTCCAAATGTCCCAAAGAAATAAACATGAACAAATAATACCAGAAACCACAGAGTTAACTTGTCTCTGTAATCGTCATTGGCAGCTTTCCCAGAAACTGTCTTCAAGCCAAGATAACGAGCCTCAAGATAAATCAGGAACAGGAACAGAGGCTTCTTCAAAGCTGCGCAGTAATTAATGAAGTTTGATCCGGACAAGGACTGTTAACTAACACGCCTCTTTATATTCCTTGAAGGGGCGTGTCAGTCTCTCTAATTAGTCTCTGACTTGATGTTTCTTTTCAAATTGTGCTTGACGTCTCAACCTGCGTCTAGTCCTTGCATCAACCCAACATTCGTCATCACTCAAGGACTCTCTGTACCTCCTGAACTGTCTGACTTCTCTGATGTTTTTAGCGAGGAGGTGGATCGGTTACCCCCACATCGACCTTATGACTGTCCTGTGGACCTCCTGCCCAATGCTTTGCTACCCAAATGTTGTTTGTATTCAATGTCTGAGCCCGAATTGGCCACTCTTCGAGATTTTCTGGACAAGAACTTGGCCTGGGGGTTTATCAGACCGTTGTCGTCTCCTCTTTCTGCTCCTGTCCTTTTTGTGAAAAAAATAGACGGGGGATTTGCACTTGTTTTGTGACTACCGCAGGCTAAATGCCATTATGGTGAAAAATAGTTATCCTTTGCCACTCATTCCAGAGCTGATGGAGCGATTACGAGAGGCCACTATTTTCACCAAGCTCGATCTTCGAGGGGCTTATAACCTGTGTTACTGCCCGGCTCTTTCTGCAACATGTATTCCATTTGCATGGCTTACTGGACAGAGTTGTTTCAGATCACGGTGTCCAGTTCACCGCTCAATTCTGGAAGAGCCTAATGAATGCATTACAGGTGTAAGTATGTTTAGCGTCGGCGCACCATCCGGAAACCGATGGCGGGACTGAGAAAGTAATTGGCATCCATGCCCAATACCTCAGATGTTTTGTTAATCAATGACAAAATGACTGGGTGACCTATCTTCCTTTGGCGGAGTTCGCTTTTAACAATTCTCAGCACACCTCCACCCACCTGATGCCTTTTTACACAAATGTGGGTTACCATCCGAGGTTTTTTCCCCTTGTCGATTTTGGATTCTCCGGTTCCAGAGACGCAAGAATTTTTATCAGAACTGCATTCGATGCACCAATTGGTCTCACAACAGTTGGAACAGGTTAAGGCGGACTATAAAAGGTTTGCAGATCATTCACGTCAGGCAACACCTGGCTGTGGGAGACAAGGTGTGGTTATCAATGAAGCATCTATGGGTTGATTGTCCAATTAAGAAGTTGGACCATCGCTTCATTGGTCCCTTCCCTATCGAGGCGGTCATCAATCCTGTTGCTTATCGGTTCACCCTACCGCGCTCCATGCGCATATATCCTGTCTTCCACCATTCCCTTTTGGTACTCATCATGTACTCTCCATTCTCCCGACGGTACGTGTTCTCCATCTAGGCCCAGCGCTGATCCTGTAGTTGATACCACAGTGGTTGGCATTCACGATTCATAATGGCTGAAAGGACGATTTCAGTACTTCGTCGGGAGGCTGGAGAATGAAACAGAGATTCGTTCCTGGGAGGATACATCCAAGGTGCATGCCCCAGACCTTATCCGGCTATATCATGCACAATTTCCATCGAAACCACATCCAGATTGTCAGACTTGGGGGAAGGGTCCTGAGGTGAGGGATAGTGTTATGACTGGGAGGTTTGAGCCTGCTGTGCGCTTTGAGTCTGATGTGTCAGAAGATACAGGTTCGAGTGATGAGGAAGGTTTGGCGTTAGGATTTGAGCCTGCTTTAATGGGAGATGCAAACATGAGCCAGGAGGATGAGGAAGTGTCAGAATCATCTTCCTCTCCAGAACCTACCTCATCAATTATGCCTCAGGTGTCAGCAGATGATCGACAGAACGTGCCAGAGTCCTTGGGTGATGATCAAGCCGATGAATGTTGGGTTGATGTAAGGACTAGACGTAGGCTGAGACGTCAAGCACAAATTGAAAGGAAACGTCAAATCAGGGACTGAGTAGAGAGACTGACACGCCCCTTCAAGGAATGTAAGGAGGCGTGTTAGCTTGGAATCCCTGTTCGGGTCAAACTTTGTTAGTCACGTTCACAGTTTGGAAAAAGCTTTCTGTTTATCGTTCGGCTCTGATTTATAGTGCTGCTTGTTATCTGGACTTACAGACAGCTTCTGGGAAAGCTGCCAACGACGACTTCAGCCAGAGGAAAGTTAACTCTGTTGTTCCTGATATTGTCTTTTTGTGTTTTTTCCTTTGGACATTTGGACTCTCACCTTGTGGCCACAGGTGAGACAGAACATGTATGTATGTATGTATGTGTATATGTGCATGGATATGTATGTATGTGTATATGTACGTGTATATGTATGTATGTGTGTGTGTGTGTGTGTGTTGTGACTCAGAGGTTTGAACCTGCTCTGTCAGAAGATATAGGCTTGAGTGATAAGGAAGATCTGGCATTAAGATTTGAGCCTGCCTTGCTGAGTGACATAAATGGGAGTCAGGAGGAAGAGGAGGACTTGGCATTGGGGTTTGAACCTGCTTTGCTGGAAGTTTTGGAATCCTCATCCCCTCCAGGACCTTCCTCATTAGTTATGCCTCAGGTGTTGGCAGATAAGCAGAAGAACATGCTGAAGTCCTTGGATGAAGATCAAACGGTAGAATGTTGGTTTGATGCAAGGAAGAGACGTAAGCAGAAATGTCAAGCACAAACTGGAAGGAGACATCGAATCAGGGACTGAGGAAAGAGACTGACACGTCCCTCAGGGAATATAAGGAGGCGTGTTACCTTTGAATTCCCATTCGGGTCAAAATTTTTAATTTGCGTCTGCAGTTTGGACAAAGTAATTCTGTTTGCTGGTCGTCTCTGATTTATAGTTCTGCTCGTTATCAGAATTTGCAGACAGCTTCTGGGAAAACTGCCAACGACGAATTCAGCCAAAGGAAAGTTAACTCTGTTGTTCCTGATATTGTCTGTTCATGTTTTTTCCTTTGGACATTTGGACTCTCACCTCATGGCCACAGGTGAGACAGAACATTTTTGACCTGAACCTTGACACCATCTTCTGACCAAGATGGATAACCAACAGCAGCAGCAGCAGATTAACCAACTTCTGCATAATAACCAGGTTTTGCAGCAACAAGTCACCCAACTGGTTAACCAACTTACGTTGCTGCAAGCTCCTGCTGCACCTCCTCTCCCTCCACGTAAGAAATGCCCGGTAGCTGTGCCAGATAAATTCTCTGGACAGCCTGAAATGCCCCCGGCTTTTATGGGGCAGTGTCAACTGTTTATGTCTCTTCGGCCAGAAGATTTCCCTGATGACCGGGCTCGGGTGAGGTTAGTTATCAGTCTTTTGTCGGGTTTGGCTGCAAGATGGGCCACTCCTTTATTGGTGCAAAATAGTCCTTTACTAATGGACTATCAGGGCTTTTGGCACCATCTACGCTCTATGTATGAGAATCCCATAAAAGCTCAGACAGCAGCCAGACGCTTAAAGGAAGTTCGCCAGGGGAAATGCCCATTGCAGGAGTTCATTTCAGAGTTTTGTCTGCTCTTCATGGACTCTGTGTGGAATGAGGCAGCCCAAATGGACGCTTTCCAAGATGGTCTGGCAGAGGAAATACAAGACGAGTTGGTGCATGTGGAGCTGGCTCTAACCCTGGATGCTCTGGTGGTGCAATGTTTGCGCATTGATGCCCGGCTTCAACGGCACAAGACTAGATGCCCAGTTCCGGAGCAGCCCTCCCCTTCAAGACCGCAGCAGCATCCTATGTAACCAATGCCCCAGGTCGCCAACAGTGCCGTGGCAAGGACCGAGGAACCGATGGAGTTGGGTGCAGTCCGCCCTTGTTTGATGGCACAAGAACGCACGCGGAGATTCCAGGGAGACTTGTGTCTGTACTGTGGGGGTTCTGGACATTTTGCAAGTTCCTCTCCTGGTAAACGACGGGGGGCATGAAAGCCAGTGCCCGAATCTAATCTTGTACAAGTCGGGAAACGGCGCAGGCCCGGCCTCAGGGAAACCCTAGGTCGGGCACGTATTAGTCAACCGCCCGAAGTAGCAGAGGTGAACTCTGGTCCTCCCCGACATTTGCTTTTGGACATGTGGGTTTTCTTGCAGTCACGGTCAGAGGGGATTCCTGCGGTTGTGTTAGTGGATTTGGGGGCTATGACCAATTTTATGGACTGGGCTTTTGCAACACATTATAAAATTCCCTTCGTTGTGGTGGAGCCTCCCATTTAGGTGAAAACAATTGATGGGCGGGAACTGTGGTCTGGGCCTATTTGTTTTGCTACTCAGCCATTACACCTGGTCATTGGAGACCATGAGGAGGTGATTAGTTTTTACATCACATCGGACCTCCATCTCCCTTTGGTTCTCAGAATGGCTTGGCTATGGTTAAACGATCCTCGGGTGGCATGGGCACAGAACGCCATTTCATTCCCGAGTCTCCAATGTGTGGACCATCTACAACACACCTGTGCTGGTCAAGACATCGTTGCCCCCGCCGTCTCTTTACCTCCTGAACTATCTGACTTTTCAGATGTTTTTAGCGAGGAGTAGGCGGATCGGTTACGCCCGCATTGACCCTATGACTGTCCGGTGGACCTACTGCTCAATGCTCTGCTACCAAAGGGTCATCTGTATTCTATGTCTGAGCCCGAATTGGCTGCTCTTCACGATTTCTTGGATAAGAACTTGGCCTGGGGGTTTATCCGGCCATCGTCATCTCCTCTTTCCGCTCCCGTCCTTTTTGTAAAAAAGAAGACGGGCGATTTACGTTTGTGTTGTGACTACCACAGGTTGAACGCCATTATGGTGAAGAATAGTTATCCTTTGCCGCTCATTCCAGAGCTGATGGAGCGGTTGAGGGAGGCCACTATTTTCACCAAGCTCGATCTTCGAGGGGCCTACAACCTGGTGCATATGCACAAAGGAGATGAATGGAAGACAGCATTTGGTACTTGATACGGCCACTTTAAATATACCGTGATGCCATTTAGGTTAACCAACGCCCCCGTTCAAAATATTCCCAACCAATGCCCCCGTTCAAAATATTCAAGCAAGAACAAAACCGGATTCAAAAAGGGTTAATAGCAGTGTTTTCCAGTCCTTGGCAGACTTCCCGGAACCTGTCAGGCTAATCAGAATTGTCCATAAATCACAAGGCCACTCCAAATGTATTCTTTCGACTCATCAAACACTTTGCTTCCAAGCAAAGCTTGAGAGTCAGCACGCCTCTTTAAATCACCTGGATAGGCGTGTCAGTCTCTCCAATCAATGTCTGGCCTGACGCCTCCCTTCAGATTGACGTTGCCTGGTTCTCCTAGTTCTGGAGTCAACCCACGATCTGTCAGTTTCCTCACTGGAAACTTCTGTCTCATTTTGTTGATCATTTGCTGGCATGAACGAAGTAGAAGGTTCTGGGGAGGATTGTCTCTGCGACAATCTCTCATCCTCCTGGCTCATGTCTGTGTCCTCTGATAATTCAGACTCCACATTCACAGCAGGCTCCAGCCTTCCATCTTCAGAGTCATCAGAGTCAAAACTCCCAGCAGGATCAATCCTTCCAGTCACAACACTATCCCTCACCGCAGGGCCCTTCCCCCGAGTCTGATGATCAGGATGTGGTTTTGAAGGGAATTTTGCATGATATATTCGAATAAGGTCTGGGGCATGTACCTTGGACACATCCTGCCAAGAACGAATCTCCATTTCATTTTCTAATCTCCCCCCAAAGTACTGGAATCGTCCCTTCAGCCATCGTGAATCATAAATTCCAACCACTGTAGTATCTGTAACAGGTTCAGTGCTGGGCCTAGATGGAGAGCCTGTATCTTCTGGAGAACGGAGAGTACACGATGGGGTGTCAGGTACTAACAGGGAGTGATGAAAAACAGGGTGAATGCGCATGGAGCGCGGTAGGGTGAGCCGATAAACCACAGGATTAATAACCGCCTCGATAGGGAAGGGACCAATAAAGCGTTGATCCAACTTCTTAATCGGACGATCGACTCAAAGATGTTTCGTTGACAACCACACCTTGTCACCCACAGCCAACGGAGGCATCGCTCGACGTGAATGATCTGCGAAACATTTATAATCTGCTTTCGCTCGTTCCAATTGTCTGGAAATTAACTGATGTACGGCATATAACTCCGACAAAAAGTCTCGTGCCTCTGGAACTAGAGAATCTGTGATCGACAGGGGGAAAAACCTCAGATGATAACCCACATTGGCGTAAAAAGGTGTCATGTGCGTGGAGGTGTGTCGAGAATTATTAAAGGCAAACTCTTCCAATGGAAGATAGGTCACCCAGTCATTTTGTCATTGATTTACAAAACACCTGAGGTATTGGGCGAGGATACCAATTACTTTCTCAGTCCCGCCATCGGTTTCCAGATGGTGCGCCGACGCTAAACATACCTGTACTTGTAGAGCGTTCATTAGACTTTTCCAGAATTGAGTGGTGAACTGAAGACTGAAACAACTCTGTCTGGTAAGCCATGTAACCGGAGCACGTGTTGTATAAAAAGCAGGGCAGTAACACGAGCCGAGGGTAATCTTCTACACGGGATGAAATGGGTCATTTTAGTGAGCATATCAACCACCATGAGTACCGTCGTATAACCCGACGATGAGGGCAAGTGTGTTAAAAAGTCCATGGAGATTGCTCCCCATGGTCTGCTCGGAGTCAGCAGTGGTTGAAGGAGTCCAGGAGGCACACCTGACGCTGCTTTCGCTTGTCGACATTGTACACAAGAAGCAACGTAGGCAAACACATCATGTCGAACTCAAGGCCACCAAAAAGTCTGGGTGACCAAGTGCAGAGTTTTGTAAAAACCAAAATGACCAGCAGCGGGATTGTCATGACATTGTGTCATAAGCATCCTGGTGGGTACATACAATAAACCCCGATGTCTTAACAAGTCCTCCTCCAAGGTCCATGGGGAATCAGGTCCAACTTCTCCCCTTTTCTGCTGCGTCCATGCGTCTAATCGCTGCGCCTCCCGTATTCGAGCCCGCAAATCTACTGGATCTTGAAGCACAGCCAAGGATTTCGGTGGCAACACCGTTCATGGAGGAAGAGGATCCTCAGGACCGAGATATTCGGGTTTCCTAGACAACGCGTCTGCTCTCTGATTCTGTCCGCTTGGAACATAAGTAACAGAAAAATTGAACCTTGCGAAAAACAACCACCACCGAATCTGGCGTTGGTTAAACTTCCTGGCGGTAGACAAATGTTCCAAGTTTCGGTGATCCGTCCGAACCTCCACCTTATGCCGAGCCCCCTCTAAGTGATGTCGCCAGGTCTCAAATGCAGCTTTAATAGCCAACAACTCCTTTTCCCAAATAGTATAATTACGCTCAGAAGCTATGAGCTTCCTAGAATAGTATGTGCAAGGGAAAAGAGGTGCACTATCCTTTGGAGCTTGCAACAATACTGCCCCGATAGCCACATTAGAGGCATCTGTCTCGACCACAAATGGACGATTCGGATCAGGATGCCTCAATATCAGCTCGGCCACAAACGCTTTCTTTAAAGTTTCAAAAGCCTGTTGTTGTGGAGGCCCCCACTGGAACAGGACCTTCTTATGAAGGAGCTGAGTTATAGGATCCATTAACTTAGCAAAACCTGGAATGAAGGTCCTATAGTAATTGGCGAACCCCAGAAGACGTTGCACATTCTTTACTCGATGAGGGGCTTCCCAACTACACAAGGCCTCAACATTTTTAGGGTCCATAGCGATGCCCTCGGGAGAGATGATATGCCCTAAAAACTCTATTGAAGACTGAAAAAAGAAACACTTCTCCAGTTTCACATAGAGCTTATGCTCCCGAAGATGCTGAAGCACTTGACGGACCTGATGAAGGTGGTGATCCCTGGACCGGGAGTAGATCAAAATGTCACCCAGATACACCACGACAAACCTATCCATCATGTCCCAAAAAATGTTGTTCATCAAATGCTGGAATACCGCGGGAGCGTTGGTCAGACCAAATGGCATGACGGTGTACTCGAAATGACCATAACGAGTGTCAAACACCGTCTTCCACTCGTCCCCCTTGCGCATCTGAACCAGGTTGTAGGCCCCACGCAGATTGAGTTTAGTGAAGATTACTATCCTCCCGCAACCGCTCCATCAATTCCGGAATGAGCGGCAAAGGATAACTATTCCTCACTGTGATGGAGTTTAACCGACGGCAATCACAGCATAAGTGAAGTTCTCCCGACTTCTTTTTAACAAAAAGAACGGGAGCCGAAAGAGGAGACGACGATGGTCGAATAAATCCTCAAGCCAAGTTTTTATCTAGAACTTCTCGAAGCGCAACCAACTCAGGCTCCAACATGGAGTATAACCGACCCTTAGGCAATGGGGCATCTGGTATCAAGTCCACGGGACAATCATAAGCACGATGCAGTGGTAATTGATCCGCCTCCTTCTCACTGAAAACATCGGAGAAGTCCGACAACTCCAAAGGTAGAGAAACAGGAGAAGTGGTGATATCTTGACCGGCGCAGATATGTCTCAGATGGTCTACACATTGGAGACTTGGAAAAGAAATGGCGTTCTGTGCCCAAGCCACCAACGGATCATGCAAACGCAGCCAGGACACGCCGAGAACCAAAGGGAGATGAAGGTTCAAGGTGATATAAAAACTTATCACCTCCTCGTGATCCCCAATGATCATACGCACTGGCTGGGTAGTGAAATGAATGGGCCCACACTTGAGCTCACGCCCATCCACGGTTTCCACCTTAATGGGTGGATCCACAGCAACCAATGGGATCTCATAGTGCATAGCAAAAGTTCGGTCCATAAAGCTGGTTGTAGCCCCTGAGTCCACCAACACAACAGCGGGAATTCCCTCCTTCTGGGACTGTAAAAAGATTCGAGTGTCCAAAAGTAAATGCCGAGGAGGGCCAGGATTTGCTTCAGCAATTTGGGGTGGGGGTGTGAAACGTGTCTGACCTAGGGTTTCCTTGAGGTCAGGTCTACCCTGTTTTCCCGAAGAGCCAGGAGTGGTTTCAGGTATGGGTCTGCGGGTCCCTCTCCATTTGCAGGAATTAGCAAAATGTCCCGGACCCCCGCAATAAAGGCACAAGCCTTCCTGAAACCTTCTCAAACGTTCTCACATCATTAAGCGAGGGCGGAGTGCTCCCAACTCCATCGGCTCCTCCATCTTAACCATGGTTTGTGCACAAAAAAGAGAAGGTGGTTCCACAAAGGGCCATCTGCTTCCACGCTGTTGTAAACGGGCTTCAATATGTAAGCCCTGTATCACTAGTGCATCCAGGGTTGAAGCCCGCTCTGCATGTACTAACTCATCCTTAATGGTATCAACCAAGCCCTCCTGAAATGCATCCATGTGGGCTGGTTCGTTCCAGTTAGAGTCCATACAGAGTAAAAAAATTCTGCAAAGTATTCCTGCAGGGAACATTTCCCCTGATTAATGTCCCATAACCGTCTAGCCACAGTTTGACTTTTAATTGGGTTTTCAAACATAACCCTCATTTGTTGCAGAAAACCCTGAAAATTATCCAATAAAGGGCTATCTTGAGTTAACAAGGGAGTAGCCCATTTGGCAGCCTGCCCAGAGAAAAGGCTAATAATAAATCCTACCTTAGCCTGGTCATTTGGAAAGTCTTCAGGCCTCAAGGACATAAATAATTGACACTGCCCCAGAAATGCCGGAAACATGTCCATTTGTCCTGAAAATTTCTCCGGCATGGATAGCGGGCTTTTCCTCAAGGGAGGGGCTGAAGGAGCAGCAGAAATTTGCAAATTTGAAATATGATTCACCAACTGGGTTACCTGGTTTTGGAGGGTCTGGTTACTGTGTAGCAGCTGGTTTATTTGTTGCTGTTGCTGCTCCACCAAATGCTGCAGTTGAGTTGAATCCATCTTGGTTTGAAGATGGTTTATTTGGGCTTGGAAGCAAAAATGTTATGTCTCACCTATATTCATAGATGAGAAGACAAGGTTTCAGAATTCAAAATATTCAAGCAAGAACAAAACCGGATTCAAAAAGGGTTAATAGCAGTGTTTTTCAGTCCTTGGCAGACTTCCCGGAACCTGTCAGGCTAATCAGAATTGTCCATAAATCACAAGGCCACTCCAAATGTATTCTTTCGACTCACCAAACACTTTGCTTCCAAGCAAAGCTTGAGAGTCAGCACGCCTCTTTAAATCACCTGGATAGGTGTGTCAGTCTCTCCAATCAATGTCTGGCCTGACGCCTCCCTTCGGATTCTCCTAGTTCTGGCGTCAACCCACGATCTGTCAGTTTCCTCGCTGGAAACTTCTGTCTCATTTTGTTGATCATTTGCTGGCATGAACGAAGTAGAAGGTTCTGGGGAGGATTGTCTCTGCAACAATCTCTCATCCTCCTGGCTCACGTCTGTGTCCTCTGATAATTCAGACTCCACATTCACAGCAGGCTCCAGCCTTCCATCTTCAGAGTCATCAGAGTCAAAACTCCCAGCAGGATCGATCCTTCCAGTCACAACATGTGTATGTATGTGTATGTGTGTATGTGTATATGTATATGTATATGTATATGTATATGTATGTATGTGTATATGTACATGTATATATATGTATGTATGTTTATATTTATATGTCTTTGTATATGTACTTATGTGTATATGTATATGTATATGTATGTATGTACATGTATATGTATATGTATGCATGTTTTTGTATATGTATATGTATGTATGTATGTGTATGTGTATATGTATATGTATTTATGTGTATATGTATGTATATATATGTATGTATGTATGTATGTATATTTATATGTATATGTATGTGATGTGGCTCCGATTCCCGAGCGTGTGCTGTTAGAGGTATAGGACTCAGAAGATGATGAGGAGGAACTGGGAACACCTTCCTCCCCAGGACCTTCCTCTTACTTCAGGTTTTCTTTGTGAATGATTTTTGTGGTCTGTCTTGTAATTTTCTGTAAGTAGCTTTTTACTTGTTACCAGTTTGGACTTGGCAGGCAGAGCGTGTTGGAATGCCAAGGACGTTATCAGTTCCAAAGAATTAACCCTGTGAAGTTCGAGCCTGCCTGCCTGCCTGTGTTTGTGTGAGTTTGTACTCTTTCATCTTTTGGGAAAGAAGAAAGGTGAGACAGAACCCCCCCCCCACACACACACATATAATGTAGGTCTAGGTGTGTTCAGGTCTTTTCCCATGTAAGATTAAGAATATCTTGGCGATGTTTCGGTAAGGTCCCACTTGCCAGTGCAAGCAGTGAGTGATCGGAGCTGCTGTCTCTCTATAAATACTGGTGGGGGGGGCTGGTGTGCTGGGCTGGTTGGCTACACTGCTGCCTCTTGATTGGTTGATGGAGTTGATGTTGGTATAATGGGCTGTGTGATGGCCTTGTGAGTTTTGTTGTGAAGATATCCTGGATCTTGTGCTGTAATCTACTGGGTCGTTTGTTTTGTAGTGATCTTTTTTCCATTAGCCTCTCATGTTTTAACAGCTTGGGTAAAGGGTTGTGTGATGGGCTTGCGAGTTCTTTTGTTGTGGTATCCTGGGTCCTGTGTTGTACTAGCACAAAGCTGAAAGCACCAGCCTGAGGGACCTCGCTGAAACGTCGCCAAAATACTCTTAATCTTATACAGGAAAAGACCCGAACACAACTAGACCTACATAGCTGTACCCGTGAAAATCTACAAAAACAAATATATTATATATGTGTGTGTGTGTGTGTTTTCTTAAGTTTTCATGGGTACTTACATGTATAGTATTCAGCTTTGTTCAGGTATTTTCCCACGTCATTATAGTTGTGCTTTTAAAGTTGTAGCAACGTTTCGGCAGAATCTCATCTGCCATCATCAGGCTTCTGCATTGTGTTCGTCTGTGAGTCAGACTTTCACAGCCATTCCAGTTTTAAATTTGGGGCTAACCTACTGCTATGCCAGAATGGTACATGGAACAGCTGTCCTATGGAACAGCTGTCCTGCCCTACATAAGAGGTACCACAGACAAAATCAGTAAGATACTACACAGGCATCACATCAAGACTGCCTTCAAAACAGACAGAAAAATAACAGCCATCCTAAGAAACCCAAAGATAAGATTGACCTGGAAAACCAAAGCATATGTGAAGTCCCCTGCACATCATGCCCTGCCACATACATCGGACAGACCAATAGAAGAATAAGTACCCGCCTGGATGAACACAAAAATGCAGTAAAAAAGCTGGAACATACTTCCTCACTTCCTCATGAAAGCCACAGATCATAGCATCAACTTCAATGGCACCAAAACCCTAGCCACTATAGAAAACCCCAGCTACAGAATTATCAGAGAAGCCATAGAGATTGAAAAAAGACCTGAAATCATGAATAGAAGAGATGACTCCACCAGACTGTCAATTATCTGGAAGCCTGCACTCACAAACAAAAAATCTCCACACCACAAGCCAAGCAAACACCTGGGCACAAACAGACCCCACCTGATACCTCCAGCTCAAACACACCCCAACCAGGCACCCAGATGAAACCTAGCTTCCTAATAAATGATAGCCGTCTTTTTACCCGAAGCCAAGCTGCACTAAAAGCTTCCAATACAGCAAACACAATGTTGCCAGCCAATCAAAAAATGCTACAAAACAGACAGAAGATATTAGAAACACCAATCAAGCAGAACACAGCAAACTCCAAGACCAATAAACACAGACCAAGACTCCCAACCAATCAGGATGGAGAAAAAACCATTCTAACACAGCAGTAGGCTAGCACCAAATTTAAAACAGAAACAGCTGTAAAAGCCTGATTGTCAGCCTCAAGATCTCTTCGGCTACATCTTCCCTGCTACCAGGCTTCATTCTTTCGGCTGTCATTAGCAACAGGGGGGGAGGGGTGACTTAGGGGTAAGAGAGCTGGAGGTGTTTTGCATTCCCCTACTGTGGGTAAGCAAGGGGAGGGGGTGTATGAATTCTTGTCTTTAACTTTCCATTTCCTTGCTAGCTTCTATCCCCTTTTGCGCAGCTGCTAAGTTTTATCAAAATATGTCAAGGTCAACGGACAGAGGCCTCATCATCACCTGAAGATGCCCACATGATCATATTCAGAACTTTTAATTGGAAGTGTCTTTTGGACTTTGGGGGGTGGGAACAATTCTATTCCTTTGTATATGTGATCTGCGCACCAATTTCTCAGATTCGGAATTCCATCTGTAGCTTCCACTTTAATTTCCAGTAAAAGGGTAACTTTGCTCCAACCCGTGGAGTCTGAGTATTTCTTTCTTGGATTTTGAAGGGAGCACACACTGACATTATTCCGAATCTCACCATCAGCCCACCCAGAGAAAATATCAACTTTTCTTCCGAGGGGATTTGACATCATGTCATCTCCAGCCAGCGATGATGATGACCAAGGAGCTGCGGGGGGGGGGGGGCGCAGCCAATGCTGTTACCAGAGATGCCAGCCGCTGACCTACTGGCCGACCTTACTCTGGAAGAAAGCCCAACTGAGATGCCCAGATGGTTGTTAGGAGTTGGATGGAGAGATCCGGAAGACCCCCCCCTCCTGGGATCACTCTAAGTTGAAGAGGTGCGAGGGAACGGCTGTGGCAAGTGGGGGAGGAGATGGAATGCAGGCTGGATCAAGCCGGGAAATTCTTTATGGATGCTTCTGAGAAACCCGGCAGGGCTCCAAAGTATGAGGGGGAAGGGGGAGCGACTTCAGCCTGGGGAAGTCGGGCTGCCCCCACCCCCCCTAGCCCAGCCTACACCAGCGCAACAGCCAGCTGCTGCCCAGGGAGCCCCAGCAATAGGTGTGATGCCTGGGAAACGCTACCTGCCCCCCTTAGATGTGAAGTTTGGAGGAAATCCCAAGGATTTGGGGTTTTTCCTGGTACAAGTTGGGAGCTATATGGCAGAATATGAAAGGGAGTTTACCTCTGAAGCAGCCAAAGTAAGATGTGTTACCAGAACCCTGGAGGGGATGGCAGCAGACTGGGTGGTGACTTTGTATAATGATAACTCCCCACAACTGCGGAGCCTCAATGTTTTCATGACTGCCTTGAGGAGGAGGTTTGAAGACCCTCTGGTGGAGAGAAGGGCCAGGATCAGAATGAAAACCATAACTCAAGGGGGAAGATCAGTTGCTGACTACACCCAACAGTTCAGACAGCTGGCATACTACATCCGAGGCTGGTCCCAGGGGGCTCTGATAGAAGCCTACAAAGATGGCCTAAATGAAGATATATACCACATGTGCATCTCCAGAAGGGATCCACATGATTTGCAGTTGTGGTACTTGCTAGCGGAAGAAGTAGAAATAGATCTAGCCCGAAGCAGGGGCAGAGGAGGCCCCGCATGGAGCAACCCTCTCCTCCCACGTCTCCGAGAGACACCTAAACCCCGAAAGGGAGGGGTGATGGCAAGAGCCAAATCCACCGCCTGCTTTCGTTGTGGGAAGGAGGGCCACCGGATTGCAGATTGCCGGGCCAAGCTGGATCCAAAGGGAGTGCGGGGGCCAGGAAGGAAGCCCAAAACCTCCCTGACCAAGCCTCACGAAACCGGGCTAAAGATAGGGGAGGTTGTAGAGGTCGCCCCTCCGGCGGGAGAGGAGCTGGGACCTCCGACTCCCCTCAATGAGAGTGAGATCGACTCAGAAGATGACGTCCCGGTAAGTCCTAACCAAGGGCCCATGACCATCCCAATAAAGTTAAGGGTGCCCACCTCAGGGACCGAGGGGGAGATGCTGGCCTTATTGGACTTGGGGTGCACGAGGTGTATAATTAACATGAAAGTAGTCAAGGGTATGGGCATCGGACCGAGAAATTTGAGAACGCCCATATCCTTTTGCCAACTGGATGGATCTGAGGTGGGAGGTTGCCCTGCACGTTTTATAATGGAACCCCTAGAGATGACCATGGGAAACCACCGTGAGACCCTGTGTTTTATTGTGGCCCCTGGGATGGAACAGCCTCTAATATTGGGATTGCCCTGGCTTTGGAAGTGGAATCCCCATGTGAACTGGAGAGAGGGGTGGATACGGATCTGCACCGATTGGCTTCCGGAAGGGGAGGGGCAACCCCCGCCGGAAGGGGAGGAGAAATCCCATCCAAAGCTCCAAAGCCCCGCTGAGACAGCTTCTGCAGGTGCCGAGCGCGTGGAGGGGGAGGAGAAAATCCCGAAAGATTACTGGGACTTAAGAGAGGTGTTTAGTAAAGAGGCCTCCGATGAGCTCCCTCCTCATCAGTCAACCGATTGTAGCATTGAATTTCTACTGAGGGTGATGCTCCTGAAACCGAAGCTGTATTCAATGACCCCACGCGAACTGGAGGAATTGAGATTGTTTATCGACAAGAACTTGAAACGTGGCTTCATCCAACCCCCCCAGACCTCGAGTGGTGGCCCCTGTGTTGTTCCGTGAGAAGAAAGATGGTTCCAAACGCTTGGTGGTGGACTACCGAAACCTGAACGCAGTGTCCATGGAGAACGTGTACCCCCTCCTTCTGATGAAGGACATGCTAGCCCACCTGGCCAAGAGGAAGATTTTCACAAAGTTGGACTTGAGGGAGGCGTACTACTGAATCCGAATTAAAGAGGGAGACTAGTGGAAAACTGTGTTCAACTGCCTGATGGGTTGTTTCCAGTTCAATGTTCTCCCTTTTGGCCTACAGGGGGCACCGGCCGTTTTCATGCAAATGATCCATCAAGTGCTCCACGAACATTTATACAAGGGGGTTTTGGTCTACCTTGGTGATATCCTTATCTACACGGAGACTAGAGACGAACATGTGAAACTGGTACGCTCCATGCTGCACAAACTGTGGGCTGCCAAATTGTATGCCAAATTGTCCAAATGTGAGTTCCATCAAGAAAAAATCGACTACCTGGGATATTGTATCTCACCCGAGGGCATTGAGATGGACCCGGAGAAGGTGCGAGCTGTATTGGACTGGGCCCCACCGAGAACCCGAAAACCGCTTCAAAGTTTCCTTGGATTTGCTAACTTTTACTGGCAATTCATCCCGTCTTTTGCTAAAATAGCCATGCCCATCACCAACCTCCTAAAGACAAAGGGGGAAACGAAGCCAAAGCCTAGCCAGCCATTGAATTGGTCCATGGAGTGCCAAGCCACTTTTGAGAAGCTGAAAAGATTATTTGCTGCAGAACCAGTGCTGAAGCACCCAGACATGGACACCCCTTTCGTGATCCAGGCTGATGCGAGTGATGTGGCTGTGGGAGCGGTCTTACTTCAGTTAAACGAGAAGGGGACACTACAACCCTGCTCCTACACCTCCCATAACTTGACTGACACTGAACAGAGATGGGCTGTTTGGGAGAAGGAAGCTTTTGCAGTCCGTTGGGCCCTATTAACTTGGAGGCATTTTCTGGAAGGAGTGAAGCACCCATTTGAGGTATGGACTGACCATAAAAATCTGGAGGCCTTAAAAACACCTAGGAAGTTGTCCCCTAAACAAGTTAGGTGGGCTCAGTATTTCAAGCAATTCAATTTCTCTCTGAAATACATCCCAGGAGGAAAATTTTTTATGGCAGATGCTTTATCTAGAATGCCACAATACAACAGTGTTTGTAAAGAAGTGATAAGGCCGATTGTGTCCACCACACAGCTGGCTGCCCCAGTGGTCACCAGAGCACAAAAGAGGAAGCAAGAGGCGGATCTGTCCAATGACTTGATGGAATGATTTAAGGAAGCCTTGAAAACAGATGAGTGGTTCCGGACGAATGCGAACAACTGCACCGCTAGAGATGGTTTAGCCTGGATGGATGCGAAGCTGTATATACCACAGACTTTGAGAAGCCAAGTGCTACAACAGACTCATAACTCCAAGGCAGCTGGTTACTTTGGTTTCGTGAAAACCTTACACCTGGTGAAACGGCAGTTCTGGTGGCCTTCATTGAAAAAAGGCATTGAGACTTATGTAGCAAGCTGTCCAGTTTGCGCCTCAGCCCAAAGACCTCCTGGTAAGCCACCAGGTCTGTTGCAGAATGTGGCCTGGCCAACTGCTCCTTGGAAGGAAATCTCCATGGACTTTATAGTAGACTTACCCGAGAGTGCTGGGCACACAGTCATCTGGGTAGTGACCAATTTGTTTTCCAAACAAGCACACTTCATACTTTGCTCCAAGATTCCCTCGACGAAGTCGCTAGCCAGATTGTTCATTATGCATGTCTACAGACTGCATGGTGTCCCTGAGCGTGTAGTTTCTGATCGAGGGGTTCAATTTACCTTGAACTTCTGGAGGGAATTTTTGAAGTTAATAGGCTCCACCCAGGGCTTAAGCTCCGTCCACCATCCCCAAACTAATGGGGCCTGTGAGAGAACTAACGGGGTGTTGGAGCAATATCTCCGGTGTTACATAAATTATCAGCAGGACAACTGGGTGGATCTACTGCCTTTTGCAGAGGTGGCATATAACAACTCTGTCCACAGCAGTACTGGGTTTACCCCCTTCAAAGTGGCCACGGGGCAAGATTTTGTGCCCATACCTGAATTTCCTCGTGAAAAACCCAATGGCCAGTCGTTGGACAACTGGATATCTCAACTTCAACTCAATTGGCCAGTCGCTCGTAAAGCTTTGGACGAGGCGCACCAGTCCCATAAGAAATTTGCTGACAGGAAGAGAGCTCCACAGAAGTCATATCAAGTAGGCGACAAAGTGTTCCTCTCAACTAAAGTGTTCCTCTCAACAGACCACTCAGAAATCGAAGAAGTTGGGTCCTAAGTATGTGGGCCCTTTCCCTATTGAGCGGATTGTGAATCCTGTGACTGTTCAGTTGACTCTACCAAAAACTCTTCATCGCATTCATCTGGTTTTCCATGTTAGCTTGCTAAAACCCGAACATACCTGTACATTGAGACCAACCCAGACTGATCTACCATTGTTGATCGAGGATGAACAACATTTCGAGATTAAAGAGATTTTAGACTCTCGGAAATGGAGGGGTCGTCACCAATATCTTGTAGCCAGGAAACATTTTCCCTCATCCTATGCCGAGTGGGTGAATGAGAAAGACATTAGGGCTCCTGAATTGCTAAAGAAGTTTTATGCTAAGTACCCTGATAAACCATAGAAACGTATGCAATTGTTAACATATTTTTGTGTTGTTCTCTCTTACAGGGACTAATGTCCTTTTTCTAGGGAGTCCGAATGTCAGCCTCAAGATCTCTTCGACTACATCTTCCCTGCTGCCAGGCTTCATTCTTTCGGCTGTCATTAGCAACGAGGGGAGGGGTGACTTAGGGGGAAGAGAGCTGGAGGTGTTTTGCATTCCTTTACTGTGGGTAAGCAAGGGGAGGGGGTGTATGAATTCTTGTCTTTAACTTTCCATTTCCTTGCTAGCTTCTATCCCCTTTTGCGCAGCTGCTAAGTTTTATCAAAATATGTCAAGGTCAACGAACAGAAGTGTCTTGGACTTTGGGGGGTGGGAACAATTCTATTCCTTTGTATATGTGATCTGCGCATCAATTTCTCAGATTCGGAATTCCATCTGTAGCTTCCACTTTAATTTCCAGTAAAAGGGTAACTTTGCTCCAACCCATGGAGTCTGAGTATTTCTTTCTTGGATTTTGAAGGGACAAACGCTATACAGAAGCCTGATGATGGCAGATGAGATTCTGCTGAAACGTCGCTACAACTTTAAAAGCACAACTATAATGACGTGGGAAAATACCCAAACAAAGCTGAATACCATATATATATATATATTCATAGATTTTCATGGGTACAGGTATGCAGGTCTTAGCATGTTCAGGTCTTTTCTCATGTAAGACTTGAGAGCATCTTGGCAAAGTTTTGATGAGGTCCCACTCGCCATCTTCAGGCTGGTGCTTTTGGCTTCGTATGAAGGCTGAGTCAATCAAGATGCAGAAGAAAGAGGAGCATTGGATTTACCTGATTTGTAATTATATTTTCCAGCTTTCAGTTTGGTTTGTATGTGTTGGGTATATCGATACACCAACTAGGTTTGGGTGAATAAATATATAAACCAAGGTTTAAGTGTTTGTAGCTTTAAGCACCAAACTGCAATGTAATTAGATAATTAAGGGTGCGGTTACAAGCGGCAATAAAAGGCAGTGAGAGAAACGTAACAGCCCTGCTCCCTGGTCTCTCTGCTCTCTGCCTGTCTGCTGCTTACTCCTGTTTGAGACATCTGCTTGTTACTGTTTGCTGGCTACTGTGCTGGATACCGTTTCTGCTGAACAAAAGGACTATTCCCTTGGTGAGCTGATATCCTGTGAATACTCAGCGTTGTCTTCAAGAGAAAGGTATCGGAAGGAGAAGATTTACAAGCAGATAAGGACATAGTACTAACTAGTTAATGGACTAAGTTATTGGATGGATATATTTGTGAATGACATATGGACTGATTGACAATGCTTACACTCTGAATGGATTAAACAACTATTTAAAACTACAAACAGTTTTTGTCTCCAGTGTGTATATACTCTTGGGCCCAGCCTCTCTCATTTGGCTGCCTGGCTTGACTGCTGCTGCACACTCTGCTTGGGGGTTTGTCCCCAATCACTAACATTGGTTATGGGCCCAGTGCGCACAGTCTAACTAACCAGGATATAGCAGTGAGATTTTTGATGTGAGTTGCACATTACTGTAAAAACAAACTGTTTTTCATTGGTTTTTAAATAGTTATATATCTGAAGAGCAATGGCACAAGTAAATTTGCCAAATCTGTCCATGATATCCAGACTAGATGGAACAAACTATGTTTCATGGTCAATGAAATGTAGTTTACTTCTACGAAGAGAAGGTTTGTGGGACATAATAAAAAACCCACCAGATGTATCTAACTTAGATCCTAATGATGAAGAGGATGATAAACTGATACAAGACTATAAACGAAAGAATGAGCAGGCTTTATGCATCATAGGACTGACTCTCTCTGACCAGCAACTCATCCATATCCGTGGAGAGGAAAATGCTGCAAACTGCTGGGAGAACCTCAGGAAGATTTATGTTCGAGACAGTGTAGGAGCTCATATCAATCTTACACGGAAGCTGTTTAGAACACATCTTGAGAAGAATGGAGACATGTTAACTCATTTAAACTGTATGAAAAGCATTTTTCAGGAATTACAAGAAAAAGAGCTTATATTTAATGAGTTGCAACAAGTATACATCATACTGTCTTCATTGGATCGAACCTATGATGATTATGTGACGGCTTTAGAAGTATTGCCAAAAGACAGTTTATCATTAACCGAGATTACCGGCAGGCTATTAGAAGAAGCCAGAAGAAGGTTTGAACGTGACCAGCTGAGAGAAGATAAACCTAATAAAGAAGAGAAATTATCTTCAAAGCTTGAAAGAAACCGACTTAGTAAATTAAAGCACCCGGAAGAAGAGAATTTATCTTCGACGGCATACACAATTAAAAAGTGTTTTAATTGTGGAGGCAGAGGACATTTGGCAAGATTCTGCAGAAAAGAAAAAAGCCAGAATGTAAAAAAGCCAAAGAAATCCTTTGAACTAGCCACGTTTAGCAACTGTGATGTGAAGAATGATTTATGGGTGGTGGACAGTGGTGCATCCCACTGCATCACGAGAGATAAGACAAAATTTATAAAAATGTCTACAAGCTCTCAACATATATCACTTGCTAACGGTTGGAACCTCAAGGCCAAGGGTGAAGGTATTGCATACTGTCCATGCTTAAACCAGGATATAAAAATGTTGTATGTACCACAGTTAAAGATGAACTTGCTTTCTGTGAGGGTATTAGACAAACTAGGTTATGTAATTACATTTAAGGATAATAATTGCATAATTGAGAAAGATAACAAAAGGGTAACTGCAGCTTTAAATGGAACATTGTATGTATTACATGATAGTAAGAAAGGGGAGGCACAGACTGTATTTAACAATATAAAGCCTCATAATGAATGTATCCATTTATTGCATAGGCGTTTGGGGCATGTAAATTTTAAAATGCTAAAACGTACAGTAGAGTTATCTGATGGAATAAGGTTAAAACCTTGTGATAAATATTTGCGTTGTAATGTCTGCTGTGAAGATAAGAGTAAAATATTGCCTGCAAATAGGCTAAATGGTTTCAAAACTAAAGAACCTTTAGAAGTGGTATTTGCAGACATTATAGGTCCAAAGAAACCCAGTATGGGGGGTGCTCGATATATACTGAGCATTATGGACCATTACTCTAGATATGGGTTTTGCTACTTAATGAAAAGCAAAACTGAAACATATCAACATTTCTTCAACTGGTTAAAATTTGCAGAAAGAAAATCTAAACGGCAACTGATAACCCTGGTGACAGATAATGGTACGGAATTTGTTAACAGCAAATTCCAGAATAGATTAAAGGTAGCTGGAATAGAGCACAAGAAATCTGCACCATACAGACCTCAACACAACGCATTTATTGAGAGAAGAGGCCAAACACTACAGGCAATGGTTAGAACAATGTTAACTGATTCTGGATTACCTGATTCTTTGTGGGGGGAGGCTACAATGTGTGCTAATAACGTACTGAACAACGTTGTTAACACAACTACTGGTGAAATACCATTCACCATGTGGCATGGCAGGAAGCCTGATCTGAGTTACCTGCACACATTTGGTGCACCAGCATGGGTGCATATCCCCACACAACTCAGGCGTAAAGGGCAACACAGAGCTAAACAACTATTCTTCGTTGGTTACCAAGCTAACCATAGGGCATATAGATTTTGGGAGAAAGGCACATCTAAGGTGTTATGTAGTGCCAATGCCCAATTTCTAGAGCACGTAGGATGGGATAAGTTAGAACAGGATAACAATAAAGAAGTAATTATTGAATCCTATAGAAATCCCATTAACTATCCCTGTAACTTTAAAAATAAAGTAAAGAGAGAAGTACAGGAAGAGATAGAGCCCATAAAGGAAGAAATAGCTGAGCAAGCTGAGGAACATGAACAGGTAGTAACTCAAAAAAGTCCTCATACAAGCCCTGTAATTCCCAGAAGAACTACACGTATATCTAGACCGCCTGATAGATACCAGGCTAACACAGTGTGCCAGGTTAATAAAGTTCCATATACTGTGGATGAAATAAAAATGTATCCTTCTAAAGATAAGGAAAGTTGGTATGCAGCAATGAATAAGGAATTGAAATCCTTGAAGGATATGAAAGTTTATGAAAATGTGAGATTACCTGGTGATATAAAACCCATTGGCTGCAAATGGATTTTTAAGATAAAAACTGATAAGGATGGAAACATAATCCATAAGGCAAGATTAGTAGCCCAAGATTTTAGACAAAGTGCCAATGACTATGATGAGGTATTTGCACCTAGTCTTAAAGCAGCAACATTAAGGGCAGCATTAGTGTGGGCAGCAAGCAAGAAATATATAGTTAACCATCTAGATGTGGAAACTGCTTACTTGCACGCTCCACTAAAACATACTGTATATATGAAAAAGCCTATTGGACTTAAAGGTGAAAATAATAATGATTGTTGGTTGTTAAAGAAGAGCCTCTATGGTCTTAAACAATCAGGCTATGAATGGAACCAGTATATTGTAAAGGAACTAAACAATATAGGGTTTAAAGCTGGTTTAGCCGATCCATGTCTGTTTAAAAGGGAGACAAATGGGAAAATATCATTATTATTATTGTTCACTGATGATATTGCTTTGATTACTGAGACTAATGATGAAGCCAATAAAATAATAGCATCATTAGCTAAGAAAATAAAAATCAAGCAATTAGGGGAGATAAAGAAATATCTAGGTTTGAATATACTGAAAACACAGAAAGGTTTTAAGATATCTCAGGAGGATAAGATATCTAAATTGCTAATAGATTATAAGATGAAACTTTGTAAGACTGCAAAGACTCCAATGAGTCAGGATATTTGCAAAATGGATGCTCAAAGTCCCAAATTTGATAAGGTATTATATCAATCTTTGATTGGTAGCTTATCATACATTAGCAATTGGTCAAGGCCAGATATAGCTTATAGTATTAATCAACTGGCACGACATAATAATGATCCACTTCAATGTCATTGGATAGCATTAAAGAGGATTTTAAGATATCTTAAAGGAACATTACACCATGCACTGTATCTAGAACCAAAAAGTGATCTCATACTGAGTGCTTATGCAGATGCTAGTTTTGCATCAGAAAGAGACACAAGAAAGTCGACTTCAGGAACAGCCATAATGCTGGGTAAGACATTAATTGGTTGGAAGTCAATAAGACAACAGCATATAAGTTTGTCTACTATGGAGGCAGAATTCTCCTGTTTATCGCTATTATGTACTGAATTAATTATGTATAAACAAATGATGAATGATATGGGTATAACTGTAAATTATCCTATAATTGTACATGAAGATAATCAGGCAGCAATTCAAATGGCCACGAATATTGCAGTAAAAACTAGGAGCAAGCATACGGATTTAAGGTACCTAAACGTTAGACAATCTGTAAAGAGTAAAATGATACAGCTGGAGTACTGCATGTCGGAGGACAATATAGCTGATAATTTTACTAAAGCCCAAGGTGCCATTAAGCACCAAGAGAGTTGTGAAAAGTATGGGTTTAGATTGTAAGGGTATTATATATTTATATCACCCAAAAGGGGAGAATGTTGGGTATATCGATACACCAACTAGGTTTGGGTGAATAAATATATAAACCAAGGTTTAAGTGTTTGTAGCTTTAAGCACCAAACTGCAATGTAATTAGATAATTAAGGGTGCGGTTACAAGCGGCAATAAAAGGCAGTGAGAGAAACGTAACAGCCCTGCTCCCTGGTCTCTCTGCTCTCTGCCTGTCTGCTGCTTACTCCTGTTTGAGACATCTGCTTGTTACTGTTTGCTGGCTACTGTGCTGGATACCGTTTCTGCTGAACAAAAGGACTATTCCCTTGGTGAGCTGATATCCTGTGAATACTCAGCATTGTCTTCAAGAGAAAGGTATCGGAAGGAGAAGATTTACAAGCAGATAAGGACATAGTACTAACTAGTTAATGGACTAAGTTATTGGATGGATATATTTGTGAATGACATATGGACTGATTGACAATGCTTACACTCTGAATGGATTAAACAACTATTTAAAACTACAAACAGTTTTTGTCTCCAGTGTGTGTATACTCTTGGGCCCAGCCCCTCTCATTTGGCTGCCTGGCTTGACTGCTGCTGCACACTCTGCTTGGGGGTTTGTCCCCAATCACTAACAGTATGAAAGAGTGGATGCTGCTTTTGGAGTTAGAAGCACATAACATGAGATTTAGATGGCATGGATATTTGTGGTATGATAAAGTCAAGGTCAACATGGATATTAAAACTCATTATGTTTCATATTAAGAACATGGAATAGATACAAATCCAGGCTGTGCCCAAAAACACCTTTGTAGCTCTCAGTACAATAAGCATTTTGTAGCTTTTGTAGCCTAATAATAAGAAACATTATGTCAGATCCATGTATCTGCCATTCTTCAATTGGAGAAGAAGGGGGGAGGGAAGTTGGTAAAGAAATCCTTTTTGATGTAACCTGAATATATTAAATCTTATATTGAATTTGTATAACCTACACAATGATATACAACTGAAGGATTGGAGCCAAATGCCCCAGAAACCTGTCACCTCTGGAAGAGACAGCAAGGGGACAAGGGACCATAAAAATTCCAGCTCCGGAAGATACTTCCTGAGAACTCTTCAAAAGATCGTTCCCAGAGGAGGGGAGGGGGAATTAACATGTTGGTTCTTTGTTTGACAAAATACACATCAAGATAAGGGGAGGGGTCCTAACTTCCTTTAAGTATCACTGCATGCCTGGGAGCTGTTAGACTCTGCTTTGAAACCGTACTTGAATTGTCTTAGGATTCCTTAGGATTCCTTCTGAAACATCTAGTTCCCAGAAGTTCATTCTTTCGGTTGAATGGGAAAAGTTCAGTAGCTGACACATTAGGGGTGACATGATAGCAAATTTTATTGTTGCAAAATAACAAAAGCTGTTTTAAATAGCACGTTTCTTCATCAATTTTCAGTTTCTACAATGACTTGTATTTACTGATCTGAAAAAGATTCCTATGGACACTTCTGTCTTTTTTATATTTTTGTGGAAGATTTGAATACTAGAGAAGCTGCCCAACCTTAAAGAGACAGTTATACTAGGGAAAACCTGCATTATTCACCTTATACTAAAAGCTAGTGGAAGATCTCTGCATTCAGCAATGATAATTTCACCAAAATATCCTTTTGCAAAAATTAAAATTAAAATAATTTCATGTTCATCAGACTGAGGGTAAGAAGAACACAAAGAAAATTCTCATTCCAGATTGTTTGCAAATCTGTGAGTCTTTTCAGCCCTTCTCTCCATTTTTCTTAGTCCAGTTATGTTAACCAAAACAGATTCTCCCCACTTAACTTCAAACCTGACCTAGCAACCAAGACCTAGTTTGAATTTGCCCTTTGGGGTCACTTTCAAATGCCCACTTCCCTGTCGGACAATGGGCCTACTGTCATTTGTACACTTCCCAGGAATGCTTTGCAAAGGGCATTTTTCCTGTTGAGCCAGCATGAGCAACCCCACATGCCTGGAAACACACAGTGGATGAGAGGGTAGCTGTGCTTCTCCTGTGTTGTGTGTGCTTCCACGTGTCTCTCAGTCAAAGCAACTGCCTCTATGCTGCCTTGACTCCCTCCCTCTCTCTCTGTCATCCATTGTTGGATAGGAAACAAATGTTCCCCTGGACATGCCGGGGCTTAAAATAGACGTGAAGACTGCAGCCTTTTTTCCTCCTCACAGCCATAACATTGGGAGTGGCAGCAACAGCAGGAACAGCAGCACAGAAAAGGGGAGAAATGGCTGACTAGATTTGCCAGCTGCCTGAGAAAAAAAAAATCACAGCTTTAACAAAGGTAAGAGAACTGGGCTGTCTCCTGTCTTGTGTTCTGCTTTTCTCTCTTTGACTGCCAAGTGTGCAGAATTGATCACTCCTCTCCTCCTCAGGGCCAAAGAAGTCTATGTCTGATTCTCTTTCTATGTTGTGCATGTTTTTGTCTGTCTGGGGCTGAATGGATTTGGTTGTGTTGGAAGTTCAAGGATGGTGAAGGAGAGGGAGAAAGATCTGAGACTGAGTGGTGCTCCAGCAATTGTGATCTTGGTCATTCCTTTAAACAACTTCACTCAGAAAAGGAATTTAGATCATTTTGACAGATACCTGGACTTTTGTAGGATACGTCCCTTGTTATCTCTAAGCATGAAGGAACTGATTTCATTCCTAACCATCTCAGCCTTCACAGTCCTCAGTGACTTTCCTGTTTTCTTAATGCCTGTCAGAGCCCAAAGGGTCCTTATATAATTGAAATGGTTATTGGGCCAGGAGACAGAGACCATTGCAGGATGAGCAAAGTGGTAGCAGAAGGGTGGAAAAGATGAAGTCCTTTGACTTCATCCAGAGGTTGAATTGAACACTGAAGACAAGATGCCCCAAATCCAAATTGTACTTAGTTATTCTGCCTATGTAAAATAAAACTATGAATTGTCTCCCACACAGCATGATTGTAAAGATAGATCAGATAATCCATACATCAGGTTCTATGCTTCCAAAAGAACCTTGTGTAATGCACAGGATGAAAAGATGGCTTCTTTGCCTGAACAACGAGGAACAAGTCAGTATTTTTTCTCTTCTAATCATCCATGCAGATTATTAAGAGAGAAATGCATGGCACATACAACACTGGAACAGAAGGAAAGGTGGAGCTGAAGATACACCCAAATGCTTTGCCATGTTGCAATGGTCACTGGTTTTAACTTGCTTTAAAATAATGAATAAACATTTGTTCACATAGTGAGAATAGCATAGAACTTTACAGTATCCAAGGATGTTTGATAAAATAGAATGAAGATGTATGTCTGCAACTTTATCCAACTGTGTTGTAGAAGTGTGATTAAGTGGATTAAATATTCCTAAATGCTAAAAATATATGCCTGTCTAGTAAATCTGACAAAGTAAGCATGATGTAGTACTTATCATTAAAACTATGTTATCTGAAGAGACCTAGGTGGCAAGTCATCTTGGCCACTGCATCTGCCCTCTGGAATACCACCTCCCAGAGGTTTGAATTGTTCTGATCCAGTTGTGCTTTCAACACTTGAAAGACCTTCCTTTTTCTCCAGGCCCTTGGTAAGGAAGTTTGGGCTGCTATGGAAATTTTGTTAGCTTGTTCACAGTGTAAGGATCTCTGGGTTATTGTCTTCTTTTCTTTGAATCATATTAGATTGTTTTTATCTTATACACCACCCAGAGTCACTCTGAGTTGAGCAGCCTATAGATTTCATTTATAAATGAACACACACCAACATCTCCAGATGGTCTCCATTACTAAAATGTGGATTATACTTGCCAGTGCCATTATCCTGATTTTGGGTGATGGAGAGAACTGGGAAATGGACCATTAAATGTCTTCAGGGGTGGGATACGACAGGGTTAACTACCGGTTTGGGATTTAGGAGCATCCCCGGCATGCTGTGAGCTGTGCGCCTGTAAATCGTCATCATTATGCTGTGTGCAGAGATGCAGCCTTTGAAACAGCCCTGTTTTCCTGCTTTTTTAACTGCAGCTGTGTCTCATTAGGTAGCTGAAATTGAAAAATCAGGAAATAAAATTCAGGTGACAGCCCGGGTAGGCAAAAACATCAGCAGACATAGAACCGGTTCTATATCTGCTGCTCTTCAGAGCGACCGGTTCTACAGAGGTGGACAGAACTGGTAGAAACCCACCCCTGAATGTCTTCCAAGCACAGAAAATAGGTTGCTGGCAACAGTGGAGAAATGTTAGTAATTGGGAACTAGTGAAAGGATTACATATACCCTCAGTAACAACAGTAGTCTTTGGCAGATTTATCATGATGTGATTATTTGGCACAATTTCTAAAATAAGAATGATCAGAGTTCTTTAAGTTTCTGGTTCTATGGAGGTTGGATGCAGTTATTCAATAGGGAGAAAACAGAATGCCACATATCCTGGAGTTGTCTCCTGTATGACTTCACACCAGAAACATTCTCAACTGAGTTTCCCAGTAAGCTTTGAATGATCCCAGATGGGGCCCCATTGGAAAGCGAGGAAGCTGTGTTCTGTTATCCAGAAGCCGATTGTGCAAAAATATGTTTTATTTTTGCAACCAACATTTGGTCCAGCTACTTAAGGGTAGATAATTTGGTCTTTGGCAACTTTAAGTCTTGAGTATGACTCTTCAGAAGACCTATAAAAACTACCATTGAACTTTTAATGTAATTATAAGTTGAAAAGAAACTAAATCTAATGATGAAACTAAATAGCATGATTTTTTTTTCCTTCTGACTTCTTTGCCCTGATTTGGGGCATTTTTTTCTGAGCCTACTATGTCTTTAAATCAGATTGCACTTTCCTGGCTTAGCCTAATGTTGGTTGTGATCCAGGGAAAAGCAACCCAGTGTCTTCTAGATGCTTTGGACTAAGCTTCTCTTAAACCCTATCCTGGGAGGACAACAGTCAAGGATTATGGAACTTTAAGTCTAAAACATCACAAGCAACCCAGTGATCTCTAGGTGATTTGGACTAAGCTTTTTAAAAGCCCTATCCTGTATGGACAGTCATCAAGGATTATGGAAACAACCCAAGGACACAAGATACGGTATCTGGAATCCCTCTAGCTATGTTCATGCCATTATCCTTAACCTAATTAGGTAGGCGAATTTGCATAAGTCTGCTTAATGTTCTATTTTTCTTTTCTTTTCTTTGTTTAGCCTGCTGGGTGAACCATGCCCATTTGATTAGTTTATGATTCACTGTATCATGTGAACCCAGAAAATTTAATAACCAGATTCAGTAAATATTCAAGAGTGTTTCTTTGTGAACTCAAATGAATTTTTCCTTAACACTACTACGCCATTCTTTATTAAGTGAAAATGTCAGAAACTGACTCTCTAAACTTGCACTTCTATCACTGGCTGCCATTTCTGACCAAATATAGCAAGCCAGAATCTAGAGAAGTCTCCCCTTCCTGGAATTCCATGGGTTTCTTCAAAATCTTCTCCAGGTCCTGCCAGCAAAAAATCAACATTATTACAAGAGATTACATTAGGAGGAAAACACAATTTCTTCTCCTCCCTAGCTCTTAGCATATTTCCTCTGTTGCTCTTAGCTCTCTGTCCAAAGTGTTAGCACCTGCCAGACCTTTTCATGCACATTCTGCCCTGTCAGCCCTCCCTCATATTGGTATAACTGTGGCTGGCAAAACCTCATTTTGAAGGAAAGCAACAACTGAGCCCATACAGACCCTGATTTATTTAACTTTGTCAGTACAGGCATTAAGAGAAAAGAGTCCTCCCACCTTCATGTTAATTTGATTAAAGCTAATGCAAAATGTTAGAAAACCTATTAATAAATCCAGAGGTGGCATTTAGGGCTCAGCTTGCTTATTTGTTTTAACAAAAGACAGGGTAAATTTGTCTAAATTGGACAGCAGCAACTCTGCATGGAGTTGAAAGCAAAGAAGTAGTTCAGTAGATGGAAACAGACAGAGTAAAAATAGTCATTCAACAGAAAGTGTTTTGTATCTTCACTTTAGTAATATGTAAAAGGCATCATGGGCTGTTTTTTTTAGCCTAGATTGTCAGCATATCTTATAGATCTTTTGAAGATCAGATCAAAACTGTTCCAATTCTTCTATTTGACAAAAGCATTCTGTTTTTCTGATTTCCTGTTTTTTATATTCAAAGAGAGCCTTAATCATATATACATTGGACAAATCTAATAATAAGTGCAGGAGTTGAGATTGCTTCTTGTCTGTTAGGAAGCTTATGATCCACTTATGAGTGTGTTCAGGTACTGCTAGTTGATTTAATTTACTTAGAAGAGTGTCTGGAATGATGGTATTGAATGCTGAACTGAAGTTTACAAAGAGGACCCTTGCGTAGGTATTTGGAGATTCAAGGTGTTGTAGGATGTAATGCAGAGCCATGTTAACAGTATCATCTGTAGATCTATTTGCTCGGAATGCAAAGTGCATGGGATCTAACAATGGATCCATGATGGTTTTCAAGTGGGACAGCACAAGCCTTTCAAAGATTTTCATAACTACAGATGTTAGAGCAACTGGTCTGTAGTCATTCAGTTCCTTGATGGAGGGCTTCTTTGGCACTGCGATGATGGTAGAACATTTGAACGTTTGAAAACTCCTTCTCCTAAAAGAAAAACAACCAAAACAGATACATTGTCCTTAACCCTCTCTCTCCCCTCCACGAGGACCCTTTGATTTGTGGGGGAAGTCCTCAGGGAATTGGGGAACCAATTGATCAGCATGGACATCCCAACTCTTTACCCAACTAGCATCTGAAAGAGGGTATCCCTTCCATAAGACCAAATATTGCAATCATCCACAGTATAATCTAGAATCAAGAATTTTCTTAATTTCATAATGTGTTTCCTCCTGTACCACTAATGGGTCAGGGGGAGCAATTGGCAGTGGTCTTAACATTGATGTAGCAGCTGATTTTAGTAAACTACAATGGAATACTGGATGAATCTTCCCTAATAGTCGAGGAAGACTTAATTGTACAGTGACCGGATTGATTATTTTTGAAATTGGGAACGGACCCAAGAATTTTAGCCCCAGTTTCTTACTGGGCAGTTTCAACCTAAGATACTTGGCTGTCAAATATACTTTGTCTCCCACTTTAAAGGGTGGTTGAAGGGATTATCCACCTGTTTTTTATAATTTTTTGCAGCTTCGGTAAAACCCTTTTTGTATCTTCCCAACCTTTCTTTAATGAGTTCATCCATTCTGTTAGGGACATGGATGAGGGAGGTTGTCTAGGTAACTCTGGCATAGGGACAAAATCCATTCCAGTGTTGATTTGGAATGGAGTCAACTCCATGCTGCTATGTACTGCATTATTGTAAGCAACCTCTGCAAAAGGTAATAACTCAGCCCAATTTTCTTGTTGATAATTTACATAGCATCTAATGTATTGTTCAATCATGGCGTTAGCCCTCTCTGCTGCTCCATTACAAGCAGGATAGAAAGCTGAGGATAATCCTTGGGAGGACCCAATGGACTTCAAAAATTCCCTCCAAAATTTTGCAGTAAATTGTACCCCTCTGTCTGATATTATTCTACTTGGTACTCCATGTAGTCTATAGACAAGTTTCACGAATAGCTTTGCAAGCTTCTTAGCATATGGAAGTCCTTTACAGGCTATAAAGTAGGCCTGTTTAGAGAATAAGTCAATTACAGTCCAAATGATCGTATCCCTTCACTCTCAGGTAATTCCACAATAAAATCCATTGCGATTTCTTCCCATAGTTGGGTTGGTTCAGTGACTTGTTGAAGGAGGCCAGGGGTTTTTCCAGTTCTGTGTTTCATTGTGCCACAAATTGAGCAACTTTTTACATAGTCCTTAATGTCAGGTTTCAGTTTTGGCCACCAAAACTGTCTTCTCAGTAAATGTAGGGTTTTTAAGAATCCGAAGTGGCCTCCCAGCCACGAATCGTGGCTACAATTTAGTACCAGTAGTCTTAGGGTTGTGGGTAGATAAAGCTACTCCTTCATTCATTGTTAACTTGGTTTGATGGTCCAGGAACCAAAAGGGCAGTTTTCAATTCTGTGGTCAGCTTATCTTCCAGGCATTTGAGGTTGCAGTTGGGTTGGGCTTGAGTGGTTACTTGGCCTGCCAATTGAGCTTCTAAAATTAAGGCTTGTACTATTTCCTCTCAGTGGCTGTCAAACTGAGGTTTTCTGGACAGGGCGTCCACCAATATGTTTTTCCCTCCAGGGATATATTTAATGTTGAAGTTGAACCGGTTGAAGTATTGGGCCCAGCAGACTTGTTTGGGTGATAATCTCCTAGGGGTCTTTAGAGCCTCAAGGTTTTTGTGATCAGTCCATACCTCAAAGGGATCTGGCACCCCTTCTAGGAAATGGCTCCAAGTCAATAAAGCCCATCATAAGGTGAATGCTTCTTTCTCCCAGATCACCCACCTTCACTCTGTGTCCGTCAGCTTTTTGGACACATAAGTGCAGGGCATCCGTCAGTTTTGAGAGTCTTTTTGCAGCAGAACAGCTGCCACCACTACATCACTCACATCAGTTTGGACAATAAAAGGCTTGGTCACATCTGGGTGCTGGAGGATGGGCTCAGCTGCAAAGAGGTGTTTTAAGGTCTCGAAAGCTTTCTGACAGTCCATAGGCCAAGCCAGGGGTTGACTTGGCTTTGGTTTGGTAGGTGGTGGGCCCATTTTTAATAGCTCCATTAAAGGGAGGGCAACTTCAGCAAAGGACAGAATGAATTGTCTATAGAAGTTGGCAAACCTTAAAAAACTTTGAAGTTGTTTTTGGGTTCTGGGGGGTTGCCAGTCCAGCACTGCTTTCATCTTTCCAGGGTCCATTTCAATTCCCAGGTTGGATATTTAGTAGCCTAAATAATCCAGCGACTGTTTGTGGAATTCACATTTTGAGAGTTTCACATATAATTTGGCAGCTGGAAGTTTGTCATCAAGATATACGAGGACCCCCCCGCCGATAAAAGTGTGGGTGTAGCACCTCATTGATGAGTTGCATAAACACTGCGGGAGCCCTCTGAAGCCTGAAAGGCATGACTTTGAATTGGAAGCTACCCAAAGGGCAGTTAAAAGCTGTTTTCCACTCATCTCCCTCTTTGGTGTGTACCCAGTAGTAAGATTCTCTGAGATCTAGCTTGGTGAATACCTTGCCTTTCGACAGGTGGTTCAATAAGTGCTTCATGAGGGAGAGAGGGTACATGTTTTTGACGTACACAGCATCAAAAAAGTCTACACATAATCTCAACCCGCCGTCTTTGAACAACACGGGGGCAGCTAATCTTGATTTGGCAGGTTCAATAAAACCTTGGTCCAAATTTTGGTTGATGTATTTCCTTAATTAAGTCATTTCAGCAGGTGTCATGGAATACATCTTTGGTTTTGGTAGTTTTGCCCCGGGTTCTAATTCTATGCTGCAATCAGTGGCTCGATGGGGAGGTAAAACATTACACTCTTCTTCACTGAATGCTTCAGCCAAGTCTTTGTATTGGTTGGGTAATTGGGGGTTATCTGGGAGAAGGTGGGATGCTGTGGATGCTGGCTCAGGGGTTGGTTTCAAGTTGACTGTTGTGAGAGGAAGAGGGGGCAATGGGCCCGGTCCAATGAGGATTTTCCTGAATCCATCCTCCCATTTGATTGTAGGGGCCCATTTGTCTAGCCAAGCAAGACCCAATATGATTGATTCTGACATCCTGGGGGCCACTATGAAGCATATGAGTTTGGGGTGAGGGCCTAATTCCATCTTGATCAATTCTGTCATTTGGTTGGCTGCCCCCCAATTAAGGTTCCATCCACATGCTCAAATCTGATTGGCTGTTTTAGCGGGTTAGTCTTTATGCCCAATTGTTCAACGATGGGGAGTCCGATAAGGCATCTAGAAGACCCAGTATCAATGACAGCTTCTAACTCCCTGGCCTCCCCCATGTTTGGTATCGCTAACTTGACCTTGACTGTAAAAGGTATGATGGGATCACTCACCATTGGGTCATCTTCGCAGGTCACGTTCTTGGGGACGTGGTGGCGGTCTGGTGGTCCATTGCTCCCATCTGCACAGAGGGGGCTTTCCCAGCTGTGTTTGGTGAACCCGCCTCTGACTGGAGATCTTTCTTGGTTTTTCTGACCTCTAACAGCTGGATTAGACTTTGACCGTGGAGCTTGTGGTACAGGAGCAGGGGCCAGACAGTCTGCTGCTCTTTGGCTGTCTTGGCCACATTGGTAACATTTCAGCACCCTGGTAGGTTGGGTATGAGCAGGTTCAGCTGATCCGGTAAATGGCCTCCTAGCCACAATTCTCTTAGACAGGGCTGCTGGAAGGGGTTTCTTGTGTGGGCTGATGCTGCAAACTAAGCTGAGGGATGTGACATACCACGATTGTAAGGTCTCTGGGATTCCCCTAATTTCACAGGCCTTTTTTACTTCTGAATCAATGGCTTTTTAAAAATAGTGTAAAGTCATTCTTTCAGGCCAGTCCATGAGTGGCTTGTGACCCTTCTAAAGTCCCAAATGAATTCTGACAAGGGTCTCTTGCCTTGCCTCATTTCCATTAATTTCTTTTCATTCTCTGCCACCCTGCCTGAATTTTCAAATCTGAGTCTTAATCATTGAATAAATCCGTTTACATCGTATAATTTGGGGGGCTTGTTCGTTGTGTAATTGATGCATCCCCTTCATTCATCTGAAGCATCCCCTTCATTCATCCCATCTGTTATGGCCATAACCAAATCGCGCTCTGTGGCGTATTGATTCCCAAATTGTTCTGTATGGGATTGGATTAGAGTGAGGAAGTAATTGAAATGTTCATGGCAACCATCAAATCCGGCCTTAAATGATATTTGGTCCGGCCTGGGTCATGGTTGGGGAGGTGGTACATACCAGGCACCTGCAGGTTGAACTAGAATGAAAGGAACCGGGCAGGCAGCGTATCTAGGCTGGACAGGGCCCCTGAAGCCTGGCTGGGTGTTGCCTCTCTGGAATAGGGCTCCCAATTTTGACCATTTGTTGTCTGTTTTACAGGAATGCTTCTATCCAGTTATGCAGGTGTTCAGAGATACCATAAGATTTTAGTTTTAGGAGTAGTTTGTCATGTACCACTGAATCAAAGGCTTTACAGAAGTCTATGTAGATTGTGTCTATTGCTTTGCTCTGATCGAGTTGTGTAGTCCGTATGTTTTTGCAGTGTAAGAGTTGCAGATAGTTTTTTCCTGAAACCAAATTGTTTATTAGAGAGTAGGTTGTTTGTTTCTAAATGGAGGATGATGGATTGGTTAATAATTGATTCCATGACTTTACAGGTGATGCAGCATAAAGAGATTGGTCTGTAATTTCAACTAGACTGGGGTCTCCCTTTTTGAAGATGGGGACCGTGGCATGTGACCATAGTTTTGGCAAGGAGCTGGTCCTGAAAGATTTTTCAAAGATTATGCTTAGAGATTCGGCTATGGCAGTGGATAGCTTTTTTAAGAAGTAGGCACATATTCCCTCCGGTCCAATAGATAGAGATGGCTTTAGATTGCGTAGTGCTTTTTCAACATTGTCTTCTGTAAAATCGATATGTATTAGATCATTGTAGTTGTCTGTGGTTCGACTAGGAATGTTTCCCAGTATTTTTCATCCTTGGGTCTTCATAGTTTGTTTTTAATGTTTCTCCATCATATTGTTTTTGTAAGGATTTAATTGTTATTTACTGAAGATGTATTTTGCTCCAAGTTGAACCATTGATAAATCCATAAATCCATCAATCCATCAATCATAGGAATGAAGTTTGATGTACTAGCTCTTGTTTTCCTAATAGAGGAACTGATGTAACTCAAGGACTGAATTTCCTTCAGCAACTGCAAAACAATAGGAAAAGGCACACTAAGATGACTTTGTGTTCTAACTGCATGCACCTGTAACAATAATTTTCTCATATACACATAGCTTTCTACATGGAAGCAATATCTGTATAAGGAAATCATTAATAGTGTTCCCATAATTTTAAATCAAGCGACTACGTTGGCACAATATGCTAAGTTTAAAGAGTTGAAGACTGGTTAGTGACAGCTTTTGAAGCCATATTAGCACTAGAAGCTTCCATGCTGCCACATTCCTGAGCATGGGAAGATGGGAGAGGGGATTTTATGGAGAGTATGTGGTTAGACATAATCACCTGGCTGTAGTAGAGGGGACATCTCAAGTTGGGATGGATGGTGATTGGGGCATGTGATGGAATGATGGGGGCAGGGGGTGGATTTGTAATTTTTTACTTATTGGAGGGAAACCCAGAACTTTCAGATTCAGGATTTCCCAGATATGTTAGTATACCTATTCTAATAAAAGGAAACTGAGAAAATGCCTGTCTCTGAGTTTTTAATTGGAGTGGCATTTTCTGGAACCCTGACAGTTTGCTTGCATAAGCCTGGATGCTTGGTTAGATCTTGATTCATAATATTTTGCAAATGGGCTTATTCAGAAACTACAGGTAGTCCTCAACTTACAACAGTTCATTAAATGACCATTCAAAGTTACAATGGCACTGAAAAAGTGAGTTATGACCATTTTTCACAATTATGACCATTGCAATTTCCCCAGGGTCATGTGATCAAAATTCACTTGGCAACTGAGTCATATTTATGATGGTTACAGTGTCTTATAGTGCCTTACAGTGCCTTTTGCGACCTTCAGACAAGCAAAGTCAATGGTGAAGCCAGATTCACTTAACAGTCATGTTACTAACTTAATTGCAGTTATTCACTTAACAAATGTAGGAAGAAAGAAATGGGGGAAAACTCATTTAATAAATGTCTAACTTAGCAACAGAAATTTTGGGTTCAATTGTGGTTGTAAGTTGAGGAGGTAAGTTGAGTAAAGTTATGATGTAGAAGGAAGCTGGTTTCTTCAGTGGAAAGAACCTACATTTTAACTCAGGGCTTGAACCCTGCGTGAGAACTACCATTAGCCAAACATTCATTCATTTGTTTGTTCACTTACTAAATTGTTTGGCCACCCATTCCCAGGGACTTTAGGCCATTAACAATAAATGACTAGTTCTGAGCTCACCATCCCTTCCCATCCCTTGTATGTTAAAGTGTCCTCTGGCTACAGCCTCTCTTGCAGCCCCTGAAATTTTCCCTCCCTCTGCTCTGTTAGAATATTCTACACACGCACACACAAACACACACACACACACACACAATGCTAGTGCTGATTCAGCTATAATCAAAGGAGCAGATTGCAGATCCTGTCAGCCAAGGAATTTGATTTGGCTGAAGTCCCAGAGACGAGCCTTCTCTGCCATGGCTCCTGCTCACTGGAACATCTTAACCCCTGAGGTGAGACTGGCTCCCATCCTCCTGACTTTTTGTGAGAGCCTTAAGATCTGGATTTGCCAGATGGCTTGGTGACCTAATGGGGGAACATCACACTGGAGGTGTTTGATTAATTAAAATCTAATCCTACCCCATCCCCATGCACCCCCTGGCACCTCCTTTGCCATCTTGTGTTAATGATTTTATCTGGTTTTATCAACTTTGTTATTTTATAACTGATGACTTTAATGTTTTTAATGTTTTATATTGTAAGAGTTTTTGATACGAGATGGGTGCCAAATAAATTTCATAATAAATCAATAATAAAAAAATAAATACCTTTAAGAAGGAATCTTCTTAAAAATGCCTTTTTAAAATTTTCTTTACAGGATCAGGATCAACATTTACAATGCAGCTGATACAGGAAATGTCCAAGTTCATGAGAATCTCAGGAGATGATGCTTCTGATACCGTTCTCCTTTCTTTTTCAGATTAGAAACCAACCGTGGGTGGTGGTCATAGCAGAAATACTGTCTGGGCCCCAGCCCAGCCCCCTGTAGCAGCCCGGGATGCAACAGGGGGCACAGTGGCACCCATGGCGTTCATGTCTCGGTTCTCCAGGAATACATCCAGATCTCCTGTCTGGAGGACGCATGATGACACCGTCAGCCACCCCATCCTCAGTGTTTTTGAACTTGAGAGACTCCTGTACACGGGGAAGACAGCCTGTAACCATGTGGATGAGGTCTGTCCAGGACTTTACCTGGGAGATCAGTACGTATTGATCCCAGTGCTGGAGGCAGGCCACTTCCAGGAGGTGGGGAAGAAGTAAAGGGGCAACATAGTGGCGATTAGGGAAAGGATTCAGATGGGGAAAGAAAAGAAAGAACTTGCAGGTAGTTCCCACCTTACAATCACAATTGAAACCAGAATCTCATCTCTAACTGATGCAGTCATTAAGTGAGTTACCATGTGATTGCATCTGATTTTATTACCTTTCTTTTTTGCTTCAGTCATTAAATGAGTCTGGCTTTCCTTATGATTTTGTTGTATAAAGCTGACTAAGAAGCTTATAAATGATGATCATATCATATATACATGTTAGTTGCCAAGTGCCTGAATTTGATCACTTGATTATGGGGATGCTGTGACTGTCGTAAGTATGAGAACCAATCATGTCAGTACTGTCATAACATTGGTCACTAAATAAATGTTGGTAAAGGACTACCTGTACTATATTGCCACAAATCACTTGTTAAATATATAATGCAACAAAATTTAAAAGAAGGATTCTATCATCAGCGGTTATAGTATTAGTTACTATAGTTATCTCAGGACAAATTTGGAGGAAGAAAGACACTGATAGAGGAGAAAATTGTCATAACAGATGCTGGGTGCACAGGAAGTTCATTTGCTGTCTTCAAGGACAGAGGAGATACTCTCACAAGATTGGGGAAACATTCAATTGGGTAAAAAAGTTACTGTGTAGCTCAGTCTGAAAGGCTTTTCCAACAAATGATAAAGAGCAGCAGGAATCAAAGATCAGACAGGATCTTTTGCACAGTTGTTTCTGAGCTTCTGTGTTAACTGGTCCAAAATAAAATGAACCTCCGCAATCCCAGGCATCAATCTGACTGCAGAACTGCCATTTGCTAGGAATTGGTTTAGCAAAACTCCACCATATATTCTTTAAAAAAGGCCAGCTAAATGCAGATTGAAAAAAAACTTGAGAAGGAATGGATAGAAGCAATGATTCTGGGAACAAGAGAAGGATCAGATTACAGATTAACAGAGTAGGAAGGGACATTGTAGGTCATCTAGTCCAACCCCCCACCCAAGCAGGAGACCCTGCACCATTTCTGATAGATGGCAGTCCAATCTCTTCTTGAAAGCCTCCAGGGATGAAGCTCCCACAACTTCCAAAGGCAAGCTGTTCCATTGGTTGATTGCTCTCAGTGTCAGAAAATTTCCAGGTTAAATCTCTCCTTGTTCAGTTTCCATCCATTATTCCTTGTCTGGCCTACAGGTGCTTTAGAAAATAGCTTGACCCCTTCCTCTCTGTGGTAGCCCCTCAAATATTGGAACACTGCTGTCATGTCTCCCCTGGTCCTTCTCTTCACTAGACTAGACATGCCCAGTTCCTGTAACAGTTCTTCATTTGTTTTGGACTCCAATCCCCTAACCATCCAGGTTGTTCTTCTCTGCACTTTTTGTAAAGTCTCAACATCTTTTTATAGTGTGGTGACCAAAGCTGCATGCAGTACTCTAGGTGTGGTCTTACTAAGGCTTTATAGAGTAGTAGTAGTACCTCACTTGACTGTATCCCTATTTCAATGCAATTTAGGATTGCATTGGCTTTTTTGGCTGCCGCTGCACACCACTGGCTTATATTTAGCTGGTTGTCCACTAAGACTCCAAGATCCCTCTCACAGTTACTGCTAATATGCCTGCTTTCACCCAATCTATATGTGTGCTTTTGGTTTTTCTTGCCTAATTGTAGGACTTTACTTTTCTCTACATTGAATTTATTTTGTTAGATAGGGCCCAGTGTTCAAGTCTGTCAAGATTCATCTGGATCTTGAGCCTATCTTCTATGGTGTTTACTATTCCTATCAGTTTAGTATAATCTGCAAATTTGGTAAATTCCCCTTCTAATCCCTCATCTAAGTCATTTATGAAGATATTAGCAATATCACTTAGACTTATATACCACTTTATAGTGCAGCCCTCTCAAAATAATTTACAGAGTCAACATATTACCCCCAACAATCTGGGTCCTCATTTTACCCACCTCGGAAGGATGGAAGGCTGAGTCAACCTTGAGCCTGGTGGGATTCGATCTGCCAAATTGCAGTAGGAGTAGCTTGCAGTACTGCACTCTAACCTCTATGCCACCGAGGAAGAGTATTGAAGAGTACTGGGCCTAAAACAGAACCTTGTGGCACCCCACTGCTTACTGTCTTCCATGTAGACTTAGACCCATTAAGGACTACTCACCGAGTACTGTTTGTCAGCCAGTTGCAAATTCATCTGGAGGTGATTCTATCTTTCTCACTTTTTTCTAGCTTCCCAAGAAGTAAGTTGTGGTCTACTTTGTCGAATGCCTTGCTGAAGTCTAAGAATACTATGTCCATAGTATTTTGCTGGTCACTATGTTGAAAAATGATAAGATTGGTTTGGCATGATCTATTTTTAACAAACCCATGCTGACTGCTAGTTATTATTTTACTTATTTCTAGATGTTGGCAGATCTGTTTTTTAATTATCTTTTCCAGTATCTTCCCGAGTATTGATGTTAGGCTGATTGGTCTGTAGTTTCCTGTTTTTTTTTTTCCTTTTTTGAAGATGGGAGCCACATCAGCTCTTTTCCAGTCCTCTGGTAGTTCCCCGGTGCTCCAGGATTTTTGAAAGATGTCGAGCAGTGGTTCTGAGATGACCTCTGCCAGCTCCTTTAGAACTCTGGGATGTAAGGTCCTGGTGATTTGTTTCATTGAGAATTTGTGAATGACCCTTACTTTATCATTCCCTCCATGTAGAGATATAGCAGCCAATAGAGGTGAGCTGGCCCGATTGAACATCACCCACATCCTCAATGCTTCTCACAACAAGTGGCGGGGAGGCGCAGATTACTATGAAGGCACTGGCATCTGCTACCTGGGCATTGAGGCACATGACTCACCCACCTTTGATATGAGCCCCTACTTTCAGCCTGCTGCAGATTTCATCCACAAAGCCCTGAGCAAGAGTGGAGGTGAGTCCACAGAAAAGTGTGACTTGACCCATGACTAGAATAGGTACACAGTATGTGTGCATGTTTCTCATTCAAACTATACAATCAATTGATATTCCATTGTTTACAAAATAGAGTATCTTTCTAATGCAACATTGCTGAGATCCAGTTCATATTCTCAGGTTGTATAACCAGTTTGAGTTTGACCTATAGCAGCTTCCCCAAAATATAACAATTTGTATTTAGCAGATTTATTTTCTTCTCTCTCTTTTTGCTTTCTAAGCTCTTTTTACAGCTAAATCCGAGCCATGGGGGAGGTGATAAAGTTTTAAACAATGAAGTGCAAACTACAAAGTAAGGAATTCTTGAAATCAAGCTGGACCTCTGATGATGAATATGTCTATGTAGAGTACTGGTAGCCCTCAACCAGAATTTACATTGCCAAGCAAGGAAGTTCTTAAACCAATTGCACCCGATTTTACAACCATTTTGCCACGATTGTTCAGTGAATCACTGCAGTTGTTAACTGAATTGTGGTTGTTAAGCTAAAGTGGCTTCCACATTGACTTTGCTTGTCAGAAGCTGGCTGGGAAGGTCACAAATAGTGATCACATGACCCACATACAGCAACAGTTGTAAATACATGTTGGTTGCCAAGCACCAGAATTTTGATCACATGACTACTGCAATAATTTTGATCACATGACTGCTGCTGTAAGGACCAATCATAAGTGACCCCCATTGCTTTCACTGATATTGTAATTTCAAATAGTTGTTAAATAACTGGTTGTGAGTCAAGGACTATCTGAACCTGGGGATTTTCCATCTGTAGTTCTTAGTGAGGTTGCACTCTCCCCAGACAGAGTTGGCACGTAGCTCAGGGATCCTTTTAGATTCTCAGCTCTTGCCTAAACAGCTAATAGTCTGTTTAGAAGGCTTTTGCTCAGCCCACAAGATCTAACAGTATGTACATGTTCTGGATCCTCTTTATAAAACATCTGGTGGGATTCAGGAAGTGTACCATCTGTTTTGGTACTTGACACCTGGAATGACCTATCCCTCACCCTTACCCTAAGATGTGGGTAATTCAAATTTGTTGGTGTTCTGTAAGGCCTGGAAGAATTGGTTTTTCCTCCCAGATATAAAGCCAGAATATTGAATGATCCCATCTTTAATCATTTGAAATTGAAAGATTGTAGTATGGGATTGATGGAGATATGTTGTGATTTGTGTTGTTTTTGTTTGTTTCTGGTTTGCAATTCTATGGAAGCTGCCAACAGTCACAGTTTGTGAATTAGGTGACCATGTAAATTGATTAAATAAATGTCAGGCACAAAGAATCAGGACTATACATTAAGTTCCAGTTAAGCTGATTTATTGCTCATACCTATAACAAGAATTTAGTCAATTAATGCTCAGCACTAGATAAGTGTTAATTCAAGAAGGGTTGGACTAGGACCACTTGTGGGAACATAAAGACTGCAAGCTGATTCCTCTCTTTCCACCCCTGGATTATCCCTTTCCTTCTACAATAAATAAATAATTTCAAATTATGTTCAAACCAGAGGTGGTATTCAGCAGGTTCTGACCAGTCCTGGAGAACCAGTGGTGAAAGTTTTAAGTAGTTTGAAGAACCAGCAAATACCACCTCTGATTGGACCCACCCCCATCCATTCTCTGCCTCCCGAGTCTCAGCTGATCGGCTGGGTCTTCTTTGGTTGCCCTGAAGAGGAGAATGGAGCTGGAAAACAGGTTAGTGGGGTGGGGAGGGAATGGGATTTTGCAGTAACCTTCCCCCAGGAGTGGGGTGGGAATGGAGATTTTACAGTATCCTTCCCCTGCCATGCCCACCAAGCCAAGCCCACCAAGCCATGCCCACAGAACTGGTAGTAAAAAAATGTGAATCCCACCACTGGCTGGAAAGCTAATAAGATATAGTATACTATGAGGTTCTTTGTCAGGGCACCTGACAAAAGTCTGAAATAAATGACTTACACTGAATGTCTGGGCCCCTGACTTCTTTGTGATGTTTGATATGGACATTTTCTTAAATTGACCTTCTTCCCATAGGGAGAATCCTTGTTCACTGTGCCGTGGGGGTAAGCAGATCAGCTACCCTGGTCCTTGCCTACCTCATGATTTATCACCATTTGACCTTGGTGGAGGCCATAAAGACCGTCAAGGACCATCGAGGTATTATTCCCAATCGGGGTTTCCTACGCCAGTTGACTACCCTGGACAACTCCCTCAGGCTGAAGAGAAGACTGTAAGCAGAGGAGTCATTGGGAAACCACAATAGCATAATTTGTGTTGGTAAACATGAGGCATTACTAGCCTACTTTGGGCTCAGGTAATACCAACCTTCCACAGATCCTGCCTCACAGAAGTTCAGCTCTAACGTTTCAAGATGTACTTCCAATGTTCTCAGTGTTTAGGTTCAGGACTCAACTAGAGATGATCAAGTTCAGGTTTCTGAGAGGAAAAGGTTTTCTTTCTCCCTCTCCCTGTTGACTTTCCAAAGCCATTTTCCAAGACAATGTCCCAACCTCATACTGAGGAAGCTTTTAATGCTGAAATTCCCATGGAGTGATATGTCTTGTGATCTGTTTCCTCCTATTTGCTTCTAGCTTTTGTTTTAAAAAGTGGCAAGCCCCAATGTATTTTAACAATCAAAATAAAGTTCTACAGAACATAAGGATGCTAAATGGTTTTTATTTTTCACATCCAAGCTGAAAGAGCCTTTCAGAAATTTCTGCCACATTTATGAATGGAAAATATGCTAGAAGATTTCTTTGAACTAGAAAAAAGAAAACATCCCCATAACACCACTACTAAAAGATGTGAAGGGAGAACTTGGTTTATGATATCTTCCCCTGGTATTTAATAGAAATAGGCTGCAGACCAGTGAAGAGAATGTTATAAAATACCCCTCAACTTATGACCATAATAGAACCAAAATTTGTATTGCTAAGCAAGACAGTTATTAATTTTACAACCTTTCTTGCCACAGTACTTGTTAATCATTGCAGTTTTTAAGTTAGTAACACAGTTTTTAGGTGAATCTGACTTCTCCATTCATTGACTTTGCTTGTCAGGTCACAAAAATAGATCATATGACCCTGAGACAACTGCAACCATCATAAATATGAGTCAGTTGCCACATTTTATTTATTTATTTAGCATATGGCAAATAGATGGGCTTATAGTGGTTCAGTTAATGTCCAGTCCACCCAGCCATTCAAGGACAGGATGATATAGAATAGAATAGAATAGAATACCTTTATTGTCATTGCATTCCATCAATACAATGAAATTTGAAAGCAACTCCAGCACAGTGCCCCAAACACCACATCACAATCACACTACAGAGTTAATAATAATAATAATAACAATAACAACAATAATAAATCACAAATGCACTGTTTAATTCAAGACAATTACTGCCTTGGAAAAAAACCTGTTTCTCAATCTACCGTGTTTCTCATATAATAAGGTCGGGTCTTATTTTTTTTTGAGCCCCGAAAAAATGGCTAGGCTGTCTTTTCAGGGGTGACTTAATTCCCCCCCCCCTGCATCTTTGGGTGGGCGGGTGGCAATGGCTTGGATGTTGACCTTGGCGTTGGTGGGGCACTTCGTATCAGGGTCAACGCAGGCAGCACCATATCCGGGTGTGCAACAAAAGTACTTCCTAACAGCAAGCCCCCCCCCACCATTCCCCCCCCATTACGCATGTTTTAATATAGGCCTTAATTTGGGGGGGGAGGGGCTTAATTTCATTTCATGCCTATAAAACATGCTGGGACTTCCTATTGGGACTTCCTACTTCGTATTGTTGGAGAAACAGGGTATTAGTCCTCATTTTAAGACACCCATAATGCCTCCCTAATGGTAACAGTTCGAAATATGAATATCCAGGAGGAGAACGGTCTGTGGAGAATTTTAGTGTTCTAGAGAGGAATCTGGTCTTCGCAATCTCTTCCAAAGAAGAAAGAGAGCAACCGATATTTTTTTGTGCTGTTTTTATAACTCTCTAGTGATGGGTGGTTTATCCATTGCCATGTATTTAGAGAGCCAGGAGTTCTACAAAGATGTCTGGCTGCCAACTGTCGTTAACTGTCAATTCTGGCTGCCAATTGTTGCTAGTTGTTTGGTTCACACTACCATGCTATCCAGGGTGCACCATGAGGAGGCGAACTAGCATCACACCCCAGTTGCCAGGTATCTGTATTTTGATCAGGTAACCATGGGGATCAGTAGCATAAGTGTGAAAAACAGTCATAAGTCACATTTTTCAATGATGTTGTAACTTCAGTCACTAAACAAATGATTGTAAATTGAAGACTGCCTATTGGATTAAAAAAATGCCTCCATCAAATTAAGCTCAACCCCTGATGTCTATACAGATATCCATCTTGTTTCTTTGACAGAATGGTAGAAACAGCTTTCAATGGCTTTTTTTCTAGCAAAGTTTTAGAGATGTCAATCTAATCTACAGTCCTGAAATTGCTACCCTTCTAAATACTAATCCGGCCTGAGTCTGCTTAGCTTTGAAGAATCTCTCTGGTCAGCAGGGAGCCTGTCCTGGGCAAAAGGCAGGTATGTATTAAATAAGTGGAAGGGCACTGAAGTTCCCCCCTGAGAATTTCAGTGATTTTTTTTTTCTTCTAAAAGCAAACGTCCTGGGGTTGAACTCAGAAGGCAAAAGAATAGCAGGCATATCTATTCACTGAAGATAGATCATGGGCTGTCTGGTTAAAAAAATAGATTTTTTTTTGTTTGCATGCTGATGAAAGCTTTTCCTATATTGGAGTTTTTCTGGCTCCATTTAGCCTTAAAATAAACTGGAGGATGAATCAAAACCCATCAGCATCTCTAGTGCAATAGTTTTATGTGCATAAATGCCAGGCTTAATAAAGAAGAAGCTTGTCATACTTCAGAATAAACACCAAGGGGCAGTAGAACCTGGAGAACTAAGGATAGCAGTTAAAACAGAGAAACAGAAATGGAAATATACAATTCTATTTGGCTTCACTGTTAAAAAATTAAGTTTGAAAAGTAATCATAATATCAGGAAGAAGCAGAAGGGAGGATCACAGAAGGGAGAATCACATAGAAAAGGGAATAAAAAGGGGAGGGAGAAGAAAAGAGGGAAGAGGGAAAGGAAAAGGAGCTACAAAGGACAGAAACAAGATATAGAGGTACAGGAAAAGTGTACAAGAATTAAAGGTATAAGCCTATTTAAAAGACACAGAGACAATGGTTAAAATTTAACTTAAGGAGAGGATTCTGCAAGGGTCCATGAGATAGCATTGGTATATTAGAAATAGAAAAGGATTAGAAAATGTTAGATGATTAAAGTGATAGAAAAAATTTGTATTGATGTGTAGTGGAATATTTGTTTGTAAAGAGAATAAGGCTCTCAATGATTTAAAAAGAAAGTTAAAAAAAACTGAAAAGAAACATGGAAGATTTTTATCAGTTGACAAGTTGAATTTGAATAAGAATAATAACTTTATTGACTACTGTTAATAACTATTGTTTTGATTTTTTATTTAAAGATAGTAATAAGTAAAATATGAAATATAGATGATTAAAGTGAAAGACAACTGATATTACTAGGTAATGTTTGTTAAAAGAAATAGAAATGTAAAAGATTGTTATTAATATTAATGGCAGAGCTGTACTTGAACAGAATAATTATTCCATTTACTATTGTTATACATATATACACAGATATATATACATATATACTTTTTTCTTTTAAGAATTTAGTGGTATATTTTTAAGGGAATGTACCAAGCAGAATTCGACTGAAAATAGGTATCTGTTATAAAATAGAGGTTAGAAAATGAATGTTATAACTGTAAAGATGTAACTTAAATTTTTAAACAAGATTTGAAAAAAGATACAAAAGTGTTATACTCCAGTCTAGTAATTACAAGGGAAAATTTGTTTTATGAGAAAAGATAATATGAAATTGTAAACAGGACAGACTAAAGTATAAAAACATTGATTAGAAAGATTTTAAAAATTAGAAAAAGATATATAATTGAATTAAGAAAGGAATAAGATAATTTAAAATAAGGCTATAGGAAGTAAAGAAAGGGAAAAGCTATTGAAAAAATTGTGAAAATAGTTATAAGATATGGATTAGAATGTATAAGAAATATGTATTGAGTTTATGTCTGTATGAAGAAGTGATAACCCGGAGGCATGCTGGTCTCAAAAATAGGTATTTTATTTGTATTTGTATGTTTTGTGAAAACTTAAATAAAACTTTTATTTAAAAAAAAATTAAGTCCTTCTGTTATTAATATTCCTCAATCCCAGAAGCCCATCTGATATGTGCCAGGGGCAAAAAAGCAATGGGTGGAAACTAATCAAGAAGAGAAACAACCTGGAATTAAGGGGAACTTCCCAACAGTGAGAACAATTAACCAGTGGAACAGCTTTGCCTTCAGAAGTTTTGGGTGCTTTATCACTGGAGGTTAAGAAAAGACTGGACATCCACCTGTCTGAAATGGTATAGGGTCTCCTACTTGAGCAGGGGTTGAGCTAGAAGACCTCCAAGGTCCTTTTCAGGTCTATTCTGATTGATTGATTGTTTGATTTGATTGATTCATGTATTCATTGATGGGGACAATGCTGGGAGCTGTAGCACAGTAACTTCTGGAGGATCCTCATGCCTGATATAAAAGGTTAGTTATAGGATCAGACCCCTCCCTAAGGTACTTGAAAAAGTTATATACACAAATAGATATACACAGGGGTGGGATTCAAATTTTTTAAAAACCAGTTATGTGGGCGTGGCTTAGTTCAAGGGCGTGGCTTGGTGGTCATGTGACTGGGTGGACATGGCTTGGTGGTCATGCTATTGGCTGGGTGTGGCCAACTCAATATCACTCACATCGAGCCATGCAGCTCCTCGTCTGGTCTCTCATGACTGTGGGGATGTTGCAACAGTCGTAAGTGTGAAAAATGGTCATAAGTCACTTTTTTCAGTGCCATTGTAACTTTGAACGATCACTCCACACAAGCAAAGTACCAGCAAAGGAGGGGGGAAAAACTCCAGAGAAGTTCCTGAGACAGGAAGTCTAGTCCTGCCAAGAATGTAATAAGGGTGAATGGAGAGGCAGTTTCTGTAAGCAACACCAGAATGTTTCCTTCCTGCCTTCCTTACAGGATTAGGCTAGTAATTTCTTCTAACAACCAGTTCTCCGGTTAACAACCGGTTCTAGCGAATAGGCGAATAGGCGCGAACTGATAGAATCCCACTCCTGGATATACACAAAGTTTTTAGCTTCTAGAGTAGCCCTGTGTACCTCCATTGACCAAATACAGCAATCAGAGAATTGATTTGAATGAATTTGGGTTATCAGTCCAGAAAAAATTGCCAAGAAAAGAATGATCAAAGGCTGCTGATCCCAGTAGCTTATATTACATTATATTTCATCTAGAATTAAAGGCAGCATATCTTAAATACTGATTGTTCAGCTTCCATACTAAAGATTAGGCTGGACATTGGAAAAGCTACATTGGCCTTATATCATCATGTAAACTTGGGTACAAAAATTGGAAAATTTGGAAGGGATTAAATGGAGTTAAAATCTCCTCCATATTCCCCTTTTTAATTGCCTAATGAGAGAAAATTTGTAATAAAGTTCTGGAAACAAAGTAAGGCATCTCACATAATATATCACTTTCAGCCCACTAGTTTAAAAATGTGAAACAATTTTGACCCCCCCCACCCCGCATCTGTATGCACTGAGACGATCACAGAAAATGTCTCATCCTGTTTTACGACATGCAAATGTATTTTATACTTATCTCTCAGAAAGCTCATGAAATCAGCTTCTCCAGAATATATTGATTTTATTGCTTTCATACCTTTTTGCTAGCTTTTTAAAGCCAGCTGATTTAAACTCTGACAAACCTACATAAGACACCAGAATTTTGTTTTGATATAGCAGTACAATGAAGTCAGATTACAATGATGAGAACAATCACTTGAGATATTTTCGTTTTGCAAAATATCCTTGGATCCAAATTCCCGAAAGAGCAGCATGTATATTTATAGAGGAAATAATGAAGATGATCTGGCTAGAAGTGTGGGCATCATAATCCAATAATACTGTAAATAAAAGCCTCATTTGGGAGAATCTAATCAATGCCAGACTGGGCTATTGACAAGCAATGCTTAGTTCTTATTGTGTGTAGCAATGATGCACAATTATACACACAAAGAAAGAGAGGAACTGCACACTTAGTGAGGGCTGGACTCACCAATACCAAGCCTAATCTGAGGTCATCTAATGACCACTTTTCTATATACAGCCAACATATTGAGAATTCCTCTTATTGTAGTGTTGGCTTTGCAGAGAGGACTTTTTTGAAACAAGGAACCTTAACTGAGTGTTAAAATAACCAATCTTCAGTTGCTACAAGGTTTCAAGAGTTAAAAACAGAATGTTAGAGCTGTCTGGGTTCCAAATGAGATGTTCTAACCATTACTTCTTTGTTGAAAATGTTTTATGATCCTCTTTTCATTCTAAAGTAAGTCCACAAAATAATAAAAGCCAGGTGATCTCTGCCTTTTTAGCTCAGAAGTTAAATATGATATAAATGCAGAAAAAGGGATGGGAAGGAAAGGGGGAAAGAAAACAGAAGATATTTCACATCTGTCAAACAGCTGGAGACAGGGCAGAAGAAGAAACGCATCAATGTAATAAACCTGGATTCACAACAACTTTTTGCTATTTTTTGCTATTTTTACTTGCCCAAACAAAACTAAAGCAGTGGCAGTGATATGATCCCACCCGATTCCCATGTTTTCTCCTTCCAGATCTGGATAACAAAGCTGAATGAAGAAAATTAATTTAAACCCTTCTTAAGTCCAGGGTTGCCTGGGTTATACTGTTCATACAACACACCAACCGTCCAAACACATGTGTCAACACTGAGAGTAAAGAACTATCCTGAGTAGGCCTCTTCCAATGAAAATCATGCTGAATTTAAGGCTAACTCAATTACAGTGGAAATGGGCAGGCTGGCAAACCAAGTTCCTCTTTGTTGTCTTTAATCGGCAACTTTTACATGCATTTAAATCTTTCATCTATAGTAGATGGGCAGCAGTTTCCTGGAAGTTCTAAACTTCAGGTGGGGAAATGAATAAAGGTCACACCCCAACATTTATCATTTTCTTCCAAAGGTCCTTTCCAGACACATATTTATTATCCATTCCAATTTTAAAATTGTGTAAAGCCTTCACATTAGCCAGGATGGATACTTTCCCCTCAGTCCTTCTTGGATATTTTAAGGGTATTCCTATACATATTCATAATCCATGTGGTGATGGTTCAACAGAAACTTTAGATCATGGACTATTAAACTGTAAGGACTATTAAACTGTAAGGACTCCAAACAGACCCTTACATATCCTATCTTGAATACATTTCTAAATAGGGAGTATATATACTTTTATTCAGTATCTTGTTTGTATCTGGCCCCAGGGCTGTAATAAATAAATAAATATTATTTATTTATTAGGAGATCTACCACTCGTAAAAATCTATAGCTTTTCTTCAAAAACTCATATTTTAAACTCATATTTTACAGGCAATGCTCCTGTTTTGCCAAAACAGAAAAGAAAGGGGAAGGGAGAGAAAGAGACAAACAGAGAGAGAAGTATTGCTGGAAATAAATAATGGAATACTGGTTTAGCCCAGCCTTTGTTTGAAATGGCAACATTGTTCAAAGACACACTGGCACTAGCATATGGCAAGTCCCTCCTCAAACAAATATTTGAAAGCAATGTCACATATTTATTGTTGCTTCAAAATGCCCATTGTTTTCAGCAGAGCTTAGGGTAATGTGCCTAAGACATGAAAGATTGCAGTCTCGGACTATAAATCTATATGAATCCAGTTTGTGTAGGTTTGTGTAGGTTGTGTAGGTTCAACATGAGAGAGACATGAGGAGGGACAGGAACATTTCCTTTTCTTGGGTACCTCTTTGGACTTGTAGGAGAGATATGTTAGTTCATGCTGGCAAAAATCCCTTTTAGTAAAACATACTGGTCAGAAAAGATACTAGATGCCTAATTTTTGGAAGAATCAAACACGAAGCTGAATTAATAATGCTGTGAAATATAGCCTTTGAGTCAAGTTCCAACTCTGTTATTCTATTTTTTTTAAAAAAAAAACCAGGTCTTATTCACTATGCAAATATAGATATTATTTTTCAGCAGGAATACATAAATAATCTGAAATATACTTCTATGTTTTTCAACTGCTTTGTGGTCTCCTGTCTAAGCATGTACCAATTCTGACTTGGTTACTTCTCAGCTCAAATTTGTTAATTCTGTCACCAGCAGTGATTTTACTTGTCATGTCTTCTCCAGCCCTTTCCTCCATGTTTAGATAAGCTTTTAATCACAGTTGGTGCAAAAACCCTGATAGGAAAAACTTTTTAAAAAATCTCTAGAGTCACTATATCAATCAAATTCTTTGCTGTAGTAATTTTTTAAAAATATGAGAGAATCAATCACACAAAACTATCAGCTGTTGGTAGATGAATATCACCGTGAATTGATTTTAAATGCTGCATGAACTGAGAACTGCCTATATACATTAGAATATATGAGACATAAATATTTATATACATAAATAAAATATAAGAGACCAGGGATTTTATTTCAGGGCAAGTGAACCCATCTCAAGAATGTTATCATCTTCTGTTAAATATAATTTTTCCACATGGAAGATTCAGTGTGCAAATTATTCAGTTGTGACCTTGAGAAACAGGATGCTATGATTTAGGCCTTTTAAAAATTATTAATGTAATGTTTGCACTCCAATCTTCTCAAAATTCTTTCCTCTTATTTCTCTCTTTTGCCAGAGTTGGTGATGATGATGATTTTTCCACCAAAATTACTGAACCTTTGCAGTGCACAGGTGAGATTCCCTAACTTTGTGATTATAGTGAGCCACAGTGGCGTAGTGGTTAGCGTGCAGGCTACTTCTGCTAACTGCTGGCTGCCTGCAATTTGGCAGTTCAAATCTCCCCAGGCTCAAGGCCGACTCAGCCTTCCATCCTTCCAAGATGGGTAAAATGAGGACCCAAATTGTTGGGGTCAATATGCTGACTCTTTATACCGCTTAGAGAGGGCTATAAATGTACTGTAAAGCGGCATATAAGTCTAAGTGCTATTGCTATAATTGATCCATCCACTTTTCAATCTTCCTTCAGTTCTCCCACATATACACACCCCTCCAATGTGATCAAACAAGAAACCCTATACCATTTAGGGGGCGAGCATAAGCACACCAACATGCCTACTGTCCCTGTCCTATTGTTTCTTTTATTTTTTTTTATTTTCTTATATGTATCCATGTATTCATAACTACGTTTTTACTTATACCTATTATCTTGTAAGCAATTGACAAAAATAAATAAATAAAATAAATTTCAGAGAAGTGGCTGCTCAGTCTCTTAAAAACCTCCAGTGTTGGAGGAACCCACAACTTCTGAAGGCAAGATGTTCCACTAATTAATTTTTCTCACTGTCAGGAAATTTCTCCTTAGTTCTAAGCTGGTTCTCTCCTTGGTTAATTTCCATCCATTGCTTCTTAGTTATAAGTTATTGGAAGACTGCTATCATGTCACTCCTTCTCTTCATTAAACTAGACATACCCAATTCCTGAAACCATTTTTCATACATTTTAGCATTCAGTCCCTTAATCATATTTGTTGCAAGATGGAATGGAATAAACCAGCACAAGGGGGAAAGGATTTGATGGAATTGCATGGCTTCATGGTGGTGACCTTTCTCCATGTTTATTCTTCAGCTCATTAGATGGGACACCATTGTTTGCCAAAGCTGAGATCAGCAAGGTGTGACCCACTGGGTCAGATTTGTTTGATGATGGATTACATATGCAGCCCAGTAGGTAGAGGAAAGTGCAAGGTCTTCTATGGAAGAGTTGATCTCAGTGAACAGTTCAGTGTTCACGTGGCATGTGCCATCATTTGTCACAGTGAAGAATCTTCCATTTCAGGAGATTTCCAGTAGTTATTCCTTTCTTCCTTGCAGTCCACTGATTTGCGGGGGGATTCGGTTAGTCCTGTGTGACTTATTTGCAGGAAAGACCATGTCACATATCTTGATTAGGTCTAAGAAATGTCTACCTGGCACCCTGCAGCAGACATCAGCACCGTGACTTCCACCAGTTCCAGAACAGCTCTCTTGAGATCTGCCAGGTTCCTTTCCACCTCTCATTTTTAATCCATAGATGTTGCAAACTTCTGGCATCACCTTGATGCAGTAACTTGAGTTACCCCTGGAAATATAACCGCTATAATCGTATAATAGCTCAAAGGAGCCCTGGACTTAGTTTTGAAGTGTGTCCACCTCCAGAAAAAAAAGACAATGGGAAACAGGAAGAGTATTCTGAGTCAACTGATGGGATGCAGGTAAAGTATTGTTATTGTGCAGGAGAGGGTGCAGGGTGCAATCCTCTTTGTCTTTTATTTATTTATTTGATTTGTCAATTGCTTACAAGATAATAGATATAAGTATAAACAAGAGTAAGAATACAGGAAATAGGTACGAATAAATGGGGACAATAGGACAGGGATGGTAGACACAATGGTGCACTTATGCATGCCCCTTACAGACCTCTTAGGAATGGGGTGAGGTCAATAGTGGTCAGTTTGAGATTAAAGGAGTGGGGGTTAGAGGATGTAACAACAGAGTCTAGTGTATTCCAGGCATTGACCACTCTGTTGCTGAAGTCGTACTTTCTGCAATCAAGTTTGAAGCTGTTTACATTTAGTTTGTATCTGTTGTATGCTCTTGTATTGTTGTGGTTGAAGCTGAAGTAGTCATTGACTGGTAGAACATTGTAGCAGATAATTTTGTGTGCTACGCTTAAGTCTAACTGTAGGTAGCGTACTTCAAGGTGGTCCAAGCCCAAAATCTCAAACCTGGTGATATAGGGTATTCTGTTGCAAGCAGAAGAGTGTAGTACTCTTCTCGTGAAATACTTCTGGACTTGCTCAATTGTATTAATGTCTGATATGCAGTGCAGATTCCAGACTGATGAGCTGTATTCGAGTATTGGTCTGGCCAATGTTTTGTATGCTCTAGTTAGCAGTTCAATATTTCCGGAGGAGAAGTCTCAGATCCTTCATTTAGCATTCAATCCTTCATTTGAAACATTAACTCCGAGACTGACATATTCTCAAAGTGATTTATTCAAAACAAAGAAAAGATTGGTATTTGTCCAGTGGAATTTCAGTACTGGAATCCTACCAGCTCATCCCACAAAATTCCACCTACCTCCACCCCCTTTTTCACACCTCATCAATCACATGAACCAATGATCTGCATTCTCAATTCTTTGCTACGCCACTCTCTGTCACCTTGAACTAATAACTCATAATAACTTTTTCCCCCTAAAACTATTCAATACATCACTTTCTCTCTCCAGAACTCTATGGCAACGATGAATTCTAGAGTTGACAAGAAGCTTCGTAAGATTAGATTTACAACTCTTAATGCCTTTTTGGCAATGCTGCTACAGTGAGTTCTAGTGCTCACATTCATTAGATATGAGAACTCCAAGGTCCTTGACAGAGTGAGGGTCATCAATGAGGTCATATCTGCCTAGTTTGTATTTGGTGTACTGATTTTTTTCCCAATGTGTAGGACAGAGCATTTGTTGGTCGAGATTTGGAGTTGCCAGATGTTTGACCATTCAGACACATAATCATGGTCACTTTGAAGGATAGTAGCATTGGCAGTGGTGTTGAATAGTTTTACATCATCCACAAAGAGGATGCAGTTGCTTATAAGGTGATCGCAAAGGTCATTTATATAGAGTATAAAGAGTGTGGGTCCTAGAATGCTGCCTTGGGGGACACCGCTGTTAACTGGAGCAGAGTTTGATATAGCGCTCCCTATTTTTACTATTTGTTGCCTGTTTGACAGGAATACAGTAATCCACTTATGGAGGGATCTGGAAATGCCGTAAGAGTTTAGTTTTAACACTAGTTTGTCGTGTACCACTGAATCAAAGGCTTTGCAGAAGTCTATGTAAATTGTGTCTATAATTTTACTCCGGTACAGGTTAAAGGAGGAATAGAAATCTAATAAAGAAAGGAAGAATTGCCAGGTCCCTTGGGATGAAGAGCTGGAAAGGTGATCCTTTTAAAATGTTAATAAAATCGGGATTCGGCACCTCCATCAAGCTACCTGCAACGCGAGCGATCCTAAGCGCAGCTACGATTGATCGATCTTCTTTTTCCTTTTTTCCCCTTCCCCATTCTTTCCTAATCCCCATTCTTCGTTCTTCCTCTTTTGGTTCGCAACGCTATAGGCTGGAGCCACGTCCCAAGCCAGCCAATCCCGACTCACTGCTTGTCCACTTCAAAAGCAAAGATGCTAATCGGCTCCTCTTGTCCAGAGCCCCGATTTGATGGTTGATTGGGATGGGGCGGGGTTGACCAGGCGAGGGTCGGTTTCCGAAGCGGTATGTTGGACGCAACCCTGAGAAAGGAGCTGCAACTCGGGTCGCTCGCTCAGCGGTGGCTGATTTCGGATTGAGCCGTTCGAAAAAGCCGCCCATGGCCGAACTGCAATAATTTCCTTCGGAAAGTCTGCCAACGGGGAAGGAAGATTCCCCGCGATTGGAATGCTGTGTCCAGCTCCAAGGCTGGGCGGAGGACGTGGGCAGAGCGCCTGGTAAAGCGAGATTGCCATAAGCGCCCCGCGCAGTTCGGGGTATTGTTTCGCCTTTCGTTCCGCCAAGCAGCTGTGCTCTGGGGCCTCTGATGCACCCCTTCCAGTGGTGTAACGGTAAGTCCGCCCGACCCCCGGCAGGGATGAGGAAGGGCAAGCAAGCCCCCTCGCAAGTCTCCCATGAAGACACCCTTTTCTTTCCTCGTCCAGATGGGGGTAGGCAGATCCACTCGTAGGAGAGAGTTTCCCCTTTATTGGCAGAGCTGCTAGCCTAAAGGGGGTGTGTGGAATCCTCTCCCTCCCTCTGCCACTGTATTTGAATGATCAAAAGGGGAGCTGCTGCGGGTGGAGATAAGAGTGATGAGTCCGCCCCTTCCAGAAGCGAATCGGCCGGCTGTTCTTTGTCTCCGCTTAAGGAAACAGCACCGCCTTGAGGTTCCCCAACCCTTCCAAACAGCGATGGTAGAGTGGGTCGATGCGTCGCCGAACGGACGGGGTTGAATGTCTTTGTTGCGGGTCTCTGGCTAGTGTGGCAGGATTAGGGCTCCCTCTCCCTAATATCGGAAGGCAGGAACTGTATGTATGTTCCTTTCCACCCTAAACACTGGTTTGCGCGGAAGCCGGGCGACCCTACCACTAGAGCCTCTGAAGCCAATCCTGTGGGATAGCAACCTTATTAGGTTAGAACTGCAAAGTCTGTTCGTTCTTGGCACATGAAACACACATCAAAAATCTGCTTGGTGACTTTGCCCAGCATGGAAGCTCTTGGATTGGATGACCTGGTGTTTATTTTGGTTTGTTGTTAGCTGTTATCACCTTGTGAAACCCAGCCTCTTTCGTTGGTTTAGAATTCTGTGTGAGTACAAACTCTAGTTTAATCCAGTAACTAGGTCCCGTTGTTCAAAGGTAAAGAAAGGTGTTCATATCATTAGTCAATTCCATTGGGTGCACATGTTCCATGTTGAATAGTATCTAGTGCTGCCAGTTTTGGACTATGACTATGACAGCCAAATATTTAAAGAACATGAACACTGAAATAAAGGGTAGACATGAGGCTGCAGGCCAATTCTTCCCATTAATATTATTTAGTTCCTCTTGATAAAAGCAATAAAGCTGGATTTTCATACAGAGAACTATGTGCAAAACTTTTCTCCGGTCAAAAAAGACAGACAGCAAAGCCTTTGAACAGCCACAGTCTCAAAATGGCAACCAGAAAGTCAAAACAGTGAAAAGGGATGAGATCAGCCAATCTTTTGAATTTTATCCTGGCAATTGCAATTTAACTACTATCCTATATATACCTCGCAAGTTGCTGAGCTGATCCCATTTATTTATTTATTTGATTTGTCAATCACTTACAAGATAATAGGAATAAGAAAATACAAAGTTATGAATACATGAAATGGGTACATATGAGAAAAATAAAAGAAACAATAGGACAGGGACAGTAGGCATGTTGGTGCGCTTATGCACGCCCCCTACAGACTTCTTAGGAAAGGAGTGAGGTCAATAGTAGAAAGTCTAAGGTTAAAGTTTTTGGGGTTTGGGGAAGAAACCACAGAGTCAGGTAGAATATTCCAGACATTGACCACTCTGTTGCTGAAGTCGTATTTCCTGCAATCAAGTCTGGTGCGATTAACCTTGAGTTTGTATCTATTGTTGTGCTCTTGTATTGTTTTGGTTGAAGCTGAAGTATTCATTAACAGGTAGGACATTGCAATGTATGATTTTATATACTATACTTAGATCGGACCGAAGGTGGCATAGTTCTAGGTTTTCTAGGTCTAGCATTTCAAATCTGGTGGCATAAGGTATTCTACAACAAGTAGAGGAGTGGAAAACTCTTCTTGTGAAATATTTCTGGACTTTCTCAACTGCTAATATCAGATACATAATGTGGGTTCCAGACTGATGAGCTGTATTCAAGTATTGGTCTGGCAAATGTTTTGTATGCCCTAGTTAGTAGTGTGATATTACCAGAGAAAAAGCTATGTAGGATTAGGTTAACAACTCTTAATGTCTTTTTGGCTATGTAGTTACAGTGGGCTCTAGCACTTAGGTCATTTGGGATGAGTACTCCAAGGTCCTTGACAGAGTTTGGATCATCAACAAGGTCTTGATTATTCAGCCTGTATTTTATTTTCTGATTTTTTTTGCCAATATGTAGGACAGAGCATTTATTTGTTAAGATTTGATGTTGCCATTTGTTTGACCATTCTGATACATAGTCAAGATCTTTTTGAAGGGTCTGTGGTATTGAACAGCTTTCCATCATCAGCGAAGAGAACGTAGTTGCTCTTAATATGATCACAGAGGTCATTTATGTAAAGTATGAAGAGAGTTGGTCCTAGAACACTGCCTTGGGGGACACCACTATTGACAGGTACAGAATTTGATAGGACACTCCCAATGTTGACCGTTTGTTGTCTGTTTGACAGAAATGCTTCTATCCAGTTATGCAGTTGTCTAGAGATACCATAAGATTTTAGTTTTAGGAGTAGTTTGTCGGGTACCACTGAATCAAAGGCTTTACAGAAGTCTATGTAGATTGTGTCTATTGTTTTGCCTTGATCGAGTTGTGTAGTCCATATGTTTTTGCAGTGTAAGAGTTGCAGATTACAGGATAGTTTTTTTTCTGAAACCAAATTGTTTATTGGAGAGTAGGTTGTTTGTCTCTAAGTGGAGGATGATGGATTGGTTAATAATTGATTCCATGACTTTACAGGTGACGCAGCATAAGGAGATTGGTCTGTAATTTTCAACTTGGCTGGGGTCTCCTTTTTTGAAGATGGGGATGGCCGTGGCTTGTGACCATAGGTTAGGCAAGGAGCTGGTCCTGAAAGATTTTTCAAAGATTATGCTTAGAGGTTCAGCTATGGCAGTGGATAGCTTTTTAAAGAAGTAGGTACATATTCCATCCGGTCCAATAGATAGAGATGGTTTTAGATTGCGTAGTGCTTTTTCAACATTGTCTTCTGTAAAATTGATATGTATTAGATCATCGTAGTTGTCTGTGGTTTGGCTAGGAAATACTGGGCATGATCCATTGCTGTTTACAAATATTGAGCCAAAGAATGTGTTAAAGATGTTGGCTTTAATGGTGTCATCATTGCAGTCTGTATTTCGTATATGTTTTTACTCCAAGGAAAATTGCTTGGCTGGCTGGCTGGCTGGCTGGCTGGCTGGCTGGCAGGCAGGCAGGCACATTCTTTTTGCTCAAACTTTTTGGATTTGGCTTTTGGATGTTTCTTTTCCTCCCTCCAAATGAGGAGAGGTGGGTAAGAATGAATCCATCTTGGCTGAAGGCACAAAGGAGAAGCACATAACTTCCCATACCTTGCACAGTTTAGCCGGGGAAGTTTCTTCAAATCCTATTTTGCATGTTGAATTTTGTAGTGGGGTAAAGACTGGTTCCCTTCAGAAGCCTAGCAGATGGTGATTGCTTTTATCATCAGTTAAATAAAAGGGTAAAGCTGTACTTGGGATGAATTATTTCAAGCAGCTTTTGTTGTGTGGCATCCTTCATTTCCTCTTTTTTGTCCCTTCTTCGTCTCGCCTATTTCATGAAATTTAACAAACCCACAATTTCTGAGCCATATGCTCCCCAGACAATGGCAGGAAGGGAAACAGGAGAAGAGATGGTCTATTCTGAGTATCCACAGAGACATAGAGTCGAAGTCAGAGACTCCTTTAACCTCTTCTGTTTTGCTTGAAGCAAGTTCAGCTTCTTCCACCACCTGCAGTTTCATGGATAGGATTAGAACAAAGCTGGGTTGGGACAAAAGTCCCACTGTCAGGACTGTTTGCAAAGATGTGGTAAACAAAGTATGTTTTGGAATCTTTTCAGTAAAGTCTAAATAAAATAGAGTTGATTTTCAGTTGTAGGTTTGCAGGCCTGCTAGTTAAATCAAATCCAATTTTTTCTTAGTAGGACCTATGTTCCTTATGTTAATCAAGGACTTTTTCTATTTTTCCAATTTTGATGGTAGCCCTGCTTGAACAATCCTCCTCCTCCTTAATCTTCCTCCCTCTCCTTCCCTTTTCTTCCTCTTCTTCTTTGAATGATACAAATATTGAGCTATTATGTGCTCAGGACTATGATCTGTCACTATATGTATATTTCATGTACAATAATCCTGCAATGTAAACAGGTTATTTCTCATTATTGAAGACAAGGATAAACATGTAAGAATTCCATTATTATTTTTTAAAGAAAAAGAAATAATATGAGCTTATCAAATGAGGAACATTTCTTCCACAGACAGGATGAAAAGAAACGAAGATTTGACCATTCCAGGCAGAGCATTTGAAGTCTAATTTTTAAAAGTCAGAATTGGAACCATCTTTATGACGTGGAACAAGAGTTGCTTTCTCTTTTTATCTCTCAGACTTCTCACCTTTAGCAGCTACATTTCAGGCAGGAACATCCATGCTGAAGGTAATTGTCTATTCCATATGGCACTTCAAGGAGGGTGAGAATTTGATCCTTGGATGATACTAAGATACCATCATTCGAAACAATTTGCAGTTTTAAACATTTTGGTGGGAAGTAAGCAAAACTGGTATGTTTCCTTATCCCCAACTACAAAGTGAGGGATGAAGTTACTTAGAGTAAAACTATAATTAACTTGTTCATGGAGATTCTCAATCACCCAGGTCATGATTGTCCCAAAGGTGCTGTTCAAAAAGCAATGGGACTTTCTTGGTTTTTCTCCTTAAAAACATTTCACTTCTCATCCAAGAAGCTTCTTTAGTTCAACTGAAGAATTGAAGAAGCTTTTTGGATGAAAAGCAAAAAATTTTCAAGGAGAAAAACCAAGAAAGTCCAGTTATCTTTTGAACAGCACAGTTAAGATACAATTAAATTGATAGAAGTCAAGCAGCAGACACTCATGAACCTAGATGGTGTTCACACATCATCAGTTCTTTAGTTTGTGGTTAATGTAGTATCTGACTGATTCATTAAACAATAAATCATGACTTAAAACTATGAGTCAGCCAGGCCAGATTCACACATACCCCAAAGCGGTATCAGCATCCTTGGAAGTGAGAGTGTAGTTCTTATATTATCCCAACATTTTTAATCCAGAAAACAACTACTTACAACTTCTAGAGATCAAGACAGTGACACAGTAACAGTGACTCTTTCAGTCAGGATTGGTGATCAGATCAAAATCAAAGCTTTCTATGGTTGCTTAAAGAGGAAAATGGTTCTTCTCTTATAGATTATCTTTTACACATCAGGTATGGCTCTTAGAAGTAAAATCCTGGATAAAATGTTTTGGCAGCATCTAAGGAGCTATGAATAATTGATTGCCCTGGCCTGGAGACTGTAAATCTGAAAGATTGGGGGACAAATGGGCTTTTGAGAAATAAGATGAAGCTCAGTGATAAAACAGCAGGTTTCCAGGCTAGATCAAGAGAGTGGGAGGATCTAAGAGCTGCTGCAGTTGAAAGGGTTTGTGATTGTTAGGAATCTGTCCACTAATTAGTTGGGTTGGCAATATATAAACCAACAATGTTTGTTTGTAGCTTTAAGACAAAATCACTGTATTGATTTGTGCTGTATTCCAATTGGTTGATTGTATTGCAAATTGCCATAAGAGGGAGCTAGAGATCATAGCTTGCTCTCTCTGACATTCTGTATTTCTGACATTCTGTTGCTATCTAAGGTTCTCTGTTGTATTTATGCTGTGCTTATACTTTGATATCTTTGTTTACTGTAAATGACAAATGCAACTGGTAAGAAGACTTTGTAATTGGATATTCTTTGGTCTGTTAAATGTATATGACCCAGATCATTTATTGCAGGGGTCCCCAACCACCAGGCCACGGACGTACTGGTCCGTGGATCATTTGGTACCGGGCCGCAAAGAAAATAAAAATAAAATAAAAATGGCGGCTTTCTTCGCCTTCGGTGAATGCTGCTGGGATCAGGGATCAAGGACACAAATGAAAGAAGGGGAGGGAGGAAGCAACCAAAACCTGTCCTGCTCTCTGGCTCAGAGGCTTCGGTTTCCTCCCGCCTCGTTCCTCTCTCAGTCGCTCTCTCGCTCCTCCACCAGCCCAGGAAGAAACTGCTTCAAAGAAGCCGGCAGGGTGGCTTTTCCTGTCAGTGCAGCTCCTCCGAAGCGCCGTTCACCCCCACCCCGCCACCCGCGGTTCAATCCAGTGCTCCGTTCTGCCTGCCTGCCTGCCTTCGTTTCTGGTTGTTTCGGAGTAGCTTTGGCTGAGAATAATAACTATTCGCCTCTTTTACTCAGCCGAAGCTGCTCCGAAACAACCAGAAACGAAGGCAGGCAGGCAGAACAGAGCACTGGATTGAACCGCGGGCGGTGGGGTGGGGGTGAACGGGTGCTTCGGAGGAGCTGCGCCGACAGGAAAAGCCACCCTGCCGGCTTCTTTGAAGCAGTTTCTTCCTGGGCTGGTGGAGGAGCGAGAGAGCGACTGAGAGAGGAACAAGGCAGACACCTGAGGGATGAGGCTGAGGGAGGCAGGGCTGAGAGGCAGGGCTTCTCAGCCATCCTGCAGGGACTTGTCCTGAGCCTCCCTGAACTTGGTGGTTTGCTGGCAGACGTTTTATTACCTGACTAGGTAACAACATCAGATGTTATCTAGTCAGGTAATGAAACGTCTGCAAGCAAACCACCAAACTCGGACTCCTCCCCCTCCCCCCCTCCCTGAAAAAGGGTCTCCCCCCCCCCGGTCCTTGAAAAAGTGTTTCTGCGTGAAACTGGTCCCTGGTACAAAAAAGGTTGGGGACCACTGATTTATTGGACTGTGCTATTTCTTAAAGTAAACTTTAACTCAATTTAGTGTATCTATGTGTGGCTGAATATTCATAACTACTCTAATAAATGTTTCCATGTGCATATCCTTGTTACTCAAGGGTTATTCTGTACATATCTTAACATTGGTTATGGGCCCAGAGAGATATTGAGAATAAGTGTGAATATTCAGACAGCTGATTGTGGTGTATTGTTAAACTACTAATGGCACAAGAACAGTCAACCAGTATATCCCAGATAATCCAGTTGGATGGAACAAACTATGTTTCCTGGTCTATGAAGTGCACCTACTTCTGCGTAAAGATGGATTATGGACTGTAGTTAATAGTCCACCGGATGTAACAGCTTGGGACCCATTGAATGATGAAGATAAAAAGAAAATAGCTGACTTTAACCGGGATAATGAAAAGGCTCTTTGTATAATTGGACTGACACTGAGTGATCAGCAGCTAGTCCATATTCATGGTGAAGAATCTGCTGCTAGATGTTGGGACATTTTGAAGAGGGTTTATGTTCGAGATAGTGTGAGTGCACACATACACCTTACACGTAAACTGTTTAGAGCCCATCTTATAAAAGGTGGTGATATGTTAGCTCATTTGGAGTTTATTAAAATGACTTTACAAGAGCTACAAGAAAAGGAGCTAATTTTCTCGGAGTTGCATCAAGTTTACATCATTCTTTCTTCTTTGGATGAAACTTATGAAGATTATATGTCTTCACTGGAAGTTTTAAACAGAGGTGAACTTACATTGACTGGCATAACTGGAAGACTGTTAAAAGAGTCAAGAAGAAGGCAAGATAAAAATCAACTGAGAAAAAGACAACCACAGGAAGAAAAACTGTCTTTAACTGCCTATATTGTTAGGAAATGTTTTTCTTGTGGGGCTAAAGATCATATAGCCAGATACTGTAAAAAGGGTAAGAAACAGAATGCTATTAATATACTGAGAGCTTATAAAGATGTTAGTTTAGCCATATCAAGTACAACTACAACTGTAAATCATGATATATGGGTAGTTGACAGTGGAGCATCGCAGTGTATAACTAAAAGTAACGAGAGGTTTGTTAATATGATAAAGAGTAAACAGCATGTATCATTAGCTAATGAATGAAAATTGAGACCATCTGGAGAAGGTACTGCATATTGTTCATGTATTAATGAACGTTTACCAATGTTATATGTACCTAGACTGATATTTAACTTGCTATCTGTAAGAGCAATGGTAAAAGCAGGATTTGTTGTAACCATTCAGGGAGATAAATGTTTAATTGAAAAACAGGGTAAAAGCGTTACTGCAAGATTGGATAATAGTTTGCTTATTATACATGATAATTCATTAATTAATGCTAACTCAGTTTATGAGAATACAAAGCCTCATGATGAATGTATTCTTCTGCTCCATACATGTATGGGACGTATAAATTTCAAAATGCTAAAGAAAGCTGTTGAGTTATCTAATGGTATAAAATTAAAACCTTGTACAAAGTATTTAAATTGCAATGTTTGCAATCAAGAAAAAAGCAAGGTAACTCCTGCAAACAGGGTAAATGGATACAAAACCAGTGAACCATTAGAGGTTGTTTTTGCTGATATTATTGGACCTAAAAAACCTAGTTTAGGTGGAGCCTGTTACATATTAAGTATAATTGATCATTTTTCCAGATATGGTTTCTGTTATTTAATGAAAACGAAGACAAAAACATACCAGCATCTTGTAAGCTGGCTAAAATTTGCTGAAAGGAAAAAGAAACAGCAAGTTATTAGTTTAATAACAAATAATGGTATTGAATTTACCAATAGAAAATTTGAAGCCATGTTACAGAAAGCTGGTGTGGTAATATATCTTATTCATCATTTTCTGTAAATCCTTTGTACAG
>NW_020769409.1:2806286-2824408 GCF_900518735.1 Pseudonaja textilis | reverse complement strand
TGCTCAGACGTTTCCCTGCGTCTCATTTCAAGTGCCAGACCACCACAGCTGGCATTTAACATAAGCGTTCTGCTCCTTATAGATTCATATATTGAATGTAGAGGACAAACATTACAGGCCATGGCTAGGACTATGATTTATCAGAGAAACTTTGGGGTGAACCAATAATGTGTGCTAACCATGTTTTGAATAATGTAGTGAATTCAATGACTGGTGAATTACCATTTCCTCATTAGAATGGAGAAAAGCCAGATCTCAGTTATTTACATACATTTGGAACCCCAGCATGGGTTCATATTCCCACGCAAGTAAGGGGAAAGGGACAACATAGAGCGAGACAATTATATTTTGTAGGTTTTGAAGCTAATCATAGATCATTTAGATTTTGGGAGCCAGGTACTACTAATGTATATTGTAGTGCAAGTGCTAAATTTCTGGAGCACGTTGGCTGGAGAAAGCTTGAACAGGAATATAATAAGGAACAAGATAGTGTTGTTGTTGAGACTCCATTGTTTACTGATAATCCTGATAATATTGATGATAAGATAGTGGAGGAATCCTCAATGGAGGAATCATCAATAGGAGAACCCTCTATGACTGTATAAGATGAAGATTTGATAGGGGAAGGAAAGGAAGAGGACATGCCAACAACATGTACTGAGTTGCCTAGGAGGTCAACTAGGGAGAGACGTCCACCTGACAGATTTCAAGCAAGCATTGTATGTCAGTTTAATACAGAACCTTCTAACTTATAAAACTGTATCCTACAAAGGATCAGGTAGCTTGGCAGGAAGCTATGAATAGGGAGTTAAAATCATTAAAGGATTTAGAGGTATATGAGGATGTAAAGTTACCACTAGGTGAGCATGCAATAGGTTGCAAATGGGTGTATAAGATAAAGACTGGTGTGGATGGGACTATTACCCATAAAGCAAGATTAGTTGCTCAAGGATTTGCTCAGTCAGATAAGGACTATGATGAAGTGTTTGCACCTAGTCTGAGAGCAAATACATTGAGAGCAGCATTAGTTTGGGCAGCTAAGAATAAATGTAAAATAAACCATGTAGATGTTGAAACTGCATATCTACGTGCACCTTTACAACATACCATCTATATGAAAAAGCCATTAGGTTTAAAGGATGATAGAAAATTAAAGAAAAGTCTTTATGGTCTAAAGTAATCTGGGTATGAATGGAATAAATGTATTGTAAAGGAATTAGTTCCAATAGGTTTTGAAGCTGGTATAGCTGATCCTTTTTCTGAAGAGAAAAAGATGGTTTAATTTCTCTATTACTGTTATTTACTGATGACATAGCAATTATAACTAAAACTGAACAAGAAGCAAATTATATTGTTTATACATTACAGAAAAAGTTCAGGATTAGAAATTTAGGGGAAATTAAGCATTATTGAGGTTTTGATATAGTGAAAATGAATAAAGGTTTTAAAATTTCGCAAGCCAAGAAGATTAGCCAATTATTAAAACGCTATAACATGGAGCATTGTAAATCTGCTAAGACACCAATGAGTAAGGAATTTACACATAGTGATATTAAAAGTCCTATGTTTGATAAGGAAATATATCAATACTTAATTGGTAGTCTATCACATCTGGGTAATTGGTCTAGACCAGATATATCCTACAGTGTAAACCAATTGGCTAGGTATAACACTGAACCAAATGAAAGGCATTGGCAAGCAGCTAAGCGAATAAATAGGTTTTTAAAACACACAATCCATTATTCATTATATTTAGAACCAAGTAATGAATTAGTGTTAACTGCATATGCTGATGCAAGTTTTGCTACTGATATAATGACTCGTAAGTCAACATCAGGTATAGTGGTAATGTTGGGTAATGCTTTAATAGGATGAAAGTCTATTAGGCAACAACATATTAGTTTATCCAATATGGAAGCGGAATTCTCATGTTTATCATTAATGTGTACAGAATTGATATATTATAAACAATTGTTGAAGGATATTGGAATTACTGTACGTGATCCGTTTATTGTTTATGAAGACAATCAATCTGGAATTAGTATGGCTACTAATTTAGCTGTTAAAACAAGGTCTAAACATACTGATTTGAGATACTTGAATGTTAGACAGTGTGTTCAAAATAAATTAATTCAGTTAGAATACTGCATGACTGAACATAATATTGCAGATCATTTCACGAAAGCTCAAGGTGCAAATAAGTATAAAGAGTATAAGTATAAAGAGTATTGCGAGAATTTTGGTTTAAAGATGCAATGTATTATATGTTGACCTACCCAAAGGGGAGAATGTTAGGAATCTGTCCACCAATTAGTTGGGTTGGCAATATATAAACCAACAATGTATGTTTGTAGCTTTAAGACAAAATCACTGTATTGATTTGTGCTATATTCCAATTGGTTGATTGTATTGCAAATTGCCATAAGAGGGAGCTAAAGATCATGGCGTGTTCTCTCTAACATTCTGTATCTCTGACATTCTGTTGCTATCAAAGGTTCTCTGTTGTATTTATGCTGTGCTTATACTTTGATATCTTTGTTTACTGTAAATGACAAAGGCAACCGGTAAGAAGACTTTGTAATTAGATATTCTTTGGACTGTTGAACATATATGACCTGGACCATTTATTAAAGTAAACTTTAACTCAATCTAGTGTATCTGTGTGTGGCTGAATAATTATTCATAACTACTCTCATAAACGTTTCCATGTGCATATCCTTGTTACTCAAGGGTTATTCTGTACATATCATAATAGTGATGACCCAGGGTGGGATACAAAACAAACACAGTCACAGAAAACAGCTGAAGCCCCCTTTATTCCTTCAGTTTGCTTCCAAGTTCTGAATATCTTTGATGGAAGACAAAAAAACTCCCTCACAGTTACACGAAGAAGGAAAAAAGCAACACAAACCAGGCAAGATAAGGGCTGGAGGATGTCCACAGATAACACGCACTGGGAAGGACACCAAACTTAGAGAGGAACTATAAACTAGAGATATTTACATAATTTGTTTCCAGCGTTGCCAGTACACAGGTCTGAACTCTTATTCAGTTGTCATACCTGCAGCCCATGAAGAGGATCAAGGCCCTCTCCTCCCGAGGAGACCACATCTCTCCCTTATCCTCTGCTCCCTGCATGCCCTAGGATGGATAAGGGATGGGCCTGGGTCCTCCTCTGACTGCTCAGCCAGCCTCTGCCCTTCCCCAGCCTCCTCCACAACCTCTGGAGCCACACTTCCATTCCCTGTCATCTGTTCCTCCTCTCCCTCAGAGTCAGTCTCCACCAGGGGCATGACAGGGTTAGAATTGGGTCAAGTTAGTATAATGCACCTTCCAAAATGCAAAGATAAGGAATTACTACAACCAGGCCCCAGGACATTTGTCCATTATATCTTGAATTACATTTCTCTTTGTTCAAACAAGCTGAGTTTTAGAAGTAAATATAAATATGGGCTATTTTCAATGCTAGGTAGGTTGAGCTTGACAAGTATATTGATAAGAGTCCTTCTTTGAGGTAGATGGCCAGCTGTAAAACTTTTGATAGATAAATATAATTTGTGGAGTGCCACAGTACTAGGCATCTCTACTGGAAAGTCACTTCTCCCTCGATAAAATCAGAGGAGTTGGTCCTTTTGCTAGAAGATTGGAATGTTCAGATGAGGACCATTAATGTTTGAGGCCTCAGTCAAGTTACTGTCCTGATCCATTAGGGAATGGACTTCTCACCTCATAAGGTTTTTCTCAAGAGATAAGATTTGCCTTAGGGAAATCAAGATGGACAAATCTACTTATCAATGTCCATTTTTTTTCAGGCTTTCTTTTTAAAAAGCCTATGATTCATTCCTGGTATTGTAGCATGGTGAATTCTATTTTTGAATTTGACATTTATTCCATTTTAGTTTGGAATCTGCTAAGCTTATGATGCATCCAAGTCTGATCTGGAATTTATATGAAATTAAATTAAATTACTGTCTGGGATGATTTATTCTGTCTATGTTTCTTCTGGGTAGGAATACTTGGAAGTGGCCTTGCAAATAACTATCAATTGAATCCCCTCCCCGCATTCTGTTGGATAGAAACAACTAGTTAAGATTGCCTCCCTTAACCCTGAATTTGTCAGAATCATTCTAGAAAAGAAGGAAAGCCTGGGAAAGAAGAAGTAACACAGGAATGCTCAGTTACATGTTGGCTGCAGTCATGTTTTGCAATAAGCCATAGGCATGTTGGCCACAGTATGGCCCAGCTCCTGTGCTTTCTGATTCACCAACACATCTGAATCATGCTCCTATTATTATACCAATATCAATTTCTAGTCTCTTGCTGAGATCAATGTGCACAAATGCTTTTGTGAAGTCACTTGGGGACAAGATCCAACTTAAGGGCAACATTGCCTTTACAGTTTACATCAAAATTGTAGAGCAATTCAGTTACCAACTTTTTTTCTTAAAGGTGATAAACAGTGGAGGACAGACTATGCCAAAGCAATCAGGCAAACTTCAGAATCCAAAACAAAAGGAAAAATTTTTTTATTGTCAATACTGTGTTATTCTATACTGTTGAGCTGAAAGGAACTCTGTTTTATCCTAATTAACCTACTTTTAAGAGAGTCAGGGTGGGAGAAATGTGGTATGTTAAATTTTCTGGAAATATTGAAAAAGAAAGCTATACATTCTATAACTTTCCTTTAGGAGAGGCTGATTTTACATTCTGTTCTTTTACAATGAATTTCACAAGGTAAACATTATTGTTGCTATTAAATCACGTAGAAAAACTGTGTTCAAACTGGGAAAAGAAGGAAACTCCTTCTTCTTTCTTGATGTTCTACTGATGAGGCAGCCTGCTCCTAGGAACCATCTGTGCAGTCCTCAGTGGACAGTCTCAGGCACCAGGTGGTGGAAGAAACATCAGTCAGAGGTTAGTAAACCATCTATCAGTACCAACTGTAGCCAGCTAGATGGAGAAATAACCTGAGGTTTCTTCTAATCCTTCTCAACACTACCTTCTCAACCTTTCCTGATAGACTATACCCCACCATCTTGTCTATCCATGTCCAATCTTCCTGGTAACCTATCCTTCTTCCTCCTTGGCTGCTAATGTCTTTGGGATTTTGCTCTATTACTTGCCTAGAACAAAGCAACTATTTTACTGCATGCATGGACAAAGACACCTGAAATCTGCATATTTTGATTGGGGCATAGAGTGGGCTTGGAATGTTTTTATGGTTCCTGCTGGTGAATCATTGCTGTTTGTGCAGGCAGAAGGGAGACAGATAGATCAGTGGTGTGATGTATTGATGCAGCAATGCACAAATGACAAATCTTCTTCTCAATTGGGCTCTTCTATTTTATTATTTATTATGATTTATCTGTCATCCTTGACTGCATAACAAATGAACAGGAGAAAGTTTCCTTTTGCTGTCTCCTTGGGAGCAGTAATGCTGTCTCCTTGGGCCCAGAAAATGAAGAAATGTGATTTTTTTTTAGAACATATCAGAAAGAATGGTAGGAGAAACCAACCAGTAAACCTGCTTCCTTCTGATAAGATTGACTCCTTCAAAATAAAACAACTTTCCCCTTCTGATTTGGCGTGTGGGCAAGCAGAAGCAGTCTTAGTTGTATCAGTAACATCTGTCTTTATGGAATATAATAACTATTTTTAGTCTAAGTGTCAGTGTTTCTCAACCTTGGCAACTTTAAGATGTGTGGACTTCTGTTCCCAGAATTCAACTTGCTATGGGACTCTAGGAATTGTCATGCATGCACCTTCAAACTGCTACCATTGAGAAAAACTCCTGTGTATCTTTCAAATTCTACAGCAGTTGGAAAAAAATGTCCTTAATACGGGGTAATGGATTTGAATTCTGTACCATGCTGTTTCTGACGATTTGCTGTAGAACCAGTGGTGGGATTCCAAAACATTTACTACTGGTTCAGTGGGTGTGGCTTGGTGGGCATGGCATAGTGGGCGTGGTAGGGGAAGGATACTGTAAAATCTCCATTCCCTCCCCACTCCTAGGGGAAGCTTACTGCAAAATCCCATTCCTTACTTACCCCACTAGCCTGCTTTCCAGCTCTGTTCTCCTGTGCAGGGCAACAAAAGAAAACCCAGCCAATCAGCTGGGACTCGGGAGGCAGAGAATGGATGGGGGTGGGGCCAGTCAGAGGTGGCATTTGCCAGTTCTCCAAACTACTCCAAATTTCTGCTACCTGTTCTCCAGAACTGGTCAGAACCTGCTGAATACCACCTCTGTGTAGAACATATTGCAACACTTGAACTTATCTATGTCACCCCCTAGATAACATCCTTAATCATCTTTTACTGAAGTGGCCTATTAGAGAAGTGACAATGTTTCCTTCCTTGTGCAGTTTCCTAAGATTATTTGGTTATTCATCTTAAGAGAACAGGTGTAACTTCAAAACAAACCAAAGCAGTTGTCTGGAAATACTTCTGGTTCCTCTATAGTCATCTTCCAACTTGGTTTAGGAGATGCTCTTTAAACAGACATTCCCTAGTCAAGTATCTGCCACAGGTGCTGGGCCTTTGGCTTTGTTGATCTAGATCACTGATCCTCAAACTATGACCCGCGGGATGGATATGGCCCATCAATGCAAAGTATCTGGCCTGTGGAGTGGTGGGATTAAGCCCTTCATCCAGCCTCTCATTGTGGGCCTTATCTTCCAGTGAGCATCCACTCCAGCCACATTTCTGGTTAGTTATTTTACTGGATGGAATGGCATCTTCTATCCCTGTGAGCAGAGCATATATTGGGCGGACTGGCTTAGCCGGGCCACAGTCGATCATGCAGAATGGTGCCTGCACCCTGACCTGTTCAGGACACTGTCCAAAAGGTTTGGCTCTCCAATCCTGGACCTGTTTGTCACCCTGTCAAACAGCCAGCTATCCTACCAGACAAAATCTCCTTCAGTCAGGGAGTTGCCCTCCACCCAGACCCACAATGGCTCCAGCTGACTGTTTGGCATTTGAGCAGAGAGCTCTGAGGCTGGACAACTTCTCTGGCCATGTGATACCATTCAAGCCTCTAGGAGGCCATTGACCAATAGGATTTATGATTCCACTTGGAAATCCTTCTGTGCCTAGTGCTCCAAAACCTCTATTGATCCCCTCTAAGTATCGGTGGCCCAAATCCTGGGCTAGACAAGGGCCTATCGCCCAATACAATATGCGGACAAGTGGCCACCTGTTGTCTGTGTTATCTTGTGAGGATCTGGAGTCCCTTGCACAGCACCCTATTGTGCACAGCTTTATCAGAGGCATGACTAACTTAAAGCCTCCAACAGTACACCGATATCCCAGCTATGGTCCTCCAGACTCTCTTCTACACTCTTTGAACCTTTGCGCTTCACCAGCCTTCATTTCTTCACCTGCAAAGTCTCCTTTCTCATAACTATCATCTCAGCGAGATGCATCCCCAAGTTATCAACCCTCTCAATCAGGAAGGATCTATGCATTTTCCATCCCAACAGAGTTGTTCTGTACTTGGACCCTTCGTTCCTGCCCAAGATCAATTCTTTATTTCATAGGACACAGGAACTGATTTTACCACATCTATATCAAGAGTATAGCTTCCTTCCAGATTGGAGTCCCTGTTCATGTCATTTCAACCCTCCACGTTGGGTAATAAAGGCACAGTATCAACAATAGGCCAGTGGATACAAGCATGCATTGCCAAATAATATGAACTTCAGGCTCTTCTATTGCCTCAGTGAGTGACAGCTCACACCACTAGAAGTGCAGCCACCACAGCTGCGTGGGCCACTCAGGCCTCTATTGAGAAGATATGCAGAGCAGCAACATGGTCTTCTCCATCCCCATTTATATGGCATTATAAGCTGGATACCTTCACTTTCACTGAAGCAGCTTTTGGTAAATGAGTTCTCCAGAAGATGTACACAAACTCGGGGACTCTGGACCAGATTGCTACCTACCCTTAGGACATGCCAGTATGTTGCATTCCTTGGATTTTCCTCAGCACACTTGGAGAAGGAGCATTGGTCTTACCTGACCCACTCCTCAGTGTGCTGAGAGAGAATCCAACACCACCCTGGCAGCTCTCTGGCCAGAGTCTAGGGATGGTCAAGTCTAGCATCATGTTCAAGTCAATCATCATGCCCTCTTCAAAAATTAGGAAAGTAGACACGAGAGGCAGGACTACAAAGACTTGATTGATTCAGTCTAATGAGCAGGAAGGCAGAGTTAGCCCATTCCTTGGATTCTCTATCAGCACACTGAGAAGGAGCATGACAGGTAAGACTAACACCCCATTTCCCACCTTTCCAGAACTTCAGAAGCAGCAAATAGCACATGGGCCAGTCAAGCTAAAACACAATTGTTAGAGCTAAAGAAACTGTCAAGAAGTACTAGGAGATAAATAAAACTTTTTTATTCTACAAAGGTTTTTTAAAACAGCTTCCTATTTGAGCCAAAGTCAATAGCACCTTTCAAGTGACTTGAGCAAATCATGCCCTCCTTGAAGCATTTTGATTTTCAATTTACTTCCTGGAGTTGGGGACCTGTCATATAATTTTAATAAAGAAAAGTAAAATAAAAACATATATTTTGATTAGAGAGGAAATGAACTCCAGGAATGCTGTTGTCATAGATGGTGGCCATAGTTTCACAAGAGTTGTTCTACCTAGTGGTTATGGAAACCTACCACTAGTGGGATACAGGACAGGATTAAGGCCAGAGAGATGTCAGAACTGATTCGAACTTTTGAGACTCATCATCCTGGCAAACTTTTGCAATGGTTGGGAGAAAGCGAGCTGCTCACTCCTGTTTTCATTTCATTTTATCAGCCTGCAAATTGGCTTTTGCTACCAAAGTGATTCCCTAGCACCACTGAGGAGGCAGCAAGAATGTAGAAGTTCATCCAAGGGAAAGTGTTTTGGAAAAGACAAGGAAGCTTCACTGTTTTCTGCAAAATAAGGTCTTTTATTAAAGGAGACCCCCATCTTCCCCTCTTGCTTTGGGGCTCAGAGCATTCCTGCACTCAGCACCTCTTGAAGTACACCAGTTCCTTGCTTTTAAAATTCCTGCCTTATTACTGCCACTTCCACCCTCTTTGGGGAAAGCAAAGGTCAAGTGCTATGTGTACTTATGCTTGTTGTTTGGATAATTAAAACAGTGCATTCATCCTGAAAAATCACCTTTTCTACTCTCCGTCTGTTGCTTGGTGGCTAGCATTTAATTATCTCTGCTTCAGGATGAAATCTCTCTGAATTCATTTCATACCTTACTTATAGGTTTCTGCCTGGAACCCGATATTGATGTTTTAAATTGTGTTTGTAGGGCTTTTAAGACAGTCTTCCTCTTACTGCTTCTATATTATCTGTGTTACGCATGAAATCAACCATTTCTATTTCTGTACCATTTCTTTAAAATAGTTCATTTGACTGGGCTTTCATTGCTTCATACTTTAGGCTGGGGGTAGTTGACTTCAGTGGTTTCTATAGTTGCTTCCAACCATGGAAGTCTAATTGCCATGGCCTCCTAATGTATTAGTTGGTGAGGATGAGATTTTAAACCAACATATCCAGATTGGCTGTAACAAGAGGTCTTCTGAGCCTTTAAGGGGAATTGCCTGTCATGGTTAAGTTGTTGCTGAGGAAAATACTATGTTACTATTTTACTTGATGTTCTCCAATACTGGAGTTCTCTTCAAGGCATAGCCATCTAGGTTAGAAGATATAAACTACCAACATATATCGTACGTTGCACAGTTTTGCTACTCAGCTCCTTGAGGAAGGGATGCTTTGTTTGGTACTCATGCTGTCTTCCAGCTATCTTTTTCTTTGCCATTTTAAATGTCATAATACCTTGAGCACCATCGGACTATTTAGATAAATGTATGAAAATAAATGTACATCCAACTCTGCTTAACATTATAACTGCAAGCTTGGTTGCAAGCAGTTGTGGATGGATTACCATTGCCAGTAGCATCTGTGAAAATGATTAGTGATGGGAGATATGGGGAGTTCTACAGCCAGATAGCCATAGACTCCACATCTCTGCTTTAGAAGTTGCATAATCAATGGCTGCCACAATTTCACAAAATTCATTCCTTAGTTTTTTAATGAATTAGCACAAGCAGATTTTCTGGGCACTGCCAAGAGAAGGCTTATTGTGCTACCTCTTTGATCTCCTCTTCCTGAGGCACCTTTTCTGACTTGACTTAGGACCAAAAGAAAGTTATCATCTAATATGTGTTGGTCACCACCTATTCAATTTTCCCACAATTTAGAGATCAACAGTGCTCTAAAGGATCATGGTTTACATGGTTTCTCTCAATCTGTATTGGTGCCAATGAGCCTTGTAGTAGTGTTGAGTTCCCAGTGGCTATATAAGAATGTTATGCATGGATATTAGATGTAGCATCAACATAATTTTCATTTTTTTCTGATATGTTCCAAGCAATATCTAGATAGACAGATGATAAATAGATAATACGATATATCAATTCTAAAATTAGTTCAACAGGCTCTGAGAACTTTGTTCATCCACAAGATTGAGCCTAGCTTGTTAAAGGCATGTTCAACCAATTATGGTTAGAGTAGATCTAGGTTCAGCATTAGATACAAATACAACTTTACCCCCTTCTCTTTCTCATTTCTAGGATGCTTCTGTGGTCTGGGACTGATCTACAGCAACAAAACGTGCACCATGCCTCCCATAACTTTCCAGGACTTGCCACTGAACATCTATATGGTGATTTTTGGCACAGGTGTCTTCATCTTTGTACTCAGCCTTATTTTCTGCTGTTACTTCATTAGGTGAGTCATGTTTCCAAAGGGAGTCTTGAGTGCAGTTGGCAATAGAAAGGAAACTTGACAAATGTGCCTAGGCTACTGGCTATAGTTTCGTGTCCTCTTGCTATTTTCAGCTGAATTGATTACTTGAAAGTATTGGTTTTTCTTCAATCTAATCCCTAGTTAGACTGAAGAAGAATCAATGCTTGCAGTAATTTTAATTTTAAACCTCTCTAAATTAGAGCAGCAGTTTTCAAACTAATCTCCAAGGTCAACAGTAAGATCCATAGCTTATTGTGCAGTCTTCCATAAAACATTCGGTTGGGTTTATATATTGTAAGAAACTACTCTTTATTTTAATCATGACTTAATTAAGCAGAAGCTCTGCATTGTCTCAGGCAAAAAACTCTTTTGCTTGCTAATCTACTTGATTCTAAATGTCAGGGCCAGAACTGAATCTGGATATTTTTGCGTGCAAAGGGATTGGCCATGGAAATGTATGGTCCCTTGGCATTCAAATCACATGCCAGAGGGGCCAGGACATGAAATCAGCCCTGTTCATTCAAGATAACCAACTGTGCTGTTCTTGATTTTGTCTGTCTTTTCTGTTGACTTTGATTGAAGCCTCCATTATGAAAAATGTAAAAATAGGTGAGTAGAAAGATAGAATATTAGAAAAAAATTGCCCATTGTTATGTCAGTTATGCTAATAGATTAGATAGTGCAGAGGTCCTCAAAGTAAGGCCTGCAGGCTAGATACGGCCCGCTGAAGCCATTAATCCTGCCCATGCAGGACAAGGCTGCCTTGCACACATCACCCCAACCATCGCCAGCCCTTTACTGAGTTTGAAGTGATGGCAACAAAAGAAAAACAAGATCTGAGACAATAGGCATGAAAATTACATATTGAAAGTTATCCCAAGTTCCCTCCCCCAAGGGTCCAGACTAGACATCCAATCTGCAGTGCTTATAGTGTCATGTGGGGTACATCTTCAGGTGGGTTTTCCCTCATCTGGCATGCCGAGACAGTTGAACTTGGCTGGGCAGAGATAAGTCCATGCAGTTGTGCAGTAAGCAGGAAAGCATTCCCCACCCCCCTCGGTTCACACAGAAGATATCTCCACTCTCCAGCAAACTTCCCCTCCCAAATACCAAACTTCTCCTCCCCACATTTCTATGGCAGCCGACAGTAAGCAAACAGCATGAGGCCTCATGAAAACATTATAGAGGCTGACACTCTAGCTTGCATCTGGAGAAGCCAGAGCAAAGAGTCTCTATTGAAAAAGGAGGTGGCCGTTGCTGCCTTGACTGCCCAGGCTGCTGCCTGATGTGCCTTGTGGAGGGTCAGTTCTGCCTTTCTATCCTCTGTCTTCAGGGCATCCGTCATGTCATTAGACAGGATGATGGAGGATGCAAAGGCCACCACAGACCCATCTACTGTTGGCAGTTGTAGCACCTCAGCGAGGTCTGGGGCCACGTTATAAAATTTTTTGTCTTGGGGTGGGTTGTTCCTAGTTGGGTCCATTGCCACTGGACCACATCCAGGAATAATTTGGGTGAGGGAATCTCTTCACTCTCCATGGTTGGCTCTGAAAAGAGCAGCTCACTTGGGTCTGGTAGGCCCAATGCTGACTCTGATGTATTCGGATCAGCTCCCAATTGAGCTGTGGTTTTGGCCTTTTTTAGGGGAGATTTAAAGAGGGCCAGGCAAAAGAGCCCTGTGAAGGCCAGGGGATCAGGGATCACCCCTTCATCCTCTAAAAGTATCAATTCTTTCTGGTCCTTGTCCCCTGAGAGTGATCCCCTGCTCTGTATGATAAAGTGGGTGAGTGAGGTCCCTGAAAGACTGCCAAGCCTCTTTGAACCTGGGCTGCCAGGTGTTTGCCTTGCTGAAGAGAGGTGTCAGATGCCACAGAAGCAGTCTGACAGCCTTGCTTGCAAGCCTGCAGCAATCTCCTGCACTATGGTCTCTGAAATCAGAAGTCTCATTTGGTCAGAAATTTCAGGCCCTTGGCTCTCCCTTCGGCAGAGCCCTGCTGCTCTGAGTATAAAAGTGGCCTCTGGAGCAGGATTTCTCTCTTTTTTTGTGTGTAAGATTTTTTTTTGGGGGGGGGGGTTCACAAAACAATATGAATATTTTTTTTTGAGAATAGCATGATCCCGGGTTATCACTTCTCCATACAGACACAAACTCAATTTCATATTCATCTTTGTATTCTATTCCATATCTTATTACTATTTTAGCATTTTCTCAGTGATTTTCCCCTTCCCTTAGTTTTCTCAACCTTGTTTTTAAGTATCTCATTCCTTTCTAAATTCAATTATATATCTTTTTCTAAGTTTCAATATTTTTCAAATCATTCTATTTATATTTTTGTCTGTCCTGTTTCAATTTCTTATTTTCTTTTCTCATTAAACAAGTTTTCCCCTGTAGTTACTGATTGGAGTATGACACCATTGTATTTTTTTTATTTTTGTCCATTCAACTCTTATTTAAACTTCAATTTATGCCTTTACAATTATAACATTCAATATCTAACCTCTATTTTATAACACATAACTTTTGCCAATCGAATTCTGCTTGGTACATTCTTAAAATACACACTAAGTTCTTAAAGAGAAAATATGTATATAACAATAGTATATAAATCACTTATTCTATTCCAATTCAGCTCAACCATTAATGTTAATTACAATCTTCTCTTAATATTAATTAACCTCTTTAACATTTCTTTTCAATTAAATATCATGCTTCCTTAGGAACACTTATAATATTTCTATAATTTTTTTCATATTTCTTTCATATTTCTCTTCACTTAAATTTTTATAAATCATTGATAACAATTAGAATGTTCCCATCCTTTCCTAATTTCATTCTCTCATTCTCTTTATTTCATTTATTAACAAACATTCTATTCCATTACAATAAGTATTTTATCTATCATTTTAATCACACTTGTTTCATATTTTCTGAGTTCATTTCTATTTCTAATATAAAAATGCTTTCTTATGTACCCTTGCAGAATCCTCTCTTTCAATTAAATTTTCACCCATTTTCTCTATGTCTTCTAAATGGGCTTATACCTTTAATCCTTGTACGTTTTCCCTGTATCTCTATATCCTGTTTCTGTCCTTTATAATTTCTTTTCCTTTCCTTCTTCCCCCTCTTCTTCTCCCTCCCTTTTTTGATCCCTTGTCTCTCTAATACTAATTTTCTCTCCTGCAATCCTCTCTTCTGTTTCTTCCTAATATTGTAATTGCTTTTCAAACTATTCTTTTTGTTGTTGTTGTTTTTTCAGATCTTAAATTTTTCACTCTCTTTCTCCCCTTTCCTTGTTTTTCCCCACATAGAATTACTTGATCATTAAAAATGGCTTCTTCTTTGTCCCACCCTTCTTGTTCTGGAAGCATTTCTTGTTGTTTCTCATAGTTCAAGATCTCCATTTCTAAAAATTGAAATATGAAGCCAAAAAACCCTCTTCCTTCTTGTGCATCTTCTTTCTGTTTCTTTAGTTCCATTTTCAGTTCTTCCAAGAGTGATGCCATTTTAAACACTTTTAAACAACCACCTGGTTGATTTTAGTCATTTAAATCCAATAACCAAAAATCCAAAAATCACCAAATGATCCAAATAATCCAAAGCTGTTTCTTCCTGCTTCTTTTTTCCACTTTCTCTTCCTGGGGTTCTATTTAACTTGTTACAAAGTTTCAGTTAGAATATATCTTTTAGGAATCTTGTTAAAGTTTCACTGTTAATTCCTTTTACTTCCAGATGGTCTCCTCCATTTTTCCAGATCCCACCCTTTTATTTTTTCTTTTTCTCTTCTTTCCTTCTTTTAAAAGTTTTTAAATATCCAAAAATCTTTATTATCCCTTTGACATTTTATCTTCAGCTTAAATGCCTATTAATGTCAAAATGAATTTTTATCAATTTCTTAATTAAGTCTCTTAGCTGTCAATATGGGGAAGGAAAGAAAAAAAAGACCAAATCTTTCCCCTTCCCTCTCTCCTTCGCCACTTCAAAAATCTTCTTTGGGAACAAGTTATTCTTTGTAATTCAAATTCTAGGGTACCTTATGTTGTTGCTTTTTCAGTTCAACCTAGTCAGTCAAAACTTGCTCTTTTTATCTTCCTCCTGCACAATCTTTTCCAGTCAAGTTCTTCTTTGAGGTGGCCATTTCTGACCACCATTGCAACCGCCTTCGGGAAAGGGAGTAATGGCCAGCTGGGGAGGAGAGATGCAGCTCTCCTCGACCCTGCTGGCAGTCTCCCCACTCTTCACCACCTGTACAGGGTGGCTTTTGCCCCAAATCCAGGCGGCTTGGGGCACTCTGGTGGTGAGCACAGATCAAAACTGTGCACAATCACGGATTTCAGTCCATTGCTGAAGAAGCTCAAACTGGAAGTAGGATTCTTCTTTTTTAAGGTAGGCTCCCAATGTCTCTCTTCTGGTAGCAGGTTTGACAGTGGAGCAAAATAATCCTCATTGCTGTCTGCTGTAAATGGTAGCTGAGAAGATTGCTCTCTGGTGCCATCTGGTGACCAAGCCTGGAAGCTCAGAATATCCTGAGGGCAGGATTCACATGAACTAACAATTCAGCCTGCAAAGAGCAGGGAATAACAGGTCCTGCCCCAGAGGAATTTGTTTGTCTCAGTTGCTCAGCTTCTCTCTCAGCTTTGGAGATTTCTTTCTTCAGGGCCTTTTGACACCTCCACATCCCCTTCCTCAGCCTTAGAGGCTTTTTGGGAATGCAAGGCTTTTGCCCTTATTCAGGCAGCTACTTCTTTACTGGCTGATTTTGGCACTAAGGAGCTTTTCTGGGCAATCTGGGGCTGGACTGGGAAACCCCAGTCTTCCCCACTCATGTCAGTCACCTCATGGTTCCCTGATGCCACAGGATCCTCCATTCTGAGTTTCTCAGCACTTTTGACAGACACTTTTGAAACGCAGGGTCATTCCTAATAGGAACCCTGTTGCCATGGCTTTCCCTGCTTCACCACTACAGAGTATGCATCTGGAATTAACCAGGCAGTGACTCTGGTCCCCTGCACTGCTTGGAAGGCATCAGATCTGTCTGGATGAGCCAGAACATGGCAGCTATGCCAAATCGACCAGGGGAGCCAACCAAATCATTGCAAAAAGCTATGCTGGACAGACTGCGGAGCCAGCCAGGTCGGGAAGCTAGTCGAAGCAAGGCAGCTATGCGGGATGGACTGGAGAGCCAGCCAAGGTGTTCATTGTCTTGAGAACAGTTCGACAATCTAAATGTCCTTAAGAGAATCCAAAGAATTAGCTTTGCCTGTTTGCTCTGAGAAGCTGTCTTCCAAACATCTCTCTTTAGCTAACACTGAGTCAAAACTGCAGACACAGTCAAGAGACATGGCTACAAAGTTTGACAGGACTCAGTCTCTGGGCTGAAAGGCAGAGTTAACCCATTGTTTGGATTCTCTCATCAGCACACTGGAGAAGATGCTGCTTCTCTTTAGTTTGCTCAAACCAAACTGTTGCTCATCTCACACACACACACACACACACACACACACACACACACACGATATAAACAATACAGTGGCTGAAAACAGGTACAAATCTTAAACCGACAGTTCAAATGGTTACTAAATGAATGGCTATAACTTGAGGTCTACCTGTACTGCAACTTATTATTAGCAGGGAATACTGCTCCTGAAAAATTACTTTCTTTGCTTTGCTCACTGATTTAACTGGGTCGACCTAAGGGATAAGCAATTTTGCTATCCATATAGTTTGGATTTCAACTCTCATCAGGCCTCAAGGGACTGTAGGAAATGTGCATGCATTCTTTTTCTCCTTCCAAACTTAAAAATTCCAAAACATTTTCATCATAATTTCTCAAATGAATGGTGACTTCATCATGATCCTGCAGTTGAGTGCTTAAACCTTTCCAAGGATATAACTGTGACCCAATCCTGAGAATAATAGCCAGCCATTTCAGAGGACTGGTGCTTGTTTAAAAATCTGGCAGGAAATGATAGGAAGTTGGGGCAGGGGAGGTCTTATTCAGAAGGCTGGAATAGATCTATTGTCTCTATGGAAGATGTCCTGGCTCTTTATCTATTTATGGAAAGCTTATTTTTAACCTTTGCTGTCATCTGCGGCCAGAATGTCTAGAAAGAACCTGGTGAATGACATCAAACTGCTGTCAACCAGCTCATTCTGGAACTTTGGGACCACAGAACATTAAGTGGAAACATACAGGAAATATGTGATCAGGTTTGCCTTTTTCCAGCTAATCAATATTACCTTGGGGTGTAAGTGTTAAGGTCAAACTTCAACCTTCTTAGTTTTGAAGTGTGAACACTGAGCTGTCAGATTAATAAATCACAGCTGAAATTTTCTCAACAATATTTACTTCAAGCTTTTCAAATGTTGCATTGCTCTGTCAGGGGCTTAGAGTAGTCTTCAGCCTTGCTTTGGTCACTCAGTTCAAAACTTAGGACTTGAAAGTGGATCAATAGACCATCTGTCACCAATCTGGTATCCTTTGAATGTGATTGGGCTGCAGTTTCATCAATTGTGGGTGTCGCAATACAACTATCATGCATGCTGCAGAATTGTGTCCACATTTGTACCCGAGGTTGGACCCACCACATTTGCTCCAACTGTTCCACATTTGCTCCAACTGTTATCAGCACTCTCATTCCTTTGGTTAAGAATTGCACAATTCTTCATTTTTCTCTTATCATAATCCATATGGCTGAAAGCCCAAGATGCTCATAGAAATGGCTGGCCTTTTATACCAAAGTAGGAAGTGGAGGCACCTTTTGCCTCAGAACACCTTCCAGATGGAAGCTATTGCAGGGAAGTACAGATGATTTACATATGCAGGAGTTTACATATTCAGTCACTGGCAGCTGCCATTGTCTCAAAGAGCAGGTGATGCAAAGAAAAATAGATCATCTTGCTCAAGATGGACCAGTTTCCTGGTTTGATGTAAGGGAGCTTTGTAATATGGCAGGATACATCTGTGCAGGCAATGGAACAGCCAATGCATATTTATCCTCATTTCCCTAAGTTCTGTATGCCAAATAGAACCACAATGCACAAACAAAAGCAGGGAGGGAGAGAGATCTTATCCAGCAATCGATGATGAAGAGAACCAAGAGGAAGACTCTACTTTGCTATGATATCATCAAGATCTGCTGGAACAAATACAGTTGCCACATCCTATGCTTCTGTCTCAAAGGATTGAAATTCCCTGCATGAAAAACACATCAGGAGGCAGGGAAAATGCCATTTCTGGAGCCAAGAATGGCAACTCCCACCTATCTGTGTTGCAATATCATGACACATCAGTAGGAAGTCACGTACTCAGAAAA
>NW_020769409.1:2709663-2806276 GCF_900518735.1 Pseudonaja textilis | reverse complement strand
TTGCCATCAAGAGGAGCCCGCCCAGACAGTCTGCCTGGGTGCAGGTCGTCAGCTGATTCATCCTGGCACTGGGACCCGCAACGCATCATATCTGAGCAGTTGTTTTGTGTGGTTTGCATACTTCAGTTGCCGGCCACACGTACAGTGCAGGAGAAGGGGATTATGCATGCTTGCATTGTAGACATTCCCACTATAGAACTTTGCTAAAGAATAAATAACAGAAGTGGAAGGGAGCTTGGGGGACTTCTAATCCAACTCTCTGCTCATACAGGAGACCCTATACCATTTCAGACAAATAGTTGTCTAGTCTCTTCTTTAAAACCTCCAATGATGGAGCATCAACAACTTTTGGAGGCAAGTCATTCCACTGGTTCTATTTTTTTCTTAGATCTAGGTTGCTTCTCTCTTTGATTAGTTTCCATCTTCTTGTCCTGCCTCTAAGTGCTTAGGAAAATAGACTGACCCCCTCTTCTCTGTGACAAGCCCTCAGATATTAGAACATTGCTATCATGTTGTCTCTAGTCTTTCTTTTCATTAAAACAGAGACCTAAATGTACACCTGTAGCCCTTTTAACACTACATAAAACAACTATTGCTGCTTGTATCCTTCCTTGTTTACTGATTAACATTTTAGATGTGAGATGGCAATAGGTCAGAGCATCTTTTTTGCATACAAAAGTGCCAAATCTAATGCCCAGGACCTCCAGGCATGGTTTGGAAATACAAGCTAAAAAGGGATTCTGAAGGTAGTTACTGTCAAAGTAATGAAGTGGGTGAAACCAATCATTTGAGTATTTTTTGAACTCAGTTCCATAGGCTAGTTATAGCATTCATCCCTTTGGCACTACACTTAGCATTCCTCAAAATCTTACTATAGGTACTCCTCAGTTTATGACCAAAATTGAGCCCAAAATTTATGTTGCTAATTTATGACCTTTCTTGCCACAGCTGTTAAGTGAATCACTGCTGTTGTTCAGTTAGTAGCATAGTTGTTAAGTGAATCTGGCTTCCCCATTGTCTTTGTCAAAAAGGCATAAAAAGGGAGGACATAATCCTAGGACACTGCAAAGGTCGTAAATATGAATCAGTTGTCTGAATTTTGATCACATGACAATGGGATGCTGCAATGGTCATAAGTGTGAAAATGGTCATAAGTCATTTTTTTCAATGATGCTGCAACTTTGAATGGTCACTAAATAAACTGTTGTAAGTCGAGGACTACCTGTCCTCAAGTTCATTGGCTATCTCCCATCTCTACTTCAAAAATAATTGGTGTTCTCATTCTATCCCCAGCATGTTTACTGCCAAAACATGCCACTTGTGGCTAAAATGCCAGTTAGACAATTTTCTTTTGAGAGCAAGAAAATGTTGCCTGCTCCATCTCCTTTAAATTTTACTGGTCAATTTCAGGATGAAGCATCCAATTATTCATCTTGACAGACTCCAAGTTTTCTTGATATCTTTTGCTGCTTGATTCTTGGTGGCTGCCATAGAAATGGGGTGGGGTGGGGGAATTTGGTATTTGGGGGAAAGTTTGTTGGAGTGAGAAGACATTTCTGGGTGAACTAAAAAGGAGGGGAAGCTTTCCTACTTACTGCGCAACTACATAGACTTATCTCTACTAGGCCAAGGTCAACCATCTTGGCATACCAGATGTGTGAGAAACCACCTGAAGATGTACCCCACATATTATACACACCTCAGATTGGATGGCCAGTCTGGACTCCTGGGGGAGGGAACTTGGGATAACTTTCAATATGTACTTTCTGTGCCTATTTGCCTCAGATCTTGCTTTCCTTTTGTTGCTATCACTTAAAACTTAGTAAAAATACTTTTTCTCTATTTTAATGAAGTTGAAGGAATTCTTTCTTTGGTTTTGAATGAGGCACAGCTGATACATCTAGAGAACCATTTACTTTCCTCAAAGAGCTGTTTTTTTTCCAAAGTTGCGGAATGCAGCTTTTGATTTACACACTCTTCTTTTATTTCCTTCAACAATCCTGCAGCCTCACAGAGCAATAGATTAATCTCTTGTCTTCTAGAACAGCCATAGCAACAGCATCAGTATTTGTCTGTTATCCTGCCCCCTAGGTTCCAATTTAGTGCAGCTTGGGCACAAAGAAACCTCTGTCCACACTGAACAGAATGATTATTTGGAATCAATTCTGTTAAAAAAACAAAAGTTGTTTTTAAACGAATCTGGCTTCCCCATTGACTTCATTGTCAGAAGGTCACAAAAGGGGATCATAAGACACTGGAACACTGCAACCCTCAATAAATACATGCCAACTGTCAAACATCTGAATTTTGATCACATGACCACAGGGATGCTGCAATGGTTGTAAGTGTGAAAAATGCTCATAAGTCACTTCTCTGAGTGCCATTGAAGCTGCAAAGGGTCACTAAACGAATGGCTGTAAGTCAAGGACTATCTGTACTATAAACTCTTGTGATCTATAAATCCCTTTGCTTAACATGATTTATGCTTTTGAATCTGTTTTATGACTCAGAATCTGCTCCAGAAATTATCCAAGAAGTTTGAGTGAGAATCTTCTAGTTTCCCATTCTCCAAGTTAGAGGCTTCTATCTATCCCTGAAGGAAAGAATCCAGCAACTTTCTATTGTATATTTAGCCATTATATTTGCAATATTGCAGTCTGAAAACATTTTCTCCAGTATTTTTATAAGATCCATTATGATGATTCCTGTATAATTTGCCTATAAACTTGATTTTATTAGTGGGGAATTACTCTGAGCATTAAATAAGATAAAATGCCTATGGAATAAAAATAATAAAACTCGAAATAAATCAAGGACAGTCTTTCCCATGCTGAGTGTGTACTATTACTAAACTGATAGACAGAGATTCCTTTTTAAAAAAAATACACAAATGTTTAAAGCCACAATGGATCATAATGTTGTCATTATAGGAAAACTATAATCCATTCAGTAATATTTGCTACCAGAGGACAATAGCTATTGACAGCAGGGTGAGACTGCATATATATTTTAGTGTTTTTCCATGACAAATGGCAAAATTGTCAGTTAATGGAACAAAAACTTCTTGCCAGGATTAGAAAAACTTAAGGCTAGCTAAACATGCTGGTATCTCCTAGCATATAAAGCAAAGTTTTCAAAGGCAAAAAAACACCCACAATGTAAATGTGGCAAGTTCCAAAGAAACTCTTGTTTCCATCTTTAGCAGCATGAGGACAACATCAAAAAGTTTTGTAATCCTGAGTTTAAAAAACAAGAACTGTCCTCATAAATCAGGCAAATTGGAGATGTTCATTGATGATCACTAAAAATATTCCATTTTTTTCTGCAGCAAACTTCGGCATCAAGCACAAAGTGAAAGATTTGGATACAAAGAGGTAAATAAGCAATTTGAGTCATTTTCTCTTTTTCTCTTTCAAGTTTACAAGTGGGTGAAAGGAGCTTAAATGTCACCTTCTTGACACATTGTAAAAGTTTTGTTTGTAATTTTGAGATGCAAAAACCACTGCAAATTTATCTTTAAAAATATCTGGATATTCTCATCTTCCTGGGGAGCTGGTATCTAGGATTTATTTATTTGCTTGTTTATTTATATTCTGTCTTTATTATTTTTATAAATAACTCAAGGTGGCAGACACCCACAATGTTCCTCCCTTCTTCTATTTTCCTCACAATAAACCTGTAAGGTAAGTTGGGCTGAAAGAGAGTATCCCAAATTCACCCAGCTGGCTTTCTTCCCTAAGGCAGAACTAAAACTCAGTCACCTGGTGATGGACCCAAAGTCACGCAGCTGACTTTCACACCTGAGGCAGGACTAGAATTTAGGCTGGCATAGATGATTTCATCCTCATCCTATGACTTTCTGAAACATGCACACCTATGCTTCGCCCTAGTCTAGATCATGCCAGCTTTATGTCAACTTGTAAAGCATTCCTGGCCTGCTCTTGAGTTGCCATCAGCACAAAGCCATCTATGCTGGCCTGATGTTATGGGGTTGCATATATACAGAAGTATCCTGCCGAGGCCTTTGCAAGACACATCAAAGCACATGAACTCTGGTGGAATAAACCAAGAAACTCTACTTGAATAAAACAAGTTTCTAAGAGCTCCTGCTTGTAACTCTGCATTTAGTGCTAATATATTAATCTGAAACACTAAACCCTGCTATTCAGTTGCCCTCTAATTCAGTGGTTCAGTCCCCCTTGGTGCTACAAGCTCATCCTCGGTGCCCCCCACCCAGGGGTGGGATTCAAATTCCTGTGGGCATAGCCTAATTTGAAGGTGTGGCTTGCTGGTCACGTGACTGGGTGAGCGTGGCTTACTGGTCATGTGACTGGGTGGGCATGGCTTGCTGGCTGGGCGTGGCTTGCTGGTCACATGCCCTCTAATCCAGTGGTTCCCAAACTTTTTCAGTCCACCACCCCCTTGGTGCTACAAACTCATCCTCGGTGCCCCCCACCCAGGGGTGGGATTCAAATTTCTGTGGGCATGGCCTAATTTGAAGGTGTGGCTTGCTGGTCACGTGACTGGGTGGACGTGGTTTGGTGGTCATATCACTGGGTGGGCATGGCCAGGTGACTGGCAAATCAAATACAAGTGGTCACTTAATGGCTGGCTGTTTAGCAAGTGTTCTAATTTATGACTGGCCTCCCCAGAGCTACTTGACCTGTTTTTGGAGTTTTGACAGCCATGCACACACACACACTCCCTTCTAACCCTGCTGGAGCAGGTCATTGGACTAGAATCAGCAAAGCATCTCTGATTAGATTCTAGTAGTGAATAGAATCTAATCAGAGATGCTTTGCCGATTCTTGTTGATTTGTTTTATTTGTATTTCCTTGTTTTATGTTGCTGAATTGCATTGACATGTGGTGTCCCTTCTTGTGCATAGTTCAGAAACTTTTGTGATTCTTTGTGATTCTTTTACCGACCTCTGGCTTTGCTCTACTTTTCAAACATGCTGCCACTGCTGCGTTCTAGGTGCCAGCCCCGCAGATCCACCCCATTGAGCCTGCTACACCAGAGGGACTTGCCCAAGCAAATCTGAGCAGAGGGGTCCACCAAGTCAATGGGGTGAGCCTGAGAGAGGGAAAGAGAGAGAAAAGAAAGAGAGAGAGAGAGAAAGAGAGAAGGAAGAAAAAAGGGAAAGAAAGAAAAAGGGACAAAGAAAGGGGGGATGGAAGGAAGGGACAGAAAGAAAAAGACATAAAGAAGGAGGGAGGGAGAAGAAAGATAATGAGATATCTATTCTAGTCCAATCACCTGCTCCAGTAGGGTTAGAAGGTGGTGTGTGTGTGTGTGTTCTTGTAATTTACCAGTACATTTTGGTTTTGCCTTCTTCAGAATTGGCACTGTAATACATTTGGGAAAAGTAATTTTTTAGGGTGGAGATCTGGTCCAATGGATCCTGTTTAAAGCCTCAACAAAATGTGAGAGCTTCCTGATAGTCTTGACCGTGTTTCGTCCACAAAACCTTTAATGGAAGCTAAAGATGTTTCAATGTGCTGGCAAAGATGTTTCAATGTGGAAAAGGGCCTCAGTCTAAACTAGGCCTCATTTCAATCTGATACATCAGGTCTTTCTTTCTCTCTCTCTCTCTCTCTCTCTCTCCCCCTCCCTCCCTCCCTGACTGACTTTGCTGTACTTTCCTGATGTGCCTGCGGAGCTGGCGCCTCGAACATGGATGGATGGATAGACAGACAGAGAGAGACAGATAGGTAGGTAGGTAGATATATTGATAGGTAGGCAGGCAGGCAGACCTTTTGGATGAATGTATGGATAGGTAGGTAGGCAGGCAGGCAGGCAAGAAGACAGACCTTTTGGATGGATGGGTGGATAGATAGGTAGGTAGGTAGATAGGAAGATGGATGAATGGATGGATGGATGGCTAGATAAATGGGTATAGAGGTAGGTGGGTAGGTAGATTGATACATAGATAGATGTATGGATGGATGGGTGGATGGGTGGGTAGGTAGATAGGTAAGTAGACAGACAGACAGACAGACAGACAGACAGACAGACCAATAGACCTTTTGGATGGATGGATGGAAGGTAATCCACGGATGACATTGTCTGTTGCACCGGAGTAGTGCAAGGGGCTCAATGGGATGAGCCTGTGGAGCCAGTGCCTCGAACGCTCTCCTGCTGCCTCTTAGTGCCCCCTGCCGGCCCCCTTGCCTCTTAGCATCCCCCAAGGCATCCCACCCCCCCACCTCCCAGAGGGCAGTACTGGCTACTTTGGGAACCACTGCTCTAATCTATCATTTGTTGGAAACTCTGAAGCTTTTGTTGACTGCCTGTTACAGAAAAGGTATCTGATTCACTAGAGTATGTTTACATTTAGAAACTGAGGCTACATAGTCAGGATCTGCTCACATATCTCTTCCAACCACACCCCCCATCTGCTGCTTTCCAGGCACAGTGGGATTACAACTCCTGGAATTACCAAACTGATATTGACTATGCAGAAATGATTAAACACCATTTAAAATTTATCATACCAATAAAATTATCTTGCTAGATTGGAACAAGAAATCTCATGCCTTTTTGGGGAGTGGGCAATTATCCTGCAACCAACTATGCTGCAAAACAGAGCCTGAAGATCATAAATATCAAATAATGTGAGGAAATGATCGAAATCATGCACTATGCTCAAGGGAGAACAGGAAGGCTTGAGAAGTGAGAAACTCTACTAATGTGAATAATGCAAATATAAAGAATTGTATAGTCTGGGCCAGATCTCCCCAACTCAGAAAGTCTGTCCGGGGTTTTGTTAGAGTTTCTGAATTAACCAATATTGTTGATGTTTAGCAGCTGCTGTTATTTGTCTTTGCAATGTTCAATGGGATTGGCTGCTTTGATCATTCAGCACCAGCATTCTGATACTAATCTGTTGCTTTCCTTCCTTCCAGGTGGTTTTGAAAGATGATGCCAAAAAACTAAATTTACATGGGGTGAGTAAACCCACAGATAAATCAAAAGAGTTGATTTCTCAGCAAAAATGAAAGCAAGACATCCTCATGAATCTATAGTTTGAACATATACAGGAGTGGTTATGCAAATATATGTCTGCAGGAGAGAGGTTTGTTGTGGGTTAGCTTGGGATTCTGTCCTGGCGGTACCATATTTTTATAAATGTGATTAGGAGAGAGAAGGGATGTTTAGAAAATCTGTAGATAACCCAAAATTCAGGGGTGGAATTCAAATTTCTTAACCAGTTCTGTGGGCATGGACTAATTTATGGTTTGGTGGTCATATGACTGGCCGAGCGTGGCTTGGTGATCACGTGACGGCTGGCCGTGGCTTGGTGTTCACGTGACCGGACAGGCACGGCTTGGTGATCACATGTCTATCTGGGCATGGTTTGGTGATCAATAATTACTTAAATAATTTTTAGTAATATTTTTAGTATACGTTTTGTTTTTATTAATCATAAAAACAGTAGAGATACTGAATACCTGAATACATACATAAATGAAAATGTTTTTGTTACACAACTGTTGTTACATATTGATACTTAAGTTTCTGCTTTGCTTTTTTCTAATAGCAAAAAGCAAAGAAGAAAGAAACAGAGGTGTCAATATCTAACAATAATAGTACAAGAATTTTGATTTATGTTTTGATTTATTTTTTTAGTATCTGTTTTGTTTTTATGATTAATAAAAACCAAAACAGATACTAAAAAAATACATGAAGAAATTAAATAAAGCAATTTACCAAAAATTAGGCAGGCAACTTGGCTAGCCAGCTATGCTGGGGTTCTCCTTGGTCTTCTTGGAGCTTGCTGTGGCGAGGACAGCTGGGAGGCTGGCCCAGGAGTCGGCACTTGACCAAGGCTGGTGGCAGCAGAAGAAGATAGGCAACCGGTGGGGCTTGCTGCCTTTGCCTCCTCACTCACCAATTGGTAGTGCAAGGCAAGAAGCAACAACGGTGCAGTGGGCCATGGGCAGGAGAAGATGGTGCCAGCTGAGCAAAGATGGTGGCCAGCCAAAGATGGCGGCTACCGGCTGGGCAAAGCAGGTAGCAAGGGCGGCTGGGTGGCCCAGGAGTCAGCAGTTGACTGGGGCTGGCAGCAGCAGGAGGAGGTAGATTGCTGCCTCCTCACTCACCAATCGGTGGTGGAAGGCAAGGCAGCAACAATGGAGGGCCGCGGGAGAGGGAAGATGGCGGTGGGCGAGGCAGGCAGCATTGGCGAGGAGGGCTGCAGTCCGGGAATCATTGTTGGGACTCAACCGGGGCAGCGTCAGGTAAACGACCAGGTTTTGGTTGTAGCTCACTCACTGATCCACGTCTTTGGTAATGGCGGCTAGGGGAGGCAGGCTGGATGAAGCAGGCAGGCCTGGGAGGCAGGCTGGGCAAGGCAGTCCAGGAGGGTGAGGGCAGCTAGCAGCAGTGACTGCTTGCCCTCACTCATCCCAATCAAGCAAGAGGGCAGAAGGCAGGCAACGATGGCTGGCTGGCTGGCTGGCTAGCTGGCTCTTCTGCTGCTGGTGCTGGTGCTGGGAGCGATGGCGCCAGATAGGAAAATGTAGGAAGTGTAGCGCACATGCACTATAAGTACTACTAGTGACTGGGCGGGGCATAACAGGGCAGGCAAGGGAGAATGCAGTCAGTTATTGTTGTGCATGCGCACAATGTTGCGCATGCGCAATAATGGCTGACTGAGCCGGGAACTGAGGAGTGAGCGGAGCAGGGCTGGCAGCAGGGGAGAATGCCATCCCTGATTGTTGTGCATATGTGCAATGTCGTGCAATAATGAATGACTGGGCCAGGAATGACGGGTGGGGGAGAATGCGTCAATGATTGTTGCGCATGCATGCAAATGTCATGCATGCACAATAATGAAAAACTGTTCTGGGAGTTGGGCAGCAGGTGGAGAGGGGCGGGGCCAGCCAGGGGCCTGTTTTATCGGTTCTTTGAACTACCAGGAATGTTAACAACCGGTTCTACTGAACTGGTGTGAACCAGTAGAATCCCACCCCTGCCAAAGTTGGGGGTGATTGTTAACATCTCATAAAACAAAATATCTTCAAAAAGATTTCAATAAAGTTTACTTTTGAGTCCTTTCCAGCAAAATTTAGTTCAATGATGAGAAATGTATGGTGCCGCACTTAAATAGAAAAAATGAAGTGTGCAGGTACAAAACAGATGGTACCTGGCTCAACACAACCACATTTATGGCTGTTTTTAATATGTAGGGTGAAATGAAAAGCATTTTACAACACTTGTGCTGAAAACTAGCATACACTTCCAGTTTGTTTGTTTTTGGGGGGAGGGGGGGAATGCACCATAGCAAACAATGGGTTTGCTTAATGACCATGGAATTTATGGTTACAACTACCCCATTTGCTTAACGAATACCACAAAAAACATAATAAAATGGTAGTAACATTTTATGGCTGCTATGATTTACAACCATAACATGCAGGTTCCATTAAGTAAAAACTCGAAGACTATCTATTCAGTGAGATCCATATAAGGAGGATTTTCCTGACTGACAACTGTTAAGTAGTGGTAGGTCCAGCATCTGGAGTCATGGGCATTCCATCACTCTGAATTTGAAACAATAGTTGGACAATTGTTGGGGATAGTCTGAAAATTCCTGATCTGGACAGAGAGTTGGACTAGGAGACCTTCGAAATTGCTTCCAATTGTACAATTTTATCATTCCATTTAATGATCAGCTAACAAACCAAAATCCACAGCAGAAAACAAAAAAGGAAGATGTTCCGGACTAGCAGGCTCATAGCCTGCAAATCTGATTGGCCCGCTGAAAGCCGATCGTGATTGGTCGACATAGACTGATGCGATTGGCCAGTAAACGGGCTGCCGCGATTGGCCCTGCCAAGAGCGGCAAACTCAAATCACCTTCATTGGCTACCTAGCCGCAGCCAGCCCTATATAAGGGGCTGCTGCGGCTGGGGTTAGTTGCTCAGATCTGAAGTCACAAATAAAGAGCTGTTGTTGCTATCTGAGTCTTGCCTCCGTTCTTGAACCGTCCTCCAGATCTAACAGAAGAAACCCAATATGACAACATAGTTGAGTGGAGAATTGTATATAGTTGAGTGGAGAATTGACAAAAGGTCACACTTTAGCATCTCTAGCTTAAAAGATCAGAAAGCTCAGGGTCAGGCAGATTATACCCAGGGAATATGTGTTATCTCTCTGAGTCTGTTGCAAGAAACATAGGTTATCTGAACAGCCTGTTTAATCCAGTTATTAACATATTTTCCAGTTTTTCTTAATACATTCTAATAGAATACACTGAGTTGCAAAAATCATAATCAAGGTTAACACTAATCAGGCTTAAATGTTGTACAAATAGAGCTATGGCTTCTTCACCTAAAAGGTTTAGATAAACAAAGCCTTAAAGGATTCTGAACTCTGAAACTGAATGCCTCTTATTGTCTTTCCAAACAAAAATATCTTCTGATAACCCATAAGAGCATCATAATTTAGGAGAGCGGTTAGAGATTCATATTATTACCACTATTGTTGAAATCAGAAATCTTCGACAATCTACTGCAAATTACTTTAAGTTTGTATGCCTTAATCTACCTGGTAAATGGTAGGGAATATCTTTTCCAGAAATGTTCAAGAACTGTTGTATGCTGGAATCTACTAGCCTTCTCCAACTGATCCAATGTTGGAACTGCCATGTCCAGAATACCCAACCAACACAACCAAGCTAGTTGGAAGTTCTAGATATGCAAAACTCATAAATCTAGAAGACATTAAACTGGGAAGGCTAGATTAGATTACAGATTATCAGAGTTGGAAGGGACTTTGTAGGCCATCTAATCCAACCCCCTGCCCAAGCAGGGCATTCTGGCAAATGGTAGTACAATATCTTCTTGAAAGTCTCAAGTGATGAAGCTCTTATAACTTCCAAAGGCAAGCTGTTCCATTGTTTGAGTGTTCTCACTGTCAGGAAATTTCTCCCTATTTCTAGGTTGAATCTCTCCTTGAACAGTTTCTATCCATTATTCCTTATCAGGCCTTCAGATGCTTTGCAAAATAGCTTGATCCATTCCTCTCTGTGGCAGCCCCTCAAATAGTATCATGTCTCCCCTGGTCCTTCTCTTCACTAGACTAGCCAGGCCCAGTAATGCTGATAAACCCATAATAAAATATGATACACAACAATTTCCTAGAACTATTTAGGCTATAACAGATGTTCCCTCAGATCTATACAACCCCACATTCTCAGAAGGTTTTATAGACTGCAAATATACTTCCTGGATTGTGGAAGACCCATTTGTAGACCGATGCTATTGAATAAACCCAGATACCTGCTGATCTGCCTTGATATCCAAGGAAATTTGAACCATGAGCTAAGTAATTTTGCATCCAATAAATCATGATTAGAAGCAAATGACTCATCAGACTTTGCCTCTTGAACTCTCTCATTCTAAGCTTTTCCTTCTGTTTCCCACCAAAAGTATTGATCTGCCCCCTCCCCCCCAAAATCAGCCATAGTTTGCTGTGAAATCTACAACAGATAAGCATGTGTAATTCCTGCTTTGAGGGGCTCTTCAGTTTCTGAGCTTGGTGGTTTTCTTGCAGACATGTTATTACCCAAACTAAGTAGCATCCTCAATGTTAGTCTACATTATAACTAGTACATATGATGTTACCTAGTTTGGGTAATGAAACCTGCAAAAAAAACCAAGATCAGAGAGTACCAAGGAGTCCTCCCTTTCAACCCTGAGCTACAGATATTCTCCTTTATTGATTCCTGCTTTGTAATGTTTGCCCATTCTCTCCTCCTCCTCTTTCTCCGCAGCAGACTTGTGCCGTCTGCCTGGAAGACTTTAAAGTGAAAGATGAACTGGGAGTGTTGCCATGCCAACATGCCTTCCACAGAAAGTGAGTAGATGCCAAAGACAGCCCCAAAAAGCTGTGTTGTGCCTCTCGTTTTAGCAAGCAACCGCAATATTCATTCAGTATCCGGCATGCCGGTGGTGGAGAAGAGGAGATGGGCACCCAGGATGATAAAGAGGGAGGCTCTTTGTTGTATTTTGAGATATTTGAACCAAGGACAGCAAATGGGGTAGGAGCACAGACTTTGAATTAAATACATAAAAACCTATCAGAGCTAATTCATCACACTTGGGAATTGTGCCAGGATGCTGTAGCCAAGACCCTGAAGCAAACAATGAAGCCAAGAACATCTAGGCTTAGTCTTATTTTGTCTTCAGAGTTCACTTGAATTGCGGGGGGAGGCATTTGGACTCAGCTCCAAAGTGGGAAGGATGGGCGAGGTGGATCAGGGAAGAAGAAAAAAATGATACTTCTAAGGCAGGGGGAGGGGAATATTAATTTTCCCAAGGGATCAAATGAGAAATTGGGACTGTTGTGGAGCACCAACCAATAGGGCTGTGAAGGTGCATAGGCACACACATATGTAGGCAAGGACAGTCAAAGTGCCAGATGTGGCCCAGGGACCATAAAATGGCCAGATCTGTTCTAAAGAGATGCAAATCTAATGAAGGATACATCTTCTGCATCTTCTCTTTCAGGACAGGACTCTGTTTTGCAAATATGCAGTAGATCTGATTTAGAAGCAATATTTTTAGAGTGATATGTCTATGGAGATTATCAGTCAACTTGGTTATGGTTGTTCCAAAGGTACTTTTTCAAAAGGCAACTGGACTTTATTTTTCCTTGAAGATGTTGCACTTTTCATCCAAGAAGCTTCTTCAGTTCTGACTGAATAGTGGAGAATGGAAGGATTTACACTGCTCAAAAAAAAATAAAGGGAACACTTAAACAACACAATGTAACTCCAAGTCAATCACGCTTCTGCGAAATCAAACTGTCCACTTAGGTAGCAACACTGATTGACAATCAATTTCACATGCTGTTGTGCAAATGGAATAGACAACAGGTGGAAAGCAGAGGCAGTTAGCAAGACATCCCCAATAAAGGAGTGGTTCTGCAGCTGGTAACCACAGACCACTTCTCAGTTCCTATGCTTTCTGGCTGATGGTTTGGTCACTTTTGAATGCTGGCAGTGCTTTCACTCTAGTGTAGCATGAGAACGGAGTCTACAACCCACACAAGTGGCTCAGATAGTGCAGCTCATCCAGGATGGCACATCAATGCGAGCTGTGGCAAGATTTGCTGTGTCTGTCAGTGTAGTGTCCAGAGCATGGAGACGCTACCAGGAGACAGGCCAGTACAGCAGGAGACGTGGAGGAGGCCTTAGGAGGGCAACAACCCAGCATCAGGACCGCTACCTCCACCTTTGTGCAAGAAGGGACAGGAGGAGCACTGCCAGAGCCCTGCAAAATGACCTCCAGCAGGCCACAAATGTGCATGTGGCTGCTCAAACGGTCAGAGACTCCATGAGGATGGTATGAGGGCCCAACATCCACAGGTGGGGGTTGTGCTTACAGCCCAACACCATGCAGGACATTTGGCATTTGCCAGAGAACACCAAGATTGGCAAATTCGCCACTGGCGCACTGTGCTCTTCACAGATGAAATCAGGTTCACACTGAGCACATGTGACAGACATGACGGTCTGGAGACACCGTGGAGACCGTTCTGCTGCCTGCAACATCCTCCAGCATGACCAGTTTGGCAGTGGGTCAGTAATGGTGTGGGGTGGCATTTCTTTAGGGGGCCGCACAGCCCTCCATGTGCTTGCCAGAGGTAGCCTGACTGCCATTAGGTACCGAGATGAGATCCTCAGACCCCTTGTGAGACCATATGCTGGTGTGGTTGGCCCTGGGTTCCTCCTAATGCACAATAATGCTAGACCTCATGTGGCTGGAGTGTGTCAGCAGTTCCTGCAAGACGAAGGCATTGATGCTATGGACTGGCCCGCCCATTCCCCAGACCTGAATCCAATTGAACACATCTGGGACATCATGTCTCGCTCCATCTACCAACACCACAGTCTGTCTAGGAGTTGGGGGATGCTTTAGTCCAGATGTGGGAGATCCCTCAGGAGAACATCTGCCATCTCATCAGGAGCATACCCAGGCTTTGTAGGGAGGCCACACACACTACTGACCCTCATTTTGACTTGTTTTAAGGACATTACAACAAAGTTGGATCAGTCTGTAGTGTTTTTTTCCACTTTAATTTTGAGTGTAACTCCAAATCCAGACCTCCATGGATTGCTAAATTTGATTTCCATTGATAATTTTTGTGTAATTTTGTTGTCAGCACATTCAACTATGTAATGAACAAAGTATTTAATAAGAATATTTCATTCATTCAGATCTAGGATGTCTTATTTTTGTGTTCCCTTTATTTTTTTGAGCAGTGTATATTCCTTGCAGTCTTCACTTGGAGGTTTACCTGTGTAGTTAGGATTATAGATTTAGGGTGAAATAATCCTGTTGTTTGTCCCACCACTTCTCCATAACACAACTCAAAGTGACTTGGAGAGAGTCACTAAGATGTTTCCGATCTGAGCATATACCAGGCTCAAATATGCTTAGCTTTAATTATTGCAGGATCAGATGTTCTCCCTGATATCCATGCTACTGACAACAGCAGCTGGGGAAGGGACTTTTCAGTTCATACCTCATCTGAAATCAGCATGGATGGCTGTTGCTTTAAGCTTAACTGGTGTCACACGAAAGTCCGGATATGAAAGATTTAACCTGAGCTTGTTCCTGTTTCTCGTTAAAAGGAACAGAAAGTTGGATAATTGCTGGGCTAAAAGCTGGTTGAGAGTGAATTACAAATTCATTTTAGGAGTTTTACTTCCTTCCTTTCCTTCCTTCCTTCCTTCTTATAACCAAGTCTGGATGGCTCCCAATCAAAAGTAAAAACACCATAAATACTATAACAAAATTATAAAACTAAGCAATGAAAGTCAAACCATATCATCTCTCATCCCACTCTTGGGGGGTGGGGGGGAGAAGCCAGGACTTGAAAGCTTTATTTATCTTGCCCACTTTCTCACCTTCAGTTCTTATTCCTTTCTCACATGCAGTCCCAAAAAATGTGCAGTGGAATTTTGACCCAAGAATGTAACAAGAATTGTCTTTAAAATGCTAGCATCCTACTTGCACTGGAAAAACCTGAGTTAAAAATGATAGCAGGTTTTCTGAACAATTTTTTCTGACTATCGGCAAGCTGGGTCTATTTTACCAGAAATTTTCTTTGTTCCAACTGGGAAACCTTAGCTATGTGTATGTATGTCCTATGCATAGCCTCTAGCACTGTGATTTGAAACATGTTTCACAGTGGTGGGATTCAATTTTTTTTACTAGCGGTTCTGTGGGCGTGGCTTATTTGGTGGGTGTGGCTTTGTGGTCATGTGACTGTGTGGGTGTGGCCAACTCAATGTCACTCACGGCAAGGGGTGTCTCACCTGGCCCCTCCCCTCCCAGCCAATTCTTGTCACACCCAGCTTCAACATATCTATAGTTCTGTAAAACTGTTGTTCACCTTTTTTTGACTTTATTATCTACATACTATAGATGTACTTTCATGGACCACTGAAAGGAAAAAATGGCTCACATGCTTTGCCCAAGAGTGTGATAGGCAACAGGCTTTTAAGGGGCTGCTAGAAAGAAGGTGGGAACAATGTATTTTCCAGAGCATCAGAAGGCAAATAAGAAGAAATGGATGGAAACTGAACAAACAGAGAAACAACCTAAAAATAAGGAGAAACTTCCTAACAGTGAGAACAATTAACTAATGGACCTGCTTGTCTCCAGAAATTCTGGGTGCTCAATCACTGGAAGTTTTTAAGAAAAGACTGGACAGCCATTTCTCTGAAATGATATGGGTTCCCCCCAAGGTCCCTTCTAAGTGTTATTCTGTTATTCTGACACCTTTCCCAGGACCTCTACTCAGAGTTTGGCATCCTCAGTTTTTCTGCCTGAGCAGGGGGTTGGACTAGAAGACCTCCAAAGTCCCTTTCAACTCTGTTAAACACACATGTATTTATGCTCTGGACTATAGACACTGAATGCATGTATTGTAAACCCTGAAAAATACCTGGGCAAAAGAAAGGCAGTCTGTCTCTCTCCCTTCCTTCCTATTTTTCTTTCTTTTTTCCTATTTTTTTCTTTCTCTTTCTCTCTCTTTGTTTCTCTCCCTTCCTTTCTTTTTTCTCTTTCTTCCGATTTCTTTGTTTCTTTCTCTTTCTTTTTATCTTTCTTTCTCTATCCCTTTCTCCTTCTTTCTTTCTTGCTCTTTTTATTGTCTTTCACACACACACACACACACTCTCTCTCTCTCCCTTCCTATTTTTTCTTTCTTTTTTGTCTCTCTCTCTCTCTCTCTCTCTCTCTTTCACACACACACACACACACACACACACACAAAATACTCTCTGTGACACACGCACACATGGTCTGGAATGAACTGATCCGGCGAGCTCGAGAGCAGCAGGCTGTGGGAGAATGAAAAAAGCTCACAGAGGTGCTCTGGTGGGCAGCAGCAGCGGACAGCAGATGGCAGGGCTACTGGAAGCAGCCCCAGAAGTTCCCACCTTCCCTTTCGGGGCGCCGCCACTCACTCTGCCACCCACTCTCACACCCAAAATACTCTGCCCTTAGCAAAAAATACTACATTCACCATGCTCCCCTTGCAGCTCCCCAGGCCCCCAAAGCTCATCCGGCAGCTGTGCCTCCCTGCTTGCCCCTTGTCCCAATAGACAGCTGTGGCATGCACCTCTCCTGGCCCTGCTTCTTCACACCCGGGGTAGCCAGACCAAGCTGCACCAGCCACAACCTGCAACAAACCACTGCCTCCTCTGTCGCCCTTGAAGTCCTTGCCCCACGCTGCCCCACACCTTCACTGCTCATTAGGGAGGAACCAGAGCATGAAGCCTTTGCCTGCATTGCCCCTTCAACCTCACGCTCTACCCTGCCGATCAACTGCCCCCCCAAATTTCTCAATTCCCCACAATGAACGTCTAGAAAAATCTGTGTTCTTTTCATAATGCCATCCAACTGCAAAGGCCCCCATCAGAGCCTAGTCTCCAAATCCTGGGGGGAGGTCGGGGAGGCTGCTGAATCCCTCGGAGGAGCCTCTTTCTGCTCTGGAAAAGGGCAGCAGCTTCATCTGTCCAGTTGGTGTTATTGGAAGGAGAGGACCAGGAGGCACCCACCCCTTCTGACTTGGGAGGCGGGAAGGGACCCTCAGAGGGGGGCAGGGTCCCACAAGTCTCCTAGCCCTGTCCTGTTCCTGTCCTTCCAAGTGATGGGGAGCGGCTTCATCTCCATCCAGACCCTCACAGCCTCCAGGCATTGGGGGATGGTCTGGATGGCCTCACCTGACCGACTAGTCCTGCCAGCTCTCCCAGGTCTCTCTACCATGTGGTGGCTGCAGCACAATGAGTGGGGGTGGAGGTGCAAGAATCCTACTCAGGTATGGAGGAAGGAAAGCCCTAGCCTGCCCATTCTGGCTGGCAGCTCTGCTCCCCTTACTACTGGTTCAGCAACCCAGGCCAAATCCTTGCTTCTGGTTTGGATGAACTGGTGCGAACCAGCTGAATATCACCACTGATGTTTCATTAAAAATTACATCTTATGACTAATTTGTTATTGGTCCTTCTAGGCTGAAAGACCTTTAAGTAGGTTTCCTTGGACTGAAAACCCTGACCCCAATTCAACAGTTCATGTGCAAAAGTGGCTGATTCAGATGACCAATTTTTGACTAATTTTTGCATAAGGCTTCTCAGTTCTTTGAAGTATGCCACATCAAAGAAAGACCACAAGGAGTACTAGAACACTATTTTATTGTTTTTAGGTGCCGTAATCAAATCTTGAAGACTGACAGAATTACCTTTTGCCTTTCTTGTATTAAAGAGAATCAAAATGAGGATATATTGAATTTATTTCTCATCCACTCTTTTTTCCCATGACCAATTTTACTCAATTTTTTTGCATCACTTCTTCAAAGTTAGCTTCATATTTCTCTAGAGGGCTGCAATATGTGATTCCCAGTACTCTCTGCACTGATGGATATTACCTAGTTTGATAATGAAATGTCTGCAAGAAATAACCAAGCTCAGTGAGCACCAAGGATCATACCTCCCCATAATCTCTTAATGTATAAAATATAGTTAAATAAATCCTTAACTTCTAGAAATCATCTGATCAAATAAGCTTTTTACATTTTGCTGACTGTCTGCACAGATTTTCTTTGCTAAAAAACAAATGCTGAATTGATATCATCTCAAAGTAAATATGCTTTGAGATGTTAAGAGCATTTGAATACATGTTTTGGGGATAGTGATATAAGGAAGCGATAACAGATTCTGTGTACAGCCATTTACTGATGCTGGGCAAATCTAATATAACTGTAAATTGGCTTCCAAAACTTGAGGCTTAGGGAATTGTAATGCAACACATTTGAGAGCAGAAAATTAAGTAGAACTGCAGCAAATTAAGAAAAAAAAAAACAAGAAAAAAATACTCTATAAATACAGTACCCTCATAAGTTAGCCATTCAGCCAAAATAAGGTATGTTAATGTATCACCAGGAGCAATGTACCTTTAAGATGGGTATGAGCACTTCAATGGGAAGTGGCCAACACCAGTTGGCCCAAGAAAGGGTAAAATTGGGAATGGATGCTGATCAGAAATCAGATGCTGCATTGGGGTCTCTCAGAATGTCATAATCAAGCTTTTAGATCTGTATTTTCAAATTACACCTCCCCAACATTTGACACTCCCACCCCCATTTTGGCTGCAGGTGCCTTGTGAAGTGGTTGGAAGTTCGATGTGTTTGTCCTATGTGCAATAAGCCTATAAGAGGTCCCTCAGAGCCTCACCAAAACATTGGAATTCTCCTGGATGAACTAGTGTGACCATCTTCCGGCCTACATCCCCCCCCCCCAAAAAAAAATAAAGAACCTTTACTGACACTGATTATTGCCTTGGGATTGTGGACTTCAACATGCAGTCACAGTCTGAGATTGTTTCCAAGTGGATGTTCATCTTAACCTTCTCAGAAGGCAGAGTGGACCATTCTGAGTGCCAAGATGGAAAGCAAGCTGGCCTTGTTCTTCATCTACCATCTGGGAGCCATTTCTGGGGAAGACTAATCAGAAGTGCATGGGAATCTTTATTTCGGAAATGACTAACCAATGAAGGACTTGAAACAAGAAAGTCTGAACTTTCCCAGGATGACCCTGGTGAACAATTGAACTCTAGTGCCAGGTTTCCACAACTGGTTGTTGTGATGCCAACTGTGAGATCAAAGTCTTCCCTTCTTCTAGGACTTGGTCAGAATCCACAGATGGCAATATATCCTCTCCCATTTCTAATGAGATCTTTCTTTTTATAGTAAGTCAGCTCCTGCCATTTGGGTTGTCTTTATTTCTGCTCCTTAGGGATCCCTTCTGCAATTTGAAAACAAGATATATTGCTGACTTCGGCTAGATCCCTCTCTGCAAAATCTATGTTTACATAAGAGTTAAGCAGAAAGCTTTCCCATGGGCTGTAGAAGGGGCACCAATCAGCTAACACCATCGACCCAGCAAAGCTGCAAAGAGCCCACCTTCTCCAATATTGTGGAGAAAGGGAGCCACATTGTGGCATTTGGGTCACCCCTAGAGGTAGTGAAGTGATGAAGGTAGGGGCATGAAAACTCTTCTCATAGCTTTCAGAAGATGAGTGGGACTATTTTCGTAAGTGGCCTTTTAACTGTTTTTGCCTATTCTGTCCTTGTATAGAAAAATAAAAGTACTTTCTCTGAAGATGGATTTTTTTTCCTTTTGATTATGTGTTTGCAACATGAATAATCACTTAGCAAGAAGGAGGGATGAGGGCAACATTAAAGAGTTGAAACATATCACTTTCTCCCAACACACACACACACACACAAACATAATTGCACCTACTAGGACTACACAAAGGTTCAGATATGATACTCAGAAGATACTCTGGAGCATATGGAGGTAAGAACATAGCTATGTACACAACTTTAATACTCATCCATCCCCAGAAGTAGAAATGCAGCTCAGCTACCAAAATTTCCTACATGAAACCCTGGGAAGCTATAATTCTAAGTATATTTGCATAATACAGTGACAAACTAAACACATTTTAGCCTAGGATGTTTTGCAAATTCAACCTATGATGGGGTTTCTTAATTTAATGTAATGTACAGAAAATTGGATTAACAGACTAAATTAAGGTTACGTTACTCAAGTAAAACAGCTCTTTTCCTCTAGTTTCAACATTTGCTATCTACATCGGCATTGAGAGTCAGGCAGCACGTAAATGTAAAGAAATAATTTTTCTTGACAGCAATGCAAAAGTGGTTATCACTGCTGCTCCTTGAAAATTTTTAGAGATTTTCCATCAAAGTATTAGTCCTTTTAACATGTATGAAGGTGAATTATGTGCTGGTCAGTCATCCTCTTTAGCAGATTAAAATTTGATCCGTGAGAAAACAATATAAAGGTAAGAAAAGTGTATGAGAGAGAAGGAAGAATAGAAAATAAGTCACAGATCTAAATCTAGAGAGCTTGCTTCATCTGAATGAGGTCCTTCATCTGAATGAGGTCCCTAAGGTCCTCAGCAGAACTTTCATATAAAAGTCTGCTTAATACGGTATTGAAGTTTTAAAGTGTAGGGTGAGTTCTGATTTACATTGTGCTGTTAAAAAACTAAAAGACATATGAACATGAAACATGAGACACCTCTAGAAGCATGCCTTGTTTGGTGAAGACAGGGGGTGACTAAACCAAAACAGAGCTTCTTTAAATGAAACATGGAGACAGAAATTCTGACTGCAACAAAGGTATTTTCAGACACATTTAAAGAGATATCTACATTAAGCTGCTCCTTTTGGGGGGGGGGGGTAGGTGCCTACTGTGCATTGGAAATGCTTTGTTTCCTGCTGTGCAAAGCAGAAAATCATAGAATAGTACTCATGTTTAATTCAGACATGCATAATTATTTGCTATCATTCACAACCAGTGGACCACATAAATATATACTCAAGATCACAGGGCAGAACCAGAAGCCATATATCTTGAACATTTTTTCTGTGTCTTGGGACAAAGGAATTGCTTTTTAACAATGTTGCATTTGTACTCAGTGTTCTGTGCAGAACAATGAACTTGGCAAAAGTTATTATCTTGTTATCCTTCCTAAACGTGAGATAGATTTGATTGATATCACCTGGCCAAATATCAGCTGTCAACTCATAAAACATTTCTATGCTTGTTTTAGAGTTGCCATGAACAGAAGGGGGGGAAAAATCTGAAAGAGCAGTGCAGCAGTTTGGAACCAAAAGTGCATTCCATTCTTATCTTGCAAAGATTATAACTAAGCTACCAGAATTTCTGCACAAAAATTTCTAATTGGAGAACACGATTGATGACTTTTGGCTATAAACACTTCAGCTGGAGAATATGAATTATGATACACCCAGAGGGGTGGGGGGAAACCAGGGTCAAGGGTGACAGTGAATTACATGTCTTAGAATTGGCCTTATACAGACATGCTCTAATAAATTATTTGAAGTTTGGCTCCAACACTCTCTTCATAATTGTTAAAATTCTAATGCATAAAAGTCTAATGTAGATAGCATGTCTTCAACACTTCTCCTGTTTAAATTTAGATGATTTTCCTTCGTTGCCTGTCACTAAAGTCTCTAAGTTTTAACGGGCTCATATAAATACAAATAAATCATATAAAAATTGCCAGTCATTTCCAGATTAAACCACATTTCTATAAGGTGATGCTTGATTTAATCGGTCCTACTACACCCACTGTGCTCAGAAAAACCACAACACACCTGCTGAAAATCAAGTAATTCGCTTGCTTAAAATAAACAATACAGAGCATCAACAATTAACAAACTGAAATAATATGAAATAGGATATCAGCAAAAATTAAAGCATACGCTAAAAAAGACCGCATAATTCTACTTCTCAACTAGAAAAACTCCTCCGGTCTTTGTCAGTTGGGTTCTGTGCCCCGTCGTAACATTTGGGACGGCACATCTCACGCATGCGCATGAACACCCCACTCATCACATAAAAGAACCTGAAGGATCAAGAAACATTACCCGGAAACCACGCTAGCAAAGCCATACCGCCGGCTTCCAGGTTATGATGATCCCACTTTTAACCATCCTGACCCATATTTAGAATACTGTGTTAAAAACAGAAGCAGCGCCCCTTGGATTCTCTCCTCTGAGTCTTCGTGTTTCTTGTTTCCCCACAGAAACCATAATCGGGCACTCTCATTACTGTGTGCTAATATATTCGCCGGCAGCCCCGCCCCCGGATACTCTTGGCAATGGAGGGGGGCTGATTTTCAGGAAAGGGCCCAATGATTAAGGGAAGGCGGAAGTGTCAAACATTTGCAGTCCTAGGAGAGGAAACTGCAATAGAACCAGCTTCGATTGAGGAAAGCGACATATGAAAACAGTGAGGAGAAAACGGCGGAGCCGCCGAGGAAGCCGTACGGAAGCTTAGAGAAAATATAGACTGATTCACAGTCTTAATTTCCGCTCAAACCCGAAAGTGTATGTTTCGACCCTTATGAGCCTCGGTACACGCAGAATGAAAAGAAAACGCTTCTTTTCCTATGTTTTTGGGTTAAAGGAAGACATAGTTTATGGTGGACCCAAAGTGAAGAACTACCGCTCTTCGGCCTCTTGACCATTTACGTCATACTTTTTTCCTGTCACGTAACACTGCTTTCTGTTTTCCTATCTCCGAGGAAAGAAGATTAAATTTCCGCTTCCGGCGGAAAGCGGAAATCCGTATGGACTTCCGTTCTGCTGCAGCTGGGCCGCTTTTGCGCTTCGTTGTGCGGGTTTCGCAAGGAGTGAGCCTCTCTGACGTATTCGGCTTGAGTCCGGATGGCGCTGGGAATGATTCGAATTGAAAACCAGAAAATTCGAAGAAGGAAGCCCGGACTTTAAATTTGGGAGACAACCGGGACTGCGAGGCGGGGACTCGGGAGGAGAATCAACGGGAAACAGCGGGAGTCGGCGCTGGGGGAGTGCGAGGCCTTCAGAGGCCGCTATGTCCGAAGACAAGGCCCGTCCCAGCCCTGCGGGGCAGCACCCCTCGGTGGGTCTTGCCACAGGGAACCTGGGAGACCCTGCTTCTTCCCCAGCAGAACAGGTTCTCCCCCATTTCTTGCGAATTTTTGGAAGTGGGACTCCCTGTACAGCCAAGCTGGGGCTCGTCAGAGACCTCTCAGCCCTGCTAGAAGCTGCGGACACTAGGTGGCTGCTTGGGGCCACTCCGGCCCTGCTTCAGGAACTGGTGATTGTCCTGAGTCGCTATGCGGCGCCTCTCCAGTGGGAACCAGAGGGAGGATCCCCCAGTGAAGACCCTTCTGGTGCAGCAGGAGCTGAGCGAGCAGCAGAAGTCAGCCTGGTTTTCTGCAACATCCTGGCCAAAGTAGAAGGGGCAAAAGACCTGGAGGGATTGGACTCTGCAGTAACTGGCTCAATCCTTTGCCAAGTGGCAGGACCCATCTTCATCTGCGCAGTGACCCATGGGGCAGAGAGACCATGGACACAGCCCAGGAGTCAGTGTGGGGCTCAGGAGCTCTTGAACACTCTGTTGCGTGTTTTGGAGTATAAATCAATACCCGAGTTCCTCAGAGGCACATGTGAAGGTGAACATGGCTGGTTTGTTGTGGTGATGCAGTGCCTGAAGCCAGAACTAACGAAGTGAGTGAAAGCCCAGTGTTGATCTCCGGAAACAAAGATATAGGTCCCATTGTAGCCTAAAATAAAGTCTGAAATGTCCTTCAGTACAGGTAGTCCTTGACTTACAACAGTTCATTTAGTGGCCGTACAAAATTACAGCGGTATTGAAAAAAGTGACATGACCATTTTTCACACATTTGTAGCAGCACCACAATTGTGATCAAAATTCAGATGCTTGGCAATTGGTTCATATTTATGACTGTTGCAGTGTTCCAAGGTCATGTGATTACCTTTTGCAATCTTTTGACAAGCAAAATCAATGGGGAAGCCAGATTCACTTAACAAGTGGATTGTTAATTTATCAAGTGCAGTGATTCACTTAACTGTGGCAAGAAAGATTATAAAATGGGGCAAAACTCACCTAACAAATGTCTCAACAGAAATTTTGGACTCCATTGTTGTAAATCAAGGACTACCTATAATCTTGTAATTAACCTGACCATGTGATTAAGCTTATAAATCAGGACACATCATTTGTACAGTTTTACTTTGAAAGAGACCACCAAGGAGCATTATGGGAGTGATGATTTAGGATTAGGAGTATGTCATTTTTTCTGGTCTAGGATCATGTTTGCCTTCAAATGTTCTGCCAAAAATTATCTTCTTAAGAAGTAGATAGGGCCAGCACTCAGAAGTGAATGTAATCAGAACTTGATTTTAAACTGAAATAGGATGAGAAATTTCTAGATTTATCATATCACATGTAAAAAAGAGTATGGCGGTTGAATATGTCAACAGTGTTTCATAGTTGGGCATGGCCAACTGGATGAGTGTGGCCAGCTGGACGCCACTCCCCAAACAGCTGACATGTTTCCTCTTCACACTGGGTAGACCAGGATAGCCCCATGAACCGGATCCAACTACATCACAGGCTGCATCTGGCCTGTGGGCCTTGAGTTTGATACCCCTGTAACTAACGGATGGGGAATTCTCTTTGTCTTAACCCTTATTTTCTTTCTCTGATTCAGAGAAACATGGCAGTATAACGCAGCAACAAAGTACGTGTTTTGCTTCGTGCTCCAGGAGATTCAGAGACCTTGGCTTGGTGATCACCTGGAAAAAGTTCTGCCACCTTCACTACTGCTGTCAGATGACTACCGAGTAGAAAATAAAATTCTGGGTGTACAGTGCCTACATCATATTATTCAAAATGTGGTAAGGAGAAATTGCATGCCTATACTATTTTTTGCCCATTCCCTGCAGAAACATGCAGAGGCCATAGTCTTTTAAATCCTCTTTTCTCCCTACAGATAAATAAAATGACGGAAGTGGCTATTAAATCTCACCTGGTTAGAGCAAAGAATTATTTTCCTATACCAGCCTGAAGCAGACACAACTAGCTAACACCCTAGATCAGCGGTTCTTAACCTGGGCGATATTGCCCCCCAGGGGGCGATTTCATTTTTCAGGGGGGCAAAGGAATGGAAAGGGATATGGGAATGGATATGGGGGCGATGGAGCGAGAAGTTTTGGGGATACTTTTAAGACTTTTTTTGTACAGTGAACCACTGTATATATCTCGTACAAAAACATCAGATCGCTCGCTATTAATGGATTGAACTGTGTTTTAAAATGTTCCTCCAGCTAGCTTCAGTACAGAATGCTGTACATATGTGAATACGCATCGCTCATCTTCATGCGCGTTGCACAGCAGCCTCTATCACTCTACCCATTAAATTTGTCGCTCTGATTTTTGTTGCTTTCCTTCTGTAAAAATTTTCTTTGTGTCTTTTTAATCCTTTTTACAGTGTGCATTTTCCTCGAATCTTAATTTAGTTTCAGAGTTTTCGTCTTGAAATTCTTAGTTCCTGCATTGCGGTTTGTTCTTGTGCCCTTTTTATATTTCTTTTTGTGTCTTAAAATTCACTTGTATTTAAATCATTAAATGTTACTTTTTTTCGGGCATTTCATTTTCTTGCAATCAAATTTTGTTTTCAGTTTTCATTGCATTTAAGTGTCTTGAATAAATAAGATAATGAAATACATGCATCATGAAGTTTGGGAGTAAAGTGATGGGTGGCATCAGAATTTTTCACACAATTGAGATATGGGAAAAAGACTGGAAATAAATTATTTGCATCAATATGTCCTGATGACAATGTTTTCTTTAAAACAAAAAACTTGTTTGCATAAATTGAATAATTTCCATGTGTTGTGATTGAGAGGTTATGCTGGGGGAGCGGGGTGATGATAACTTCCTCAATGGCTCAAGGGGGCGATTCTTTCAAAAAGGTTAAGAACCACTGCCCTAGATGATTGGCTCAAGATCCAGATGGATCTTGACAGGATCCATCTCCTTGAACACTAGGCCCTATCTAACAAAATGAAATTCAATGTAGAGAAAAATAAAGTCTTACACTTAGGCAAGAAAAACCAAAAGTACGCGTATAGACTTGTTGAAACCAGGCTTAATAGCAGTAACTGTGAGGATTTTGGAGTCTTAGTGGACAACCAGTTAAATATGAGCCAGCAGTGTGCAGCAGCAGCCAAAAAAGTCAATGAAATCCTAAATTGCATTAACAGAGGGATACAATCAAGATCAAGTGAGGTACTAATACCACTCTATAAAGCCTTAGTAAGACCACACCTAAAGTACTATATCCAGTTTTGATCACCACACTATAAAAAAGATGTTGAACCTCTGGAAAAAGTGCAGAGAAGAGCAACCAGGAAGATTAGGGGACTGGAGATTAAAACATATGAAGGATTACAGGAACTGGGCATAGCTAGTATGGTGAAGAAAGGGACTAGGGGAGACATGATAGCACTGTTTCATATTTGAGAGGGGATGAGGTCAAGCTATTTTCCAAGGCACCCAAAGGCCAGGCAAGGAATAATGTATGGAAATTGATCAAAAAGAGATTCAACCTAGAAAAAAGGAAAAAAAAATTCTAACAGTGAGAACCTCAGTGAACCAATGGAATAGCTTGCCTTTGGAAGTTATGGGAGCTTCATCACTGGAGGCTTTCAAGAAGAGATTGGACTACCATTTGTCAGAAATGGTGTAGGTTCTTCTGCTTGGGCAGGAGCTAGACCAGATCAGGGGTCACTAACCTTTTGGACCTCAGGGACCACCAAACTCATTTTAAATCCCGTGGACCACTAATACGAATCCAGCGTGCCGCTCACTGAAGCGCCTGGACTCCCACTGACAGGATGGTGTCCTTCAGGCACTTGGCTTGACTACCTGTTTCTGCAACCTTAAATACTTATTTGGACCTGTTTCCCACAGAAAACAAAACACCGGGATCTCTCCCCTCTCCTCTCACTCTCATATTTCTCTTGTGCTTTCCCTCCCCCTCTTTCTCTTCCCTCTCCTCTCTGTCCAGTGGTGTGGTGGGGAAGGAACCTCTGAACTGGTGCTGGGTGGTGGGATTCTGATGTCTGGAGGCTAATGAGACACGTGCTGAAGACCAGATGGCTGGTCTGGGCCAATAGGGGTGGGCCAATAGGGGTGGGCCAATAGGGGTGATACCAGCAGCAAATGAACTGATGCGCACAGGAGATCGTGGCATCAGAGCCTTCCTGGGTGTTCCCTGGCCTGTGAGGGGGTGGGGATGGGAGGAAAGGAAACTCTGAACTGGTGTTGCCTCCTGCCTCCCGCTCTTGCATCCATCAAGCTGCCTCCTTCCCGCTGGGTGGAGGCTTGGCAGCTGCCAGAGGGTCAGCGAGTGCTTGGAGGCTCCTGAGTGGAGGCATGGGAGATTGAGGCATTGGAGCCCTTCCCGGGTATTCCCTGGCCTGCAAGGGGTGGGGGAAAGGAACCTTTGAACTGGTGTTGCATCCTGCCTCCATGCATCGAGGCGGCTGAGCAGCTGCCAGCGATGCCCTCAAGTGAAGATGTTGCGAGGGAGAGGCTCAACCCCTCTCCTTAGGAGCCACCAAGCGCTCACCACCCCTCTGGCAGCTGCCAAGCCTCTTCTCACCATGCTTCCTCTCTTGCCAGAAGCGCTCACATGCCCAGCGGAAAGGAGGTGGCTTGGCAGCTGTCAGAGGGGGAGGCAGGACGCAACACCAGTTCAGAGGTTCTTTTCCCCCCACCTCCTCACAGGCCAGGGAACACCCAAGAAGGGCTCCGATGCCGTGATCTCCTCCGTGCTACCCTCCCTGCCTGCGCACATCAGTCCATCCGCCACCAGTATCACCCCTGTTGTAGACACAGGTAGGCTGCGGAGCACCAAAATTTTCTCATGGACCACCAGTTGGCAACCTCTGGACTACAAGGTTCCTTCCAACTCTATTAATCAGTCTTGAAAATTGTTTTATGGGAATGATATTTATGAAAATATTAATGAGAATAAGCAACATTAGACAGATAGGGTTAGCATTAGGGTTAGTCTTTTATTTAAATCACTTATTCAACTCAGTTTTCAATATCCTTATTTCACTAACTCAGTCTTTTTGGAAAGGAAAATATATGTTTATGACTGCTATTTTAGATTTAAATGGAGATGGGCTTCCGGTTGATCTCACGATGAGAACGACTTGGAAATTAGCGGGCTCCATCGAGCCTCGTGAAATCCAGCCGGCAATTGCTGTCAGGAGACCCTACAGAGTCAAAGCCGCCATGTAGGGGCAGCGAAGAAAAGAGAGGCGCTTTGTGGACTATGAGGAGTTCACAATTTCCTCGTTAGGTCAGAAGCAAGCTCTCCTGAGCGGCAGTAGGATGACAGTCATTTTTGGCAGTCACAAGCTGAGACAACCGGAACTAAAAGATTTATGCTGAAGCAGTGCATAGACAGAGCATTGAAACTGGGTGAGATAATATCCAACTCTTACTCTAAAGACTTGATTTAAATATAAGAATTTTAAAAATAACTTCCAAGCACTAAGGAAATGGTGATTAGACACATGGAGAAGATTAAAGATTGAAATTTAAAAGGTGAAAGAATGCCCAAAGGAAGTTTTAAAATATAGAAAGCCTGGAAAAAAGCTAAACAACTTGAAAGATGATTTTGGGGAGAAACTGTCTTTTTTATTTGTATTCTTAAGCCCCCTGGATTTAACGGAAAATCAGCTGTTTTTGACATACTGTTTAATGCTGAAACCCGCCGTTGCTGCTTCCTCTGCTGCCATTGCTTTCCCTTCTGCCTGTTCAGCCGCGTTTGGAGCGCCACTGTCATTTGGAGCACCGCCGCTGCTCCAAATGGCAGCAGCAGCTCTAAATGCAGCAGCAGCACTCCAAACACGGAAGCAGCAGCTCCAAACACGGTGGTGGCACAGGAAGAAGGGAAAGCAACAGCGGCTGAGGAAGCAGCAGCGGCGGGCGCCCAAGGTCTCATGTCTGCAGCAAAGGTGCTTGGCGGGAGTAGGGAGCTCTCCACGCTCCGCCATGATCACCCATTAGGAGCAGCTGGTGGTGAGGCATTGCTGCCCGTGGGGCCCTAGGCAAGGATGCAAGGGGGGGAATTAAGCCACCCTCGAAAAGACAGCCTAGCCATTTTGTTGGGGGCTCAAAAAAAAATAAGACCTGGCCTTATTTTATGAGAAACACGGTAGGTAATTTAATTTTATTATTAATACTGTGTTAAAATATATTGTGAACTTAAAACTTTTAAGGATTAGAAATTGTGGGGATTTTGAGATATAATCCTGGGACTGATTAAACTTTGTTAATATTTGGTTTGATTAATAGTTCTAGATATTTGGGATATTGAAATTATGGTGGACTAATGAGCAATTTTTAAAATATTCAATATAAGTGACTTAATGGTGATATTAAATACATGGTAAAAAGAACTTATTTATGCTTAAATGAATTAATGGAAAAATGAGAAAGAACTTTAAAGAGAGAATAGTATTGTTAAAGTTGGAAGGTTAGGATTATATATACTTAATTGTATTATTATTCTTAGCATTCTTTAAAAAGGACATTGACCCAGTCAACACACTGTCCACAAAATATATATGGTGTGAAAAGAAAACTAAATAAAACATGAATTATTTAAAAAAAGATTTAAATGGGGATAAACATTTATGCATAGGCAGGAGCTAATCAGTATACAGTATTAATGGAGATATTGTATTTATGCAGGAGAGGTATATGTAATCTGATTATTTCCACGACTCTTCCTCCAAGGAACAGGAGTTTAAATAAACAAAAAGGAAAACAGTATGCAAAACAGCATATAATCCAATGCTCTACTCTAACCTGTTTTCCTAAAACTACATGAAAAGCTGAATTTAGCATACATGTAACAAAAAGGGAATGATAGAGGTGTATGTGCATGATTGTTGCATAACCCAGCTAAATATACCTCCAGCTGAGATAATCATATAAATGTTCTCTTGTTGCAGCCAGCAGCTGTCCTTGGCCAATTTAACAGAGTTCAAGTTGTGTATCATGCTCTCTTTAACCATCTCTACAGCAGAGAGGCTCAACTTTTGCAGGTAACGTACAACATAATCCACTGCAAGTATTTATTCAAAAATGAATGTCATTGATTTTAACTGGACTCATTCCTTACCCAAACAACCCTAGAATTGCAGCCTTAGCTTTGCTTTTACAAACCATCCCCTCAACATACTCCGGTCATAAGTCTTTAGATTGCTGCTCTCTTCTCAACATCCCTATTTGAAAGTGATTAATCCATATTTATCAAGTAATTGCTCTTGGGCTGAATTTGGACCCCTTGAAAGAAAGGCCCTGCAACTGTGCTCTTCTTCTCTTGACATTAAACTTGCTTGTTCTTTTGGCTGCCTAGTTAACCAAGAGATGAACAGAGCACGGCATTCTCAAGACAAGACCCACTATGGTGTTTGTTGAGGGGCAAAGCTGAATCTTGGATGTGAAATGGGAAGGCTCTTTTAGAAATCTTGCCATTGGTTTTTCTAAAATTGTAATGGTAGTTGTGCTCTGTTTTTAATTTTTGACTTTCCAGAGTCTATGAATTAAATCTGGGATTTATTGCACATAAACATCTCCCTAAGTGGAAAAGCAAGGAAGACAAGTATTTAAGGTTCCATCTTTAAGTAAACCTTTGAGAATTACTTTACTTCTGGATAATTGTGATCAAAGTCTGTGCAATAAAAAAGTGGCTTGAGTTTACTCAAGGTGAATTGAATATAAATACTGCATTTATGTGACTTACTATGCCCAAATTAATTCTGCTAGGGCTTAGTATCATAGCCTGATTGAACCATAAGCTGCCAAACTCCGTTGTAGATGAGTCAAACATACATACATACATACATACACACACATATTCATATGCATATATACATACACAGTTTCTGTACTGCATCTTCTAAGATGGTGCATATTAGCTCGAACATACAATTTCAACCACCTAAGTCCATCAGGCTGAGAGTGACAAGCTAGCTGAACAGCAGGGAATCTCATGACAGCATAAAAGAGAATCCATCTCTCAGCCACTCTTTTTGGACATCTGTCCCAAGCAGACGCTCATAGATCCAGCTGTTCTCATCTCTAACCCAGGTTGTGGTGTTGTGCATACTGGACGTGCTGCCAATCTTGGAAAGAGCCCCACAGTTGTCTCCTAAACCCCGACGTGTCACAGCCTCTGACAAAGTCCTCCAGCTGTTACTGACTCACATGGAAGCAGAGAGCCAGCTTTCTTTGCGGAGAATATATGCCAAGACCCTGCCTGCCTTTGTCGAGAGGTAAAAAATGCCCCATCCATTCTTCTTCACTGCTTAGTAAGGAGGAGGGTCCTCTTCTCACATGGCTTCTAATTCTGAACCAATTTTGTCTTTTGAGAGGCTTGGCATCCGGATTGTTCATCATCTGAAGCGGCTGCAGCGAGTGATTGTGGGATACCTGGAAATCCCTGATGGACCAGAGGAAGCTGCTCGGATTGCAATGTTAGAAACTCTGAAGTATACAATAGAGCACGCCTGGCCTAGGTATTTAAGAAGAGGCATGAACCCTAAAAGCCTTGGGTGCCTCCCTTACAGAGTTGGAGAAAATTGCCACAAAACTTGATGGGTATATATGCATTGTATATCAGAAGGGGAGTATTGTGGAAGAAATAATCAGTAATCCTACGAGGCAGAAGCATTGAGGTACAGTTTAGTAGGAAAAAAAAGACCCAAACTGCTGCTTTAGAATCAAAGGGGCATTCATGCCAAGAAAACATGCTGAGAAAGTAGACCTTTTTATTCCAGCTCAGTAAATCAGGGGTCCCCAACCCTGGGCCACTGTATTGGGCCATGGCTATTCAGAACCTGGCCACGCAAGCGTGCACTCATTTAAGTTCAGCTACATGAGTTTGCATGCACACACCAGCCTGCCATTCACATGGCCCAGTTCCCCTCCTCTCTCAGCCAGGCCATCAAGCTGCAAAGGTTGGGGACCACTGCAGTAAAGAATTGGTCAAGGCTACGGTATTATCTTGATTAAATGATCATAGTCATCCTGTGTCAGTAGATCCCAGGCATGTAGCTTTTCCAGCTAAGTTGGGTTTGGGTTCCCAGGTATACTGGGGTATCATTTGTCTCCAGAAATAGTCCTACCAACCAAATCTCCATCTTCCTGCCACAGAATGACTTGTCGTCTTGCTGTAATTCTCAAGGCTTTGCTGAAAATGATGTGGGATGTGGTCACAGACAGGAGCACCACCCCTGAACCTGTGAAAGCAATTTTGCTTCAGAGAGCCACCAAATGCCTCCTCTTGTTGAATCACTGTTCCCAAGGACAGGTGAAGGTAAGCCAAACTTCATTCAAAGTGAACTGAAGGTGTGGAAAAAGCCTAGGTTTTCAACTGGATACGTTTGATTTGTATATCTCTTTGCTAGGAGTTAATTTAACATGCTCAGAATTCCTTTCATTTCGTAGAAGTCTCAATGTACATAGGTCTATTAAAAACCCATTTTAGAAGCATGCTTAGTATTCCCCTTTTCTTATTTGAACTTGAAAATGGACCTGTGAGGATATTTTTCCTGGTCTTTAAAAATATCCCCTCCTCTCCCCCCCCCCCCCAGGTATTTCTTCTAGGGCACAGCCTGCTAAGATGGCAAGAATTCAGAACAGAAAACATGAAATCTAACACAAGGGCACAGTCAGTTATAAACTAAGTCAGTATTTTTCAAATTTTGGCAATTCTAGGATATAAGAATTTTAACTTCCAGAATATTTCTTCCACCACCATGGGGAATTCTGGGAGTTGAAGTCCATCCATCTTTTCAAGTTACAAAATCTGAAAAACACTGTGCTAAGTTTATCAGTGATCTAAGTGTGTGATGCTGTCTGGGAAACAAATAGGGCACAGCAAAAAGCAATCTTTTTCTCCTCTGCCAGGTCTTATTGCAAGGAGTCTACCAAAACTGTGAAAATGAACACTTCAAGGAATGCCTACAGCAAATACAAGAGGATCCTGTCCCAAGTTTGTCTACTGAATAACTCCAGAGAGATGTTGGTCAAGGGGGTGCCTGTTTTTTGAACCTGGAAGGAAAAACTTCAGCTTAAGATTGAGAGAATGCTCTTAATCTTCAACGGGTTTTAAAAAGAAACTTTTTTTTTTGCACATCTGCTTGTTGGGAAGGACAGCAGAAGCAAAAGTTAAAAACAAAAAGCCACTGACTCACTTGTTCTAATTTGCTTATTCCTTCATCTCCTTTTATACAAAAAGCCTCCAGACAATTCCATGGTGAAGATCTGTACAATTATTTCATAGTCCAAGTTTTTTTTCTTTTTGTCCTCAAGTTCCAAGTAATGTCTCTTTGGACTTGGACAGAGGTTCCACTTCCTGCTCATACTCTATTTCAACATAAGCTCGTTTCTGCCTAAATGGGCCTTTCAATGGCATTTTCCCCTTAGATTTTGGTTCTGATTCTTTCTCTTCCTCCTCACTGGATGTTGCCTCCTCACTACTTGACTCAAGTTTATCCATTTCCTTCAATAGAAAAAAAAAGGAAGGTTAGAAACAACAGGGAGGCAATCCAAACATATTACTTACTCCCAGCCCTCTCTCTGTATTTCCTTGCTGTCAACATTCTCCACCAAATGACTGCTGCAGGAAGTACAAATCTGGAAGTCGTTGCTTTCAAGTTGAGGTCTCTTTGATCCCCAGAGACAATAAGATTAACATTAAAATTACTTCATTGCTATTCTTAGGTGATCTTGGTATTTTATAAATAGTTGAATTGCAATCTTCAATGGGCTGCACTTACCTCAAAATCGCTAAGATCACTCTCATCAACTTCTATGTATTCCCTTTTATTCAAATCCTACAAGCATGAAAGAAGATAACTGATCCACAGAGCAGTAGCACTTGTTCATGCATAAAAAGTGTTCCTTTCTCTGTTCATATCTTGATTTGTTATCTGTTATCTTCATTCTCATTTTCTGTTGTTTTCTTGTATTTTTTAAATAATTTATAAACCACCAGAAATAATACTTTTACTAGGGCTTGTGGACAGTCTAATAGAAGTCTCATGGACCAGTTTTATATATAGTATACAGCTGTTATATGCACAAAGATTCCAGACATATCCATAATAGAGTGAGGGATTGTGAAGATGGCTGAGTGTGCAGAGGTGGCTAAACTAAGTTGGTAAGTGGGAGAACTAGTTACTTTTGTAAAAGCCTGGAACCTCTTTATGGACTTTTTGTTGAAAATAAATAAAAATGAACTGAGGATTTTTGGTTTAAAAGGTTTATTTATGGGAAAAAGAACCTCAATATGCGATTTGGAATAGCAGTTAACAATTACTATGAAGACACTTATTTAGATGTCTTTTTTTCTTTCTCTTTTGTTATCTTTCACTTTTTTACTCTATTCCTACCTTTTATGTTTCTGTAGTTGTTTAAATCTATGTAAAATTGTTTTACGATAAAAAGTTTTTTTAAAGAATTATTTGTAAACCACCGAGTTGCTCTGAATTTATCAATTTAATATGGGAATCTTTATAGATTTTCCTACCTTTTATGTTTCTGTAGTTTTTTAAGCTTATGTAAAATGTTTAATACTAAAAATTACTTAAAAACCATTTGTAAGTCCTCCCCCTCTTTCCCAGAGTTGCTCAGAATCAGGCAGCGTATCAATTTTATGACATTTCAATCCTCAATTCCCAGTCTTCAAGGAAGGAAATAGTATCTGTGGACACTTTATTTGGGGAAGCAGGGTGCACCAAGTAAATGAACCTACTATAATGCAGCCATTATGAAGCTTGGTTTTTTTTTAACACAATCTGAAGTTCTGGGTTAGCCATAAAGCAGGGCCCATGTTCTATCATCTTACTCTTTTCTGAAGTGCCAAGCTAGGACTACAGCTCCTAGAATCTCCAGCCAGAATTTTTTTCCTCAATACATGCAATCCTGTACTGCTGTAGGCACATATATTTGTTAAGCACTCTTTCCCACCCACTGGTTTAAATAAATCAAGAGTTTTAAAAGTATTACTTGTTCCTCCTTTTCTGCCTCTTTCTCCAAGTCTAAGTCACTTTCGCTTTCAGCTTCATGCTGCTCCAAAGCTTTATCAAAAGCATGGATAGGGAAGTTGTAGATATCGCCGTACTAATGAGAGAAATATGTCAAGAATGGGAACATATTAAGACAATTTCCTAATATCCTATATCAGTAGTGGCTAACCTTTTTGGGCTCCTGTGCCAAAAATTGTGCGTGCATTTGCACGCCAGCACCCAGAAGGCATGGCGCCCCCACGCCCCCTACGCATGCACATGCAATTCCCACCCCCTCACCCCTTACTTGCACTGTGCCTCATAGCTGATTTTCTGCCTCCCAGAGGCTTCAGGAAGGCTTCTGCAGGCTTTTCAACTAGGCCCATTTTGTCACTTCCGGTATCTCTGGAAAAACAGGAAGTGATGAAACGGGCCTAGTTGAAAAGCCTGAAGAAGCCTTCCTGAAGCCTCTGGAAGTCCGAAAAAGGCCTCAAACCAGCCAAAAATCAGCTGTGAGGTGCGGGCATGCACAGTGAAGTAAGTTTTCCTGCAGCTCGCATGCCGGCACAAATGGCTCTGCATGCCACCTATGGCACGCCTGCCATGGGTTCACCATCACAGTCCTATATCCTAACTCTTATTTCTCTAAGAACTTGGAGCTAGGAATCTCTAGCCCAGACTACTTGCCAGCCATTGAATAAACTACTACTCCTGAACTCCAGGGATTATTTTCTGCTCCATCACAGAATCTGTTGCTATCATGATTCAGCTCTTGCCTCTGAGACATAAAGAGCAGAGCAGGTAAGCTACCTGAGTGCCCTTCCTCCACACTATGCAAATGGCTTGGCAACCCAACTCCTTTTTGATCTTCCTGCTAAGAGATCATACCGTATCTTGCTTGAGTCTCTCCAGTAATTCCTTTTCAATTGCGTTGTCCAGCTGAGCTGCAATTAAGGCTTTTTCCTAGTAGATGAAAACAAGGAACAAGTCAACAGGACAGTGGAAGATGAAAAATAGTATTTTGTGAGAATGGGTTGGTTCCTTTCATCCTCCTCAAAAAACGATACTATTTTCCAAAGGCAATTTTTCCCCCCCACAAAAAAACCTTGAGAGTCATGCCAGCTGCCTGTAATTTGGCATATCAAATCTCACCAGGCTTAAGGTTGACTCAGACTTCCATCCTTCCAAGGTGGGTAAAATGAGGACCCAAATTGTTGGGGGCAACATGCTGACTCTAAATCGCTTAGAGAGGGCTGTAAAGCAGTATAAAGTGGTATATGCATCTAAATGCTATTGCTATGTGCACTCTTGGTTATCATGCTCAATACAAACTCAGTATAAAAAGATACATCCCAAAGGGGTGGACAGGGTGAAATCTTAAAACTCTAAAGTGGATCACCATCTGAGGATTTACTCATCTAGTAGGGGGACCCCTGGACTTTATGGGGCAAAGATGTCCACTAGCTGCCGGCACCCAGACTTTATGGTCAAAATGTTGCAACAACCAAAGAAGACAGCAGCAAAGCCTGGGAATTTCCACAGGGGCTGTTTTGAGAGCCAAAACAGCAAAGAATGAGGAATCTGGCAGGTAAGGTGCTTTACCTCTCGTCTTTTTTCACGCCTTTCAATCTTTTTGCTTAACGGAACAAGTTTCCTCCTGAAAGAGACACAAGATGTTGATTGAACAGTTCTGCAAACTAGATGCCAAGAAGCTGCAGCTCTCTCAGGCCAGCAACAGGTTTGTCTCACACTTATAGCAATAACCCCTGCTGAACTGGACAGGCCTAGGTAATGCCACTTACTGCCTCTTCAATGTCAGCTTGCGGATTCGGATCAGGTACTGGGTGATCTTGGTAAAGCGCTGTTTGCATTTGTGCCGGATGAAGCGGGGCCAGTAGATAAGATTCTCATCAATCTCCTCTAATGCTTTCTCATAGTTTTTGCTCAATCGGACCTGCCAGAAATGAGAGAGAAGGCATGCAGCAAAGAGCCGTGGTGGCACAGTGGTTAGAATAAAATATTGCAGGCTGACTCTCTGCACAATGCCAGGAGTTAGATTCTGACTGGCTCAAAGTTGACTTTGCCTTCCATCCTTCCAAGGTCAGTAAATTGAGGACCCAGATTTTGGGGGACAATATGCTGACTGTGTAAACTGCTTAGAGAGGGCTGTAAAGCACTGTGAAGCAGTATATAGGTATGTATAAGTGCTATTGCTATTTCTGAGAAAGAGCAACACCATCACAATTTAAATCATGATTTAAATAACTAGTAAAAAGGCTTGATTTAAATCTACTCAATTTAAATCATAATTTTAAAAGAGCAACTGTCATCTCTGTCCCGCAGCGGCTCTCACCGACAGTACCACTTTAATGGGACAGCTGTTGATGTGGCAGTGACACAAGGTGAAGGACATAGCGGGCAGCAAATAAGTGAATGCCTGCTAACAGGCGCTGCCATGATGGATCTGAAATGACCGGTGCTCTTTAAATGTAAGGACTCATTCTTGCTGGTAGTTAAGAATCTTTAATACTATTTACAAACAAAATGACTACTTCCTATTTAGTTTGCAGGACTTGGGATTCACTGAATGAGTTTACCAAAACTTAAAATATTGCAGAATATACAGCCTCATGTTTCATAACTAAGCTCCATTTCATGCTGGATAAACTAAATTATTAATGTATCTTAAACAGAAAACTATATTTAGATAGATTTTTACTTCAAAGGCATTTTATTAAAATAAGTTTGATGAAATAAAAAAAATCTGATTTAAATTTTAAAAAAATAAAAAATCATCAATTTTTATCCATCCTGGGCAACACTGAAACAGGAGAATCTTCTAGAATATCGGCAGCAGGCAAGAGAATGTTATCTTTTTGGAGATGGGACAACAGGAACTAAATAAGGGTCACTTACACACCATAGTTTTGTGTGCATCAATGTTAACTTTCACAGGAACACCGATGGTCAATGTATTTTCCAAGTCAACAATGCCAGCAATCAGATCCCTACAACTGGACACTTCTTCACACCTTCTTTACTTAATACCTAATTTTTTAAAAAAGGCTATCATTGTCTACTGAGGTAGTCAGTCCCAACTGTAAACTTAAAAGGAATTTTTTAAAAGATCCCAAATTCAGTCCTGGCACGTATAAAAGAACTTACTCGTTCCCAGAGCCGATTGGGAAAAGCAGACCGTTCAATGGTCTTCATGTAAAGGTAACATTGTCCTAAAACATGAGCAAAAATAAGCAGTGATATGAAACATCATTAGATTTGCCACATTCTTACTTACAGATACATGCTATCTATCCCAAAAGCATTAACTCATACATTCTACAAGTTCCTGTGATTGATGCTCACAAGATTCCAGTCTTTTCCCAGGAAATTATCTTCAGGGTAAGCGCCTCATTCTAGTCCATCAATTAAAGAATGCCATCAAATTGGGACCTCGGAATTGCACCTTCTCTATCACAGCACCTGTCTTCTGGAATGAGTTTCCCCTGAGATTTGAAGAGGTCCCACCTTACTAGTATTTCAAAGGGCCTTTAAGACCTAGCTCTTCAGCCAGGCTTTTCATGAGAACAACTGACATCCCTTTCTTTCTTTTCCTTGTTCCCTTTCATGCTTTCTTTCCTATCTTTTGTCCTGAGCTGTTTCTGTATTTTTGTATTATTCTTTGTTATTAACAACCATAATAACACAGTCATTGTCTACATGTAAATTTGTATACTATTATTGTTTTTGTAGCAAGCAGCCCTTTAACCTTCTTCCAAATCTTACTATTTATGGATCTAAACAAGTCCTGCTCTATTAAAGCAAAAATACTGTGATATTGAAAAGCCACAGTAAGAATGCTTACCTTTCTCTTCCTTAACAGTAGCATATTGACTGTTAGCTAAGGGACAGGATGAGCGATTGCATAGGCCTGTTATATTATATTCATTTCGGCAAAAGCTCTGAGTTTTTGTTCTGTAAAGGAAAAAGTTGTAAAGGTAGTCCATTTTAAATACCATGCAGTTTCTCTTCTCCATTATTGAATATTACCATAGAATCACTAGGCCCAACAACAACTACAATCCAGGTGCTTTGGAACTTCCATATCCAAAATTCCCATGGCCCAAATGCATCACTGTACGTAGGAAGAATGCCAAGAAAAATAAATCCTTAAAAATTCACTCGTTCCCTATGTAGATATACATTTGAGTAATGCAAAAACACTATTTCTGGATAGTATAAAAATTCTAAAAGGTAAACTGTCCTCAAGTCCAGTCCTGTCTTGCTTAGCATCTAAAATTAGCCAAAATGGGCTAGGTTCACGATGAACCTATGGCATCCATGCCACAAATGGCATGTAGAGCAACCCCCAGCCAAACTGCATGCACGCACCTTCCAGCTGATTTTCGGCCTGTTTGAGGCCGTTTTTGCCCTCCCGAGGTTCGAGGGAAGCCTCGGCAGGCCGAATAACGAGCCTTCCAGAAACACCGGAAGTGCTGAAATAGGAACCTCCAGGAAGGCAAAAATGGCCTCCCCCGGGCTCCAGAGGCCCTCAGGAGGTTGAAAACAGGCATTTCTGGTATTTCCATACGGCCCATATTTCGGCCTCCCGAGGCTGCAGAGGCTTCCCTCGAGCCTCGGGAGGGCGAAAATGGTCTCAAATGGGCCGAAAATCAGCTGGGGGGCATGTATATGCGCAGTCCAGGTAAGGGGTAGAGGCAGGGGTGCTGTGCGCGCATGCACAGGGGGCAGGGCACATTGCATTGTGGGTGCCAGTGCATGCACGCTTTTGGCACACCGCAATAAAAAAGGTTTGCCATCACTAAGCTAGGTGTTGCTTTGAGCTGTGGCATTAAGGATTCTATTCAACTGCAAAGAGGTATACTCTAGGCCATAATGAGCTATGGTGGTGAAGCAGTTATAAAATGTAGTATTGCAGCTAATTCTGCAGACTGATAGAAGTTAGATCCTGACCAGTTCAAGATTGACTCTGCCTTCCATCCTTCCGAGGTCAGTAAAATGAGGACCCAGATTGTTGGAGGAAATATGCTGACCCTGTAAACTGCTTAGAGGGGGCTGTAAGCACTATGAAGTGGTATGTAAGTCTAAGTGCTACTGCTGATATTTTTTATAATAGTCTCCTTGCAGGAATGCTGGTTGTGGAAAATGTGACTGAATTCATTATTCAAATTATTTATTGAAAAAACCAGTCTAAGGAAAAAACCACCTGGAGTTTCTCAAATGTTCTGAACATAAATCTCATAAAACCTAATCACCAGCATAGCATCATCAATCATGTAATCCAGAACATCTAGAAGAGCCTAGTTATCTTCCCTTCAGTTCTAACTCTTGAATTCAGCATACAGTATATAGTAAAAATACTCACTTGATCTTAAATGAGCAGAATTGTTTGTTGCCAAGAGTATCCCAAATGATCTAAGAGGAAAAGACAGTGTTACTGATTCTTCCCATGCTTTTCAACTGAAAATATAAACATCTTGGTGAGGTTCTTTTAGTGAACCAAACAAGTTCCCTTTTAACAATGATGCACACTTGATGCCATTGTTTTAATTTACCCATTTTCATCTTACATTAGGTACCTTGGGCACTCTACTAACAGGGACATACAATTTCCTTAATAAAATAGCAACATTATTCAAGCAGAACGACGAAGCAATGCAGTTCTAGGGATCTATTAGTATATTAAAATACATGGCAATATGTAGAAACAGGGAGCGATATAAGCTAAAAGGCCATCAAAGCAAGCAATTCTATGTAAAGCGTATCTGTACCTTATATAGTTGAGCTTTCTACTGAAATATAAATATGTTTTGCCCTTTTTTTTTGTCTTTTGTCTGCAAATTTCCACACACACATTCTACCAATGCTCAGGGTTGCTCTTCTCTCCACACCCATATCTTAATGCTGGAGTCAGGTATGCAGCAATAGTATTCTGCACATGCTTAGAGTTAATGTTTACACCCAGATCCTAGTGTTGGGAGTCGGGGATAAAGCCGTGGCATCCTACACATGCTACAGCATTCTCTTCTTTTGAGGCTGTAGTTAGGAAGAAGAGGGCTCTTGGCACGTATTCTCCCTAAAAGCTCAACACGCGTCCAAAGGAGCGGATCCCGATGCTCAATGCAGCTCAACAACCTCCGCTCCCACGTGGAAGGAAGAAGCCCATCTGGGAGCAGCAGCGCAGCGGGCGGTCCCCGGAGCCTCCGAAACAGAACCACGTTTCCTAGAATAACTCCTCCCCACCCACCCGGAATCTCCGGTCACCTCTCTCCCAACTCACGTCGTCCGAATGCATCTCACCACCGCGAAAGAAACGCGTCGGAAAGACGAGGGTGGAAGCCTGAACTTGAAAATCTCGCGAGAACTCAGAAGACTAAACTTCGCGGGGCACGGCGACAACTGCGCATGCTCCACTATAGATTTTGGAAGATATGCGCGCCGTGGTGCGCTGGTGGGTTCAGTGTAACTTTATCCTGCTCGCTTCTTCCCCAGTTAGAAATCAGTTCTGTTGATTTTCACCCATCTGTGGCCTTATCTGCCCAGACCAAAAAAAATTCTACTTAAGGCATCTCAAATTAAATGAAAGGCACTTCTTTCTCTTAACTTGGGGTTGATTTTATGCCAGGAATAAGAGGGAAACACCACTTGAAAGTTGGAAAAACTTTTAAGTGATGGCTGGTACCCACTGGGAAAGAGAGAGAAGTAGCTTCAGAGAGATGGATGGAAAAAGCAGACTGAGGCATGCTGAATACTCTAATAAGAGATTGAAGCCAAGGAACGAAGGCTTCACTCAGATCTGCCATTCTGGCAGGGAAAATGGTTAAATGTGATTATTTATATATCAATTTACAAAAGTGATTGGGGGACGAGCGGTCTGCCACCTCCAAGTGGTGTCCCCTGGATGCGCGAAGCCGTCAAATGCTGACCGTAACTGAGAGCAGACCCTCCGACGACAGGCCCACGCGACAGGCCGGCTGGAGTACTCAAATGCCGCATCAACATGGTGGAAACGTCCACTACAAAACACACGTCCAATGCTACCGCGTTCGGGGGAACCGACGGGCGCAGGAGACCATTGGCCTACGCCAAAAATCAACGAAATGGTCCACGCGGAAAGCACGGCGCACCTGCACCGTGTGAGAAAGCTATGGCGACTGCGTCCGGGTCCGATGCGCACGGAGACTACCCGATCCGTGTGAAAAAACGCAAGCGGGGAACAGAGGACTGCCAGACGCTCAAGGTGGCCACCTGGAACGTGGATTCGCTGACTGGACGCTCGACCGAGATCGTCAGGGCCATGCGGGACAGGAAGCTGGACATCTGCTGCCTCCAGGAAACTCGCTGGAAGGGCAACAAGGCTACGACTATAGACGGCTACAAGATCATATACACCAGCTGTAAGGAAAACCGCGGCGGTGTAGCTGTGGTTGTCAGTCCAAGCTGGCAAAGCTCCGTCGCAGAAGTTAAGCGCCTCACAGAACGACTGATGATAATCGTCGTAGCGACCAAGAGGCAGCGCCTACACATCTTGTCCGCCTACGCCCCTCAGACCGGATGTCACGAGGAGGAGAAGGATACCTTCTGGGAACTGCTCGACATCCAACTCAGGCAGATCCCACACGAAGACGACATCATCATCTCGGGCGACCTGAATGGTCATGTAGGGCGGGACAAAAACGGACACCAGTGCCACGGTGGGCACGGCACAGGCGATACGAATGAGAATGGCCAGAGGATCCTGGACTTTGCCGACTCCCATGATATGACCATCACGAATACCTGCTTCATTAGGCGAGAATCTCAACTCCTCACCTACCATAGCAGAAACGGGAGCCACCACACACAGATCGACTACATCATCGTACGACGAAGAGCCGCTAAAAACGTGCTCAACGCCAAGGTGTACCCGTACGAATCGAGCAGTCAGCACAGGCCGCTGATGGCGAAGATCAGGATCAGCAAGCCCAAGACCAGGATTGACAAAAGGAATGCAGACCAGCCACGAATCAAGTGGTGGAACCAGAAGAAGATGGCGGGACCCCTCATCAAACCGGAGCAGTTCCCGCAGATGGTCGACGGGCCACAGGAAGCGTGGTCCATGCTGAAGAGCACTGTTCACACTGCCGGCTGCCAACAGCTTGGTTGCACCAAGCCAGGACGGAGACGCATCGAACGAGATACATGGCTCTGGACACCGGAAGTACAAGATGCCGTACACCTGAAGAAACGGCTCTACAAGGCCTTTCTTCAGGACAAGACCAGCGAGAAGCTCTGCGAATACAAGGCGGCCAAAAAGGCAGCCAAGAAAGCAGTAGCGAAAGCCAGAAGCTCCCACTACGATGACATCTACGAGAAGCTGAACACGCGAGAAGGCGAGAATGAGATCTACCGCCTAGCCAAACACAGACACAGGAAGACCCTGGACATTGACCAGTTTCATGGGATCAACGATGAAAGGGGAAATTTGATCGTCAACCCCAGAGACGCTGCGGAGAGGTGGCGGCAATACTTCGAGAAGATCTCCACCGAGGAGTTCCCACACCCACGAACCCCGCGAGGTGACCCAGTTGAAGGCCCAGTCTCAGGCATTTATGCCAGCGAGATCGCCGACGCCATCAAGGCCATGAAAAACGGTAAGGCAACAGGACCAGACGACATCCCTGCCGACTTCTGGAAAAAGGCACTACCGGGCTCGGCATTGTGGCTGTGCGAGCTGTTCAACAACATCGTCTCCACGGGAAAAGTGCCACACGACTGGTACCGCAGCACCACTGTTCCGATCTGGAAGGGAAAGGGCAGCCCAGCGGACTGCTCCAACTACAGACCGGTCAGGTTACTGTCACACACTATGAAGATCTTTGAACGCGTCCTTGATAAGCGCATTCGGGACATCGTCGACATCAGCGTCAACCAGGCTGGATTCATCAAGAACTGCGGCACCACCGACGCCATCTTCGGTGTGCGGATGCTGATGGAGGCTCACAGAGAGAAGAAAATCCCGCTCCACACCGCCTTCCTAGACTTGGAAAAGGCCTTCGACCGAGTCCCGCACGATCTCATCTGGTACGCACTGCGAGATCACGGCGTGCCTGAGCTGCTCGTACAATGGGTCCAACTCCTATACAGATGTCACAAAAGCCGTGTAAAAGCGGCAGCTGGGATATCAGAGGAGTTTAATATTACCGTCGGCGTACACCAGGGCTCTGCTCTCTCACCACTGCTGTTCATTCTGGTGATGGACACAATTACACACGACCTGTACACGCCCGCCCCATGGACGCTGCTCTACGCTGATGATGTGTTCCTGGCCAACCTGTGCAAGGCTGAACTCGAGCACCGAGTCCAACAGTGGCACGACCGCCTCGAGCAGTTCGGGCTCCGGCTGAACCTAAAGAAGTCCGAATACCTGACCACTGATAATGAAATGACAGGCTCCATCCACGTGAACGGGCAGGAGCTACCACGCGCCTCCACCTTCAAGTACCTGGGAACTACTCTTGGGGAAGAAGGCCTACTACAAACTGAGGTGGCAGCCAGGATCAATGCAGCGTGGGGCAAATGGAAGTCCGTCACGGGCGTCCTCTGTGACAAGAAGATGCCGATGCGCCTGAAGGCGAAAATCTATAACTCTGTGGTGCGCCCCGTGGCCATATACGGCGCAGAGTGCTGGCCGACGACCAAAGAAGCCGAAAGCAGACTCCAGATAATGGAGATGCGAATGCTCCGATGGTCGGTAGGCCTCACCCTACTCGATCGCGTCAGGAACGAAGAAGTGCGTAGACGGTTCAACGTCGTGCCCATCCCCACGGTCATGAGGCAGTCCCGGCTACGATGGTTCGGCCACGTGAGCCGCGCCAAGGAAGAATCCATCATCAAATCTGTAATGAAGGTGACTGTCGGAGGAGTGAGACCGCGTGGTAGACCTAAACAACGCTGGATGGACACGATCAAGGCCGATCTAGAGATCGCGAAGGCAGACCCGACACACGTGGCAGACAGAGAGGTGTGGAAGCAGTACTCAAGGACATTAGCGGACCTCGCCCGAGCGCGAGACAAACGCTGAAGAAAAAGAAGAAGAAGAAGAATTTACAAAAGTGATTGTTAGCAAAGTCTAACCTCACACTGCAGACAGTGCTAGATGAGGCCAGAATAGCAGAGTCATTGAACCGGTCTATGGCGGCCATTCAGAAAACTGGCAGCCTGCCATCTTCACGCTGAACTGTCACTGTGCATCAATGTGCACACCCTACAGCAGCATATAGATTCAAGGATGTCATTTGTCAAAGATGTGATCAGAAGGGGCATCTAGCAAGGATCTGCCGTGCCAGCCAGCTAGCCTCATATTGCACATGGGACCCTGAAAGACGCAGCCCCGGAGACCCAGGCAAAGAGAAGATTGTGCCGCAGAACCAAAAACTGGCTACAGAGGACCATCGGACAGGCAAGCTCACCCAAGAAAATCCATGCCAGGGTCCTCATTGAGAGGTCACCGTGTGACATGGAAGGGGACACAGGGTCATCCATCTCCATCATATCATGGACAACCATCAAGAAGGCAGTTGCAGGTATTGTAAAGAAACATCTGAAGTTTCAATGAGTGCAGCTAAAGGACTATCAGGAGAACTGCATCTCAATCATCGGGAGCGGGACCTTCCAAATCAAATTTAGAAAATTTGTCAGACCGCTAACACTGACCATGGCAGATGGCGCCTTGCCAAGTGTGCTTGGTTTGGACTGGTTCACATCCCTGGGCCTGGGGGTGAATGGCATCCACACCCTCCAAGATGACAGCACCGATGAGTTGGTCAAAGAGTTCACTGATGTTTTCACTGGGAGTTTGGGCAATTATAAGGGGCACCCATCTCCTTCGGCCTGGACCCCAAAATTGCCCCTATCTGGATGAAACCACGAAGAGTCCCTTTTGCTCTTCAGTCCAAAATTGACAGTCAATTAGATAAGCTAATTGCCCAGGGAGTTTTGGACCCAGTAGACCATGCCAAATGGGAAACCCCTATAGTCACACCAATAAAACTAGGTGGCTCAGTCCACGTCAGCAGGACTATAAATGTACGATCAACAAGGCACTGCAGCAGAGCACCTGTCCCATGTAGCATTTATTGCATTCTTTAGGAAAGGATAAAACTTTCACAAAACTCAATCCGGCATGAGTGTATCAGCAGCTACTGGTGGACAAAGCCACCGCAGAGGCACAGACCATTGTAACCCACCAAGGTGCCTTTAAATGCCACCGTTTGCAATTCGGCATGAGCCAGGGCTTTTTCAAACCATAATGGAATGCCTGTTATAGGGTATTCCTGGGATAGTGTCCTATTTTGATAATGTCCTGGTGTCCATGGCCAACAAAAGGGAACTCCTCAATTGATTGAGGATAGTTCTCAGCCGGTTTCAAGAGGCCAGGTTAAAAATAAAAAGGGAAAAGTGCCAGATAGCAGTGCCACGGGTTGAGTTTTTAGGGCATTTGATTGACGGTTTGGGAATACACCCCATGAAAAGCAAGGTCAGGGCAATTAAGGAAGGCCCCAAACTCCAAAATCAGACAGAACTCCAGGCATTCCTGGGTCTCCAGGCATTCCTGGGCCTTTTACAGTATTTTTCTGCTGCAGAAGGTGACAGTGTCTGAATCACCACATTGGCTGCTAGATAAAAAAAGTGAAATGGACCTGGGGCCGAAAGGAAGCCACCACATTTGCTGAAGTCAAAAGACTTTTGTCTTCTGCTAGCATTTTAATTCAATATAATGAGACTCTGCCCCTCATCCTGACCTGTGATGCCTCCCCATTTGGCATTGGGGCTGTCCTCAGCCACCAAATGCTTAACGGGACCGCGGCCCCGGTTGTCTTCTACTCCAGTACTCTGTCAGTGGCTGAGCAGAACTACTGCCAGCTGGACAAGGAGGTGTTGGCTGCAGTGGCAGGAGTCAAACATTTTCACAAATACATCTACAGTAAAGTTGAACTGATAACTGACCATAAGCTGGTGCTGGGACTGCTTGCTGGGGACTGCCCGATCCTGAACATTTTATCATCGTGGATGACACAATGGACAATTTTTAGGACAGCCTACAAATACTGACTAAATCACCAGCAAGTCCCTGGCCCACGCAAACACTCTCAGCCGGTGCCTGCTTCCAGAAATCATGGAGGACCCCGCACCCATTGCACCCTTCCTTCTCATTGAGGAGTTAGTGTTTGGTCCCATTATATCGGCCGAGATTGCAAGACATTCAGCCAGAGATAAAACTTCAGCACAGGTTCTGAGCTGGGTGTGGAACGGGTGGCCAAAGGGGCCATGTGGGGGGTGACCTATAGCCGTTTAATGCATGGCAACATGAGTTATCAGCCCCCAAGGGTTTCTTTTTTTTCCCCAAAATTTTTTTATTAATTTTTTAAAAAACAAACATATACAAACAAAACACAAAACATGAAAAACATAAAACATCTTTTTTGAAAGCAGCTTGATCCCAGGTTAAATCTCTTCGTACAGACATCAATTCAAGTTCATGCTCACTTTCATATACCATTCCATATCTTATTACCATTCTACGTTTTTTATATAGCTTCTCCCCTCTTTTTACTCTCTTAATTCTATTTTACTTATTTCATCTTAATTTAAATCTTTATACTTATATCCTTTGCCTGTCCTGTTTCAGCTGTCTATTATCTTTTCTCATTAACACAAAATTTCTCCTGTTATCACTGTTTGGAGTATGACACCTTTATATCTTTCTCCTAAATTTAACACTTAATATAATATACAACTTTCATTCGGATTCTGCTTAGTACATTCTAAAGCTATTTTAAGAAAATAAAAAATTATAAATATATAATATAATTAAAACAACAATCCATGCCAATTGAACTCTATCGTTAAAATTAATATTCATTTAAATCTTAAACATTTTACACATTCCTTTTCAAATAGGTATCATGCTTCTATGGGAACAATTATAAATTTTATGTAGTTACTTCCCCCGCATTTCACTTATATTTTAAAACATTATGTAATTAAAATGTTCCCATTTCTTCTTAATTCAATTCTCTCATATTTCATTTCATTTATTTTGTTCAAGAAAAAAAAATTTCACTGAATTACATTGAATATTTTATCCCATTTTATAATCATATGTTATTCCAATTTTCTAACATTATTTCTAATACAAATACAACAATACGGTCTTATGTACCTTTGCAGAATCTCTTTTTCAGTTATATTTTTACCCATTATCTCTAAATAAATCCTGTTTCTTTACATCTTGTTTCAAACCTTTGTAGCTTCTCTTCCCTTCCTTCCTCCCTTGCTTCTTCACTCTGCCCTTTTTACTCCCTTGTCTCTCCATCTCCATTTCCCTCTTCTGTATTCCTCTTTTCTGTTGCTTTCTGACATTATATCCACTTTTCACCTTATTTTTCCCTTTTTTGGTTGTTTTTATAGGTCTTAAATTCTCCATTCTCTTTCCCCCCTTTCCCCTTTCTTCCCCAGATAAAGTTACTTGTTCATTAAAGATGGCTTCTTCTTTGTCCCAATCTTCTTGTTCTTGTAGTTTCTCATAAGTAGAAATTGCCATTTCTAATAAATGAAAAACGGAGCCAAAAGAGCCCTTCCCTTCTTGTTCCTCTTCTTTATATTTTTTAAATTCCATTTTCAGTTCATCCACAAGTGATGCCATTGTAAAAAATGTTTTAAACAACCACCCAAGTGTTTTTAATCATTGAAATATAATTTCCAAAAGTCCCAGAGTCACCAAGCAGTCCAAATACACACAAGTTGTTTCATTTAACACTTTCTTCTTTTTTCACTTTCTCTTCCTGGGGTTACAATTCAGTTACAAAGTTCCAATTAAAATATATCTTTTAGAAGTCTTGTTACAATTTAACTTTAGATTCTTTTAAATGCCAAGCAGTCTCCTCCAGCCAAATCTTGCTCTTATTCTTTTCCTCTCCCTTTCCACTTACAGTGAAAAAAAGTTTTTTCAGTGATCAGAAATCTTTATCGTCCCCTTGGCTTTGATTTTCCAGTTTAATTACCTGCTGGTGCCAAAGCAGGTTTTTCCGATTTCTCATTCATCTGCTGTCACCATAAGGAAGGAGAGTGAGAAGAAACAAACTTTCCCTTTTCACTTTCATTCGCTGCTTCCGGATCTTCTTTGGGAGCAATGTATCTTTTTTAAAAAATTTAAATTCCAGGGTATCTTGAATGTTGCTTCTTATCCCGGTCAGCCAAAACTTTCACTTCTTAGCTTCCTCCTGCACATTCTTTTCCGGATGAGTGCTTCTTTGTGGCGGCCATTTCTGACCGCCGCTCTACCGCCTTTGGAAAAGGGAGTTAAGACAGCTGAGGAGGGGAGGTGCGGCTCCCCTCAAACCCTGCCGGGTCTCCCCTATCTTCAACCACCTCTACGGGGTGGCTTGGCCCCAAAGCCGGCTGGCTCGGGGCACTCCAGCGGCAAGCGCAAGCAGAAACCGTGCACGATCGTGGATTCCTGCTGCCGCCGAAGCCCTGCAAACCAGAAATTCTTCAGCCCCCATGGATTTCTACTGTGGGGGGGGACCGAGTAGTTGTACCCCCAAAATTAAAGAAACCAGTGCTAGAGGCCCTACAGGATGAAAGCACTGGCCAGGAGCTATGGTGGCCTAATATGGATGGGCAAATAGCAGAATGGGTTGCTACTTGTACACCTTGTCAGGAGTCTAGACCAAGACCACGCTCTGCCCCAGCGCACGAATGAGAAACACCAAAAGCACCCTGACTTAGATGACCTTAACTGTTAACTCCAACTGTTTTGGAGGGAAACTTACAACAAGTCTTATGATTGGTTAAGGCCCTGTGGGCCCAGAGTACAAATTACAGGCATTTGCCTGCTGTTCCTCAGTCCCAGTTTGAGTAAATAAATTGCTGTTGTAACTATGCTGGCCTGTTGCTTACCTGCTGAAGCCCACTATACAATAGTTGGCACCCACCCCTCTTAGAAGAATGAAATATTTGAGGAATATTTTTAAAAAGCAGAATATTATATTTTCCTGGATGAGAAAAGGAGAAACATGTTTTTAAGGACAAAGAGTACTTCCCTGCAGCTCCCTGCCCCATCAGATATTTGGTGCTCATTGAGAAAGACTGGACCAGCCTATCTACAAGACATAAGTCCTCCAGTTCCAGGATGATGGGCTTAAGACATGACCCTCCAGGACATAATAGGATTATCTATCAGCAGAGCTAACCACATGGCAAAACCACCTGGGGACATTACATCACCCAGCACAGTTCAATCAAACTTAGACAAAGTTCTAGGATTTCCACATGACCCCTACAACAACCAATAGAATACATTTCTTGAACAGGAACAGGAAGCTCGAAGGCAAGGCCCAAGTTAGGGTATAAATATATCTTCTCCATGTGTTCAGCTACCCAGATCACACGTGCTTGGTGGTTCTGCTTCAGCATTAAACCATCCTTCCAAGCAGCCTCCATATTTCCAGTATATTTCTCCCCACTTGGAATTGAATCCAGATGGACATTTCTTCCAATAGTACTCTATCTGCCAGAGTTTGAGGGCAGCTTTTCACCATAATTTTTGCTACCAATTTTTGAGGCCAAGAAAGTTTCAGCATCCTCCTTTCTCCAATTTCTCCTCTTTTCTAATCATCTCCATCCTCTTTTACTTGTTCAGATCTCTTGTAATCCTACTGCTGCTCCACTTCTCAAATTGATAAAGGAACCATAAGGCAACAGGTTTGAGCATATTTTGTTACGTATTTTTTTTTAATAAAAATTTTATTGGTTTTTAAAACAAACATAAACAAACAAAACATAAAAATATCAGGCCATCTTCCATACATGTACATACAGTGTGCCGGTTGGTTTACAAATTGTTTTGTGCTTCCATTTTATAGTCTTCAATTACAATTAGATTGTATATGATCTCATATTTTCAATCCAATATTGGTATTATTATTAATCAATCATTTGACTATACTTTTATTCATTCATGCTTTGGAAAATAATCATGTTTTACTTAATTTGTTTTGTGACAATTCATATTATCATCCCAAATCTATCCTAAAAACATTTTGTAGATATAATAAGAAAAGAATACATCTATATATTTAGTATTTTCTAAAAGTCTACATTTTTCATTACTATACTTTATTGTCTAACCATTGATAGAAGAGATCCCAAACTCTAATTTCAAATGTCAATCTGCTCATTTCAGCACATTCCAATATTTTCTTAATAATTTCCTCCTGTGATGGTATTTTCTCATTTTTCCAGTTTTTAGCAAATACAATCCTAGCTACTGTTAATTCATGTTGTAATGATGAGGCAGTTGAATTGTTTGATCATGAACAACTGAATCATGATGATCTTTATTGGAATCTAGTCTTGCATTTATACACATTTTTAGTTATCCTCCATCACTAGTTAACTTTGGTTACTGCTTAATTTTTGTTACTGTTTAGCACAGTAATCCATGCAATTAATTATCTCTAGTTAAAGTCTAACAAATGTTTACTTCCTCTCTCTCATCCTCCTTTAGATTAGTGACTTTGTTTACCTGAGTTGTATCTGCTTGGAAACATTCTTTATCTGAGGTTTGCCATCCGAGATTGGAACATTCCTGCAATTACAACTCTACAAATACATTTACAATCAGGTATTTGAAATCTTTACTATATATTTCAGGTAAAATTCCCAATAAAACTATCTCTGGTTTCAAGTCTATATGCTTTTTTGTCATTTTTTCCAACCACGTGTGGATTTTAGTCCAGTATTTTTTAGCATCCGCACAAGTCCACCACATATGGTAATATGAGCCAGGTGTCTGATGACATTTCCAACATTTTTCAGATTTATTCTTGAACATTCTTGTTGGGGGAAAATGCCACCTGTAAAACATCTTATACAAATTTTGTTTATATGCTGTTGACATTGTCATTTTATAATTTTGAGACCACAATTTTTGCCATTTCTCTAGATCAATCCCATATCCAAAATTCTTCCCCCAAGCAATCATAGTTTCTTTAACTTGTTCTTCTTCTAGTTTAATTTCTAATAAATATCCATACAATTTTTAATCACCTTTTCATCAGTACCTGTCAAAATCTTGTCTAAATCAGTCAGTTTATCATAGAAACCTTCTGTTTTAAAATCTTTATCCTACTTTGAATGTATTTGTGCATATGAAAACCAATTCATCTTTATACCTTGTTCCTCTAGTTTTTGTATAGATTTAAGTTCACCCTTTTCATTCAATATTTCACCATATCTGTTTGTTCCTTTTTTTATCTTATAGGATAAGAAAATGCTTCAATAGTCGATAGCCAGATTGGAATTTTCAAATAACATTGTCTTTTAATCTTCTCCCAGTTTAACCACAGAGACTCCCGTATATAATGTCTTCTAAAGTACCCCTGTGTTTTAGTTCCTTTATACCATAGAAAAGCATGCCACCCCAACAACAGATCATGTCCTTCTAATGTCAACAATCTAGTATTTCTTAATGTTATCCATTTCTTAACCCACATCAAATTTGTAGCTTGGTAATACAATTCCCAATTAGGCAAACCAAATCCTCCTCTTATTCTAGCATCTTGCAAAAGTTTTAACCTTATTCTCGCTTTCTTACCTTGCCATATGAATTTCAACACAATTTTATTTAAATCTTCGAAATAGTCTTTTCCAAGCCTAATTGGAATTGTTTGAAACAAATATAAAATTCTGGGTAATATATTCATCTTGATTGTTGATATTCTCCCTATTAATGACAGTTGTAAATTTTCCCATTTCGCCAAATTTAGCGCTATCTGCTAAAGTTTGATATAATTATTTTCTTTTAGTGTACTGCATCTTGCTGTCAAGTATATCCCCAAGTACTTGATCTTATTCATGACCTGAATTTTCAATAGGTCTGCCAGTTCTTCCTTTTGTCTTGATAGCATATTCTTCATCAAGATCTTTGTCTTATCTTTATTTATTTTCAAACCAGCCACTTTTCCATATGTCTCTATCTTTTCTATCAGTTTTGATGCTGTTTCTAGTGGGTCTTCTAGAATAAAAACCAGATCATCTGCAAATGCTTGCAACTTAAATTCTTCCTTTTTAATTTTCATCCCTTTTATATTCTTTTCATCTCTAATATTTCTATTTAGCACTTCCAAAGTTAACACAAACAACAGAGGTGACAGTGGGCACCCTTGTCTTGTTCCTTTTCTTATATCAATAGAGTCTGTCAGTTCTCCCTCTATCATTACCTTTGCCGTTTGCTTATGATATATAGCTTCTATTGCTTGAATAAATTTTCTAGCAAAGCCCATCTGTTCCAGCAGTAACAACATGAATTGCCAATTCACATTATCAAATGCCTTCTGTGCATCTAGAAATATCAAAGCCATTTGTTTTTCAGGATGTGCCTCGTAATATTCCAAAGTGTCCAAAATTAGTCTCATATTGTCTTTAATTTGTCTCTTTGGCAGAAATCCATTTTGATCAGGATGAATGAAATTATTTAAGTATTTTTTAAGTCTTTCTGCCAATATTGAAGCAAAAATTTTATAATCTGCATTTAGTAGGGAGATAGGTCTATAGTTCTTGATTTGTAATGGATCGGCCTCCTCTTTTGGAACAAGTGTAATATAAGCTTCTGACCATGAATTAGGTATCCTCTTCTTTAACATAACTTCATTCATATGACTTCTAGCAATGGAAGATTCAATGATTCTTGTAATGTTTTGTAAAATTCTGCCGGACGTCCATCTGGGCCTGGTGCCTTTCCATTATTTTGCTTCTTGAGTGCTTCAGTTAACTCCATCATCGTTATATTGCTTTCTAACATTGTTTCAATCTCTTTAGGTATCTGGGGTAACTTACCATTCTGTAGGTACTGTTTGACTCTTTCCTCATCAATATTCTCTTGGGAATATGGGAAATCCTTCTTCTCTTTATTACCATAGCAAACTTGGCCTTGATCATCTATTAGTTGCAATATTTTCCTTGATTCTTTCTCCTTTCTCAATGTATATGCTAACCATCTACCTGGTTTATTTGCATCTTCAAAGTAATTCTGTTTTGCACCTCTAATTTTCTGTGCTATTTTTTCTTTTTCTATTAGACCCATTTTATGTTTAGTTATATCCATTTTTAACTTAGTGTCCTTTTTCTGTGGCCTTTTCTGTAGCTCTTTTTCAAGTCCTTTATACTCATCCTCTAATGCCTTAGAGGCTAATCTTTTCATGGTATTTCTTTTCCTTGTATAGTCTATTATCAAGCCTCTGGCATATGCCTTCATTGTATCCCATACATTCTGAATTGATGTATCTTCTTTTTTGTTTTCTCTAAAGAAAAAAGGCAGTTCTTTCTCCATCCACTGTGTGAAGTCTTTTTCCTTTAAAATAGTATTATTTAGTGTCCATCTAGATCTTCTTCTTTGTCCTTTCCATTTAATTGTCATTGGATTGTGATCTGCCCAAGTACTTGTTTCAATATTTATTTCTTGGATATTAGTTAACAATTCTGCTGACATCCATATCATATCTATTCTGGACCATGATAAGTGTCTATTTGAGTAGAAGGTGTATTGTTTAGTTTTAGCATTTCTTTCTCTCCATGTATCTTTTAAGTTTATTTCATCTACCATATTAAAAAAAGACTTGGGAGAGTCTTTCTGTTTTGGTTTATTGTTTTCTGTGCTGTATAGTCCAGTTTGTTGTCTACAATTCCATTAAAATCTCCCATCATAACTATATTAGCATAGTCCAGTTCAATTATTTTGATATGTAATTTTTTCTAAAATTCTTCTTGTTTATCATTCAGGGCATAGATTGCAATCAGGAGTGTTTTCGTATTATTATCCATTCTTTCCACCATTAGTATTCTTCCGTCGTCATCAGTATAAATCAATTTCGCTGGAATAGTCTCTTTAATATATAAAACCACTCCTCTTTTCTTGCATTGTGTCAAGGAGGTAAATATTTTCCCTAGTTTTGGCTGTATCAAGAATTGTTCATATTGTGGGAGTTCCGGTTTGTCAGGCTTCGGCGGCGGCAGGAATTCATGATTGTGCGCAATTCCTGCTGCGCTCGCTGCTGGAGTGCCTCTGATCCAGCTGGATTTGGAGGCTATAGATATCCTGTAGAGATAACTGAAGATAGGGGAGATCCCGGCATGGGTCTGGGGACATTGCAACCCCCTTCCTCAGCTGGCTTAACTCCCTTTTCCAAAGGTGGCGGAGTGGCGGTCAGCAATGGCCGCCACAAAGAACCTTTCAGCCAGACAAGTTTGTGCAGGAGGAAGTTGAGAAAGTGAAAGTTTTTGGCTGAACTGGGACAACAAGTAACATCTGAATACCCTGGATATTTAGCTCTTTAAAGGATACATTGTTTCCCAAGAAGATTGTAAAAAGCTGCAAATGAAAGTAGAAAGGAAAAGGTTTTTTTTTCTTCCACTCTCCTTCCCTATGGAGATAGCAGATGGAAATCGAAAATACCCGCTTTGGCAACAGAAGGTAACTAATTTTGAAATTTAAAGCCAAGGGGACATTAAAGATTTCTGAACATTGATACTTAAAAATCAAAATCTTTTTGCTATAAGTGGGAAGGGAGAGGTAAATGATTTATACTAAGATTTTGCTGGAGGAGACTTCTTGGAGTTTATAAGATCAAAGACTAAACTGCAATAAAACTTCTAAAAAATCATTTTGGAATTATGTAATTGAACTCTACCCCAGGAAGAGAAAGTATTAAAAGAAGAAAGTGCTAAATGAAACAGATTGTGTTGATTTTTATTGCTGGATGACTTTGGGACTTTTTCAAACTATCTTTTGAAGACTAAAAACATTTGGATTGTTTAAAAAAAATCTCACAATGGCATTATCTGTGGAAGAATTGAAAATGGAATTTAAAAAGCTAAAAGAAGAGGAACAAGAAGGCAAGGGCTCTTCTGGATCTATTTTTCACTTCTTAGAAATGGCGATTTCTACTTATCAGGAAATACAGCAACAAGAAAGCTGGGATGATGAAGAAGAAGCCATCTTTAATGGACAAACAACTTTAGTTGAGGAAGAAAAGGATAAAGGGGGGGAGAAAATGGAGAATTCAAGATTTAAAAAAACAATCAAGAAAGGGGAAAATAAGGTGAAAAATCGATATAATGTCAGAAAGCAACAGAAAAAAGGAATACAACAGAGAGGGGAGACTAAGAGGGTGGAGATTGAGAGAGGGGGGGGTAAAAAGGCTAGATTTGACAAGAAAGGAGGGGGGAAGGGAAGAGAAGTTATAAAGGCTTAAAACAAGATGTTAAGAAACAGGTTTTTTAGAGACAAAGGGTAAAATACAATTTAAAAAGAGATTCTGCAAAAGTACTTAAGATTGTATTGTATTTGTATTTGAAATAGAGTTAGAAAATTGGAATATTTTATGTGTTAATAGAATATTGTAGGGAATGTGTAAAATATCTAAGATTTAATAATACAGTTTAATTAATTAATTTGTTATGGAACATTGTTTTTACTATACTATAAGCTTATTATGTTTTTTATTTTAAAATGTTATGTAGAATGTACTAAGCAGAATCAGAATGGAAATTATGTATTATTTTAAGTGTTAAATTTGGGGGAAAGATAGAAAGGCGTCATACTTCAACCAGTGATTACAGGAAAAAATTTGTATTAAAGAGAAAAGATAAATAGATAATTGAAAAATAACGGACAAAAGATACAAGTATAATGATTTAAATTGAGATGAAGTAAATAAAATAGAATTAAGAGAGTGAAAAGAGGGGAGAAGACATATAGAAAATATAGAATGTTAAATAAGATATGAAATAGTATATAAGGTGAGCATGAATTTGATTTATGTCTGTACAAAAAGATGTAACCCGGGATTAAGCCACTTTCTAAAAAGAAGTTTTATGTTTTCATGTTACGTGTTTTGTTTGTTTATGTTTGTTTATTGAGAATTAAGAATGTTGGATGAGAACATATGAAATTGTAAATAAGACAGATGAAAGTATAAGTTTAATGAATAAAATTGAATAGAAGTAAAGGGAAAAATAGCGAGAACTTAGAAAAAGAGTAATAAGATATGAAGTTGAATACACAAGATGCATATTAAATTGTGTTTGTATAGAAATGTGATAATTTGGAACTATGCTGTACTTAAACAAGATGTTTTATGTTCTTACATTTTTTGTTTTGTTTGTTTGTGTATTGTCTTTGAAAATTAATAAAATTTGTTTAGAAAAACAATTGTTCATATTGCTTTTGAATATGTACTTCTTGTAGGCATATTATATCAAATTTTAATTTCTCTAATTTATGGAAAGTTTTCCTTCTTTTAATGGCTGAATTAAGTCCATTTATATTAATTGTAATCAATTTTTTCTCTTCTATGGTTATATTTTATAATTAGGATTGGCAGCTCTCTTGGATCTTGGTTCACGTTGACCTTTGGCTTCCTCCTTTCCACCTACTGCACCTTCCTCTTTTTCAGTCGTCATTTGGCAGTCCTCTTGGAATTCAATTGGTGAAAAAAAAATTTCTGCCTCTTCCTCTTTCCCTCTGAAAAATTCTGTATAAAATGATTCAGCTTTCTCAATTGAATCAATTCTGTATCTCTGTTCTTGCCATGTGAACATTAAACCTTCTGGAATCAGCCACCTCTTTTTTAAGTAGCAATTTGGTCAAGAATCAGTATTCTCTTCTCATTTCTCTCACTCTTCTGGGTACTTGTTTCAAAACCACAATCTCCTTATCTTTATATTCAATGTTTTCTCTCTTGCCACTTGCAATATTTGCGTTTTAATGGCTTTCTTTGTAAATCTGATGTGAACTTCTCTTGGTAGGCTATTTCTCATTGCGTATCTTGTGAAGACTCGATAAACCTCATCTATTCCATCCATCATCTTCTCTTCCATTATTTCCAAAGCTTCAGCCAAAGGAGAAAAAGTTGTAAAATCCTAAAAAAGATGGGAAAGTGAAGAATAAAAAGCTAAAAAAAAAAAGAGGAAAAATTATTCAGGTTCTTCAACACCTTAATACAATTATAACATACAGCAACGTGCCCGCTCCCGTGTACTCTGCACTGAACTCAAAAAATGTCTAGACAATGGAGAGAAGGACCTGTACAATGACTACCATGCTGACTGTATCAAAAGTAAGTCACACATCCCGCAACTCAGTTTTAACCTTCAACCACAACCCTACCTCAACCAATCCACCATCACCCAAGACTAGGCACACACGCCCCTAACTACCTCAATTCCAACTACTGCTGGCCTTAAATGCAAGCTACTCAATGCAAGAAGCCTTGTAAATAAAATACCTGAAATTTTCCTCCTACTAAATATGGCTAAATTCGACATTATATTTGTCTGTGAAACATGGCTCAACGCATCTCTCCCTGACTCCATTACCACAGTAAGAGACTATCATGTTTACTGATCAGATCGTGAAATTCGTAGAGGAGGTGGTGTTGCTATCTTCTATAAAAAGTCCTTACATCTAAAAAATATCCAAGTTACCCAGGAGCTTGCTCTTCCTGAGACCATTATCTGTGAACTATCCTTAAATATCACAATTCGATTCTTACTATGTTACAGAGCACCTGATTATGACATCGAACATGTAAACAAGCTAAATACACTACTAACATGGGCAGCATCCTGCCCATACCCTTTTATCTTTCTTGGTGATTTCAATCTACCTCATATTGACTGGACCCTAAATGAATGTACAACTGAAACCATACACGCAACCTTCTACAATGCTGTTACAAATCTGGGACTGGAACAACTAGTAACCAACAACACTAGACTAAACAACTGCCTCGATCTCATCTTCTGCAATAGTTTGAATTTAATTTACGGAATACAAACTAAAGAACCCTTTTCCAGCAGTGACCACAATATGATTGACTTTTGTCTCAACATACGTCCACACAAAAACCACCACAATGACATAATCCCCAATTATAACTTCGAAAAAGGCAACTACGATCTTATAGACAACGATCTCTCATCCCTTGATTGGCAATCTCTATTCACTGGATGCAATACTGTTGAAGACCATTACAACGTATTTTTACTTGAAGTCAAAAGAGTCATCAAACTGTATGTACCAACAACTCCCAAAACAAAACAAAAAAACAGATTACCCATAACAATAAGGAAACTTCAATCCAAAAAGAGATCACTCTGGCGGAAAAACAAATCTGGTCACGTTGCCAATTTCAAAAGCCGATACAAAAATTTATGCCACCAGATAAAGACCGAATGCACCAATTATCACATTAAACCAATTCCACCAGTGCTTTTTACAATTTTGTAAACAACAAACTAAAAGATTCAAGGTCCATCCCACCCCTTATAGGACCTAATGGTAAAGACTGCAACGACGACACCATTAAAGCCAACATCTTTAACACATTTTTTGGCTCAGTATTTGTAAACAGCAATGGATCATGCCCAGTATTTCCTAGCCGAACCACAGATAACTACAATGATCTAATACATACCGATTTTACAGAAGACAATGTTGAAAAAACACTTCGCAATCTAAAACCATCTCTATCATTGGACCGGATGGAATATGTGCCTACTTCTTAAAAAAGCTACCCACTGCCATAGCCAAACCTCTAAGCATAATCTTCTAAAAATCTTTCAGGACCAGTTCCTTGCCTAACCTATGGTCACAAGCCACGGTCACCCCCATCTTCAAAAAGGGAGACCCCAGCCTAGTTGAAAATTACAGACCAATCTCCTTATGCTGTGTCACCTGTAAAGTCATGGAATCAATTATTAACCAATCCATCATCCTCCACTTAGAGACAAACAACCTACTCTCCAATAAACAATTTGGTTTCAGAAAAAAAACTATCCTGTAATCTGCAACTCTTACACTGCAAAAACATATGGACTACACAACTCGATCAGGGCAAAACAGTAGATGTAATCTACATAGACTTCTGTAAAGCCTTTGATTCAGTGCTACACGACAAACTACTACTAAAAATAAAATCCTATGGTATCTCTGGACAACTGCATAACTGGATAGAAGCATTCCTGTCAAACAGGCAACAAATGGTCAAAATTGGCGCGTCCTATTAAATTCTGTACCTGTCAATAGTGGTGTCTCCCAAGGCAGTGTTCTAGGACCAACTCTCTTCATACTCTACATAAATGACCTCTGTGATCATATTAAGAGCAACTGCGTTCTTTTCGCTGATGATGTAAAGCTGTTCAATACCACAGACAATACTGCTACCCTTCAAAAAGATCTTGACTATGTATCAGAATGGTCAAACAAATGGCAACTTCAAATCTCAACAAATAAATGCTCTGTCTTACATATTAGCAAAAAAAATCAGAAAATAAAATACAAGCTGAATAGTCAAGATCTTGCTGATGATCCAAGCTCTGTAAAGGACCTTGGAATACTCACCTCTAATGATCTAAGTGCTAGAGCCCACTGCAACTACATAGCCAAAAAGGCATTAAGAGTTGTTAACCTAATCCTACGTAGCTTTTTCTCTGGTAATATCACACTACTAACTAGAGCATACAAAACATTTGCTAGACCAGCTCATCAGTCTGGAACCCACATTACGTATCTGATATTAGCACAATTGAGAAAGTCCAGAAATATTTCACAAGAAGAGTTCTCCACTCCTCTACTCCTTGTAGAATACCTTATGCCACCAGACTTGAAATTCTAGAACTAGAAAACCTTGAATTACGCCGTCTTCGGTCTGATTTAAGCATGGTATATAAAATCATAATTGCAATGTCCTACCTGTCAATGAACACTTCAGCTTCAACCATAACAACACAAGAGCACACAACAGATACAAACTCAAGGTTAACCGCACCAAGCTTGATTGCAGGAAATACGACTTCAGCAACAGAGTGATCAATGTCTGGAATACTCTACCCGACTCTGTAGTTTCTTCCCCAAACCCCAAAAACTTTAACCTTAGACTGTCTACTATTGACCTCACCCCTTTCCTAAGAGGTCTCTAGGGGGCGTGCATAAGCGCACCAATGTGCCTATCATCCCTGTCCTGTTGTTTCTTTTATTTTTCTTTTATTTTTCTTATATGTACCCATTTCATGTATTCATAACTATTTATACACTTATACTTATTATCTTGTAAACAATTGACAAATAAAATAAAATAAATAAATTAAGAGGTCTCAAATATAAAAGACTGCATAAGAGAAAAAGAAGAAGAAAGCCAGAAAGATAAAAAGAAAGAAAAAACCAGTATTGGAGGTAGATGGAAAAACAAAAATACTAGAAAATCAAAAAGAGAAAAAAAAAGGCTACTCCCTTAAAAAGAAAGGGAAGGGAATCATTAATACTAAAACTTTTCTTTTAAAATAAAAAACAAATGTAAAAAATTAACTTCCAAAGACAAGCATAAAAAAAAGCAAAGACAACTTCCAAAGAACTAAAAGTCCAAATAGCTATTTCAAAAAGTAAACTGTTGAGGAGGGGTAGCACAGCTTAGAAAAAAATCAAAAAAACACACTGCACTTTGTTTAGTTATCCAAGGCTCTTGTTATAACATTCTTCTCCAGAAACTTATCATCTTTTCTTTTTCTATAACCTTCAGCACCAGACTCCAGCTGTTGATAGAAACCCAGAAGAGCACCTGCAATAGTACTCTCCCATGCTCTTCCCTCTATCTTATCGAATAGCAATGTCCTTGAAAAAAAAAGTCTCCGTTCTTTCTTTCTCAGCTTTGTCTGGTCACAAGAGAAATAGAATATTTCCAAGCCTCTAGTTGGCAGTGTTACAAAGTTTCTTTGCTTTTACTTTCCCCCTCTTTTTCCAAGCAAAATGCAATAAGAATTAATTTTAAAAAAGATATATTTTTTTAAAAAAATAACTAAATGGGAGTCTCTAGCCTAAAATAGTTACAAAATCAAAAAGGAGAAAAAAATAGATGAAAAAGAAAAAAACAGTCCAGTTTCAAAATATAAGATCATGTATAGAAAATCCAGCAATGAGAAAAAAAACATTACTTTGACATTCCTGTTTAAAATCGCCACTTAATCACTTCTGTCAAAACTTTTACAGATTCTTTCTTTTCCTTAGGATGTCCTTTCAGATCTTAGAATAAAGAAAAAGTTCTCACCAAACCAGGACACTCTCTCTTTCTGTTCTCTTCCGTTTTGGTGCTGTCCCAACCTTAGCAGCTTTAATGGCTGCCTCTTTGCTGCTGGCAAGAAGAGCTTCTCCTGGATCTACCAGGGACTTTGCGGTCCTGGAATCGACAGGATGCGCTCTTCACTTTCACCATCTCTTCGGGATGGTTTAGATCTGAAAGGATCGTCCAGGAGCAAAGATATTGGCAGCGATCTCAGACCTCCAAGATCGCATGCCATATCGTCGTGACGCCAGCTCCGCCCTCTCATTACGTATTTTTTTAATTTCAGGAACAAGCAGTATAATGGTTCTTTCCCTCCCTGCTCCACATGCAAGCAGACCAAAGAAATTAATGCACGAGAATACGTCTGAGTATATCTTCTTTGTTTTCCATCAACTTGATGAGCATTCACATTTTAAGCTTATTAAAAGTTAGCTCACCAAATAGCTCATACATAGATTTGATGAACCTGCATTGATCAATTCATCCACAAGAGGGCCTAAGCATGCATTTATAAAATATACCATATTCTGTTAAAAAGAAAATAACAAAGAATTATAAAGGTAGGAAGGGAAACATAACTAAGAAATATCTTTATTAGGATTATGCAAAATACCACAAAATCTGTGTAACATAAAATGTTTGAGAATGAGAGAAATGCTGCCTCTAACATTCAAGTATTCTTTCAGTGTCATTTACACATGGGCATCTGTAAGGAGAGAGGGTCAAAAATGTCAGACTTTGCACTTCCAATATTTCGCACAATGACATCATGAGCCATTTGTTTTCATAAGAGATCATGACAAACTATAACAGGTGTCACTCTACCAATATATGTTTGAAGCTGGGTTGGGCTACAGAATTGATTTGGAAGTGGACAAATGTATCTCAGACTGTTGCTGAGAAAATTCCAAGGACATGTAAGAGCTGAGCTCAACATAAGGGCAATTTTCTCTTTTTGCAATGCATATTTTACTATAGTGCCAATAATCATATGGAGAGTTGTGCAAACTCATGTTAAAAGCAGCGAAACAGCTAACCGTGTTAAGAAAAAGTTATTCTGTCAAATATTGTTCTGAGATGAGGGAAGAAAGGTTTACAGTACAGTAGGCCTTCCTCTAAGAACTGGAAATAACTCCCTAAATAAACAGCTTACTGCCATAACATTCTGAAAGAAATGTCTCAGAGGTTTTTTTTATATGGTCATTCCATAAGTTGCAGCTGGACTTTGCCAGGGAAAAGTACAGGATATAGAGGATTTAGAAGAGAGAAAGAAAGGGAAAAGTGGATCCCTCTTTTTAGAAATCAGTCTCGATTTCTTCATCGCTGTTGCCTGTGAGTGGAAACTCTTGAAGGGTCTTTTGAGTGATGGAACTTCTGGATTGCATGGAACACTCCTGGCTTAGAATTGCCTGAGAGAGGAGACAAGGAGAAGGGAAGCAAAAGACCAGCATGAGCATCATTGTTACACCCAGTGATATCAATCCAGAATTTGTTCTTCAAGCGATCTGTTATGCTATCCAAGATCACATATTTCCTCAGCCCTCCTTCCCTCCCTCCCATAAGGGGATTGAAGAACAATTTGAGAAAAAGTTGAACTTCAGGCTCTTGCTTTAGGACAGTCATCAGCCAGCTCAAAAAAGAAAGAAAAAACAAAATATGAGACAGAAAATAAAAACCACAGAAAAAAACTAATTATCATTCAAGGTTTGTCATCATTTGTGATCTATTTTGCAAATGGAAATGCAAAACCAAGTGTGAGGGATTGTCTTTACAAAAGGGGATTGCGTGAAGGACTATAGTGAGGTGGCAGTTTCCTAGGATGGAGAGAGCACATTTTGAGGAGAATAGTGGACAGGATAAGGCACAACACAGCCCGGAGCTGGATCGGGGAAAGAGGAAGAGATTTAGGACAACTATTCCTAAGAATTTCTAATGGTGCATCCTTTATGATGAGAGTGGTAAAGGTTGAGAATCTCTCTATATGATATAAGCAAATAAAGAACTAAACTTGGCTAGATTGTTCTATGGCCATTCTTGGGATGGGTCTAATATCAATTTTAAATAAAGAGATATTTAGTTAAGTATCTAATAATTAAAAATAATTAATTAATAATAAATAATACTGTCCTTTGGATATTTATTCTTTATTCCCCTTGGGGTTCAACCACCAGAAATCCACCCCACCCCCATTTTTGTCCAAACTCACAGTCTTTTCCTCTTTGGCTGGGGGGCTTTGTAGAAACCAACACAGGCGCATATGCGAGGTTGATCCCTGCAATGATGGCCATGAGCCAAGGGAAGCCAATAGCTCGTATGAGAGCACCCCCTGTAGAGGGACCTGTCAAAAACAATACATTATTCTGACTGTAAAGAACTATCCTTAGTTTAGTCAATGAAGGAGGTGGAGGAAGACTGTGCAGTGATTCTTTGCTTTTAAAATGTGTTTCTCTGTAACGCAGCATAGTTTTCAAGCAGTATTACATTGGCTTGCTTTTTGGCAAAAAATTAAATGGTGAAAATTGGTTTTAAAAAAACTAAGAGTGGATTTAGGACTCAGGCTTCTTTCTGAGAAAAGAATCGCCAATCTTAAAAAAATTAATGCCACAATCAAGCAACAGCATCTATGTGCCCAGAAGAATCAGCAATTTGGGGAGAGCTGTAAAAGTGCTGAAGTACGGATCTTCTTTAGGAACACATATATTTCAAACAGCTGGTAAAGATTCTGCCCTTCCATTTCTGTTCTTCTTACAGAGAGATGATGAGGAGACCAGATGCATGAGGAGACCAGATGCAGTCATGGGATCAACATGAGTGACTTTGGGCCAATCACTCCCTCTGCCCAGCCTACTTTTGTGTGGGGAAATTGAAGGAAAGAGAGCACTTTCAGTTCCTATATGAATGTCAGGATGTAACAAACACAGTAAATAATTGATTATAATTGCCACATCTCTGCCTTCCAGCAAATTACATCTTATCAATTCAAATCTTACAAACTTACTTCTAACAAACTAAACATCCATCCCACCCACCCCACGTTCTCTCCATTTAGATCCAGACTTAATGATGCATGCATAGACTGATTGAAATCCATTTTAAAATGTTATCTATGATAACATTCTATATTTATTGGAATGAGTCTCCTTGAACTATAACTACATCTGGTTTTTGTTTTCGTTCTTTTTCTGTCAGGTACATGTTAGAAAAAGCTTATTTTTGTAAAAAAAAACAATTAGTCAATTAGTTTCCTAGGAATTGCCAATGTACAGATGCAACAAAAAGGTAATTTATGTCATTCATTATAATGCATTTTAGTCCATACCAATAGCAAAGCCCAGACAGAAAGCCACATCAGCAATGGCATAGATGCTGCCATAAACAGAAGTATGGCGAAGATCCACAAAGTATCCCATGATAGGCATCATTGATGAATCCACCATGCCTGTCCACAAAATAAAACAAAAAGATCTAATAAGAAATAGCATTTCATCCCCCATTCATGTTTCATGAACAAGTCATAATGCTTCCAAAATATGCTTGCATTCCCTAAATGTGGAATGAAATAACCATCACGAACAGTCTGAAATATACATTGTATTCCCTTCAGTTTTGAACCTCAGAATAGTGGCTCTTCCCCACCCCCAGAGTAAGATCTTTTGCCAAGAATTAGTGTGGCCATAAAATCGCTCAGCTGGGCTTGACTGCAGGAAAGTTTCACTTCATTTTCTACAACAATTCAGTTCCATCTGTACCTAGTACAATTAACTGAAGATAATTGTCCTGAATTGGATAGTCACAAGTTACCAAGTCTTTGAAAATCTTACCAAGGGCAAAACCAAGTCCACTATTAGGTCCAATAAGTCCATAGATATTATGAGCCAGGGGAATCTAGGGTGCACAAGAGAAAGGATGGATTAAAGCTCAGAAGTCATAACTCTTATTTTTGATGAAAACTTAAGGTGTCAAGTTCAAAGAGTGATTATGCTGTTGCAGCCATTTTCACTTCTCAGCTTGCCACAGAAGCGGGGAGGGAAAACTAGATCCTCTGGCAATGAAGACTACATTTGACGGAAGCCCAGAGAAACTAACTTTCTTCCTAAACCAGTTGTGAGCACACCTAGACCAATACATTCTGGCTTACCCCAACAAGGTAACAAAGGTAGACACCATTTTTGCTAACCTTGAGGGGGATGCAGCAGATTGGGTGAAGGAGTACCATGACAAAGGGGTGCCAGAATTAGGGAATGCTGATGCTTTTCTGATGGAGCTCAGAGCCAGATTTGAAGATGACACCCAAGTCCAGTGACCAGAATAGGAGATGCAAACCATCCATTACCAGGGATGGGTTGCTGCGGGTTCGCAGGGGTTTGGGAGATCCTCTAGCTAAGATTCTGTACAGTTTGCAGAACCCCCAAATCCCACTCCTGGCTGGCCATGCCTACCCTCCCCCACCCCTCCCAGGAATCCCCATGTGGCCCATTTTGGATGCAGGTAAGTACAGGGTGTGCACAGAATAGTGGTGGGATTAAAAAAGAATACTACCAGTTCTGTGGGCATGGATTGGTGGGCCCACCCCTGTTCATTACCAGTCAGATGGTAATGGAGTACATTCATGAGTTCTGGAGAATTTGCAAGGAAACTGAGGCACTGGCTGGAGAAGCTGTTGGTCTACCATTTTAGAAATGGCTTGAATCAGGAGCTGTTCCACACCTGCTTGCCCTGGGGAATACCCAACTGGATCTGTGACTGGTATTGACTGGCAACAGTGGTGGAGCTCAATATAAAGGAATACAAGAGGCATAGGGGCATGAAAGTTGGCCAAAAAAAGGGTTAGGAGAGATGCCGATTGGGAAGGAGAGCATTGCCTGCATCAATACCAGCCCCCCTGGAGGCCCCAAGGCACAAATCCAGCTTGTGCTTCCAATGTGGCCAGGAAGAACACTGAGCGGCTGTGTGCCTGGTACTGGGCCCCAGCCCTGCCCTAGTGGAAGAAACCCCAAAAGAAGGGATGAGAAAAAATCACACCAGGACATGGAGGTCACTTCCCCTAGCAGCGAAGGTGAGGAAGAGCAGCAGCTTAACCTCTATGAGAGCGACAATGAAGGGGAGGATGATCAAAAGGTAAGTGGAACCATCATCCCTTGTCAGTCCCCATGAGAATCGTAGTGCCCAAATTAGGAATCCAGGGAGAGGTGAAAGCGCTCATAGATTCAGGGTGCATCCGATGCTTAATCAGCTTGCAGCCAGTGCTGAAGTTGCGGTTATGAATGAGAAGGTACACCACCTTATGAATTTTGAGTAAGTGGATGGCTCATTGGTGAGTGGCATTTCATAGCTTGTCCAAACCTCCCATCAGCCCATAAATTGGCTAACATGTTTATGCAGCAAATCTACTGCAGTGGTGGGATTCAATTTTTTTACTATCTGTTCTGTGGGTGTGGATAGATGGGTGTGGCTAGGTGGGCATGACCAGGTGGGCATGTGACTTAGTGGGTGTGGCTAGGTGGTCATGTGACTTTTTTTCTTTCACAGCACCCTGTTTTTGGCCTAGTGGGAGCAAAAATGGGGCATAGCGGGGCCACGCAGAACCCTCCTGCACCCTGTTTTTGGCCTACTGAGTCTCAGGGAAGTCTCCTGGGTACTGAAAAAAGAAGCATTTTGAAGCCTTCAGAGGTAAGTATTACAGCGAGGGGGGGATCAGCTGTGATGCGCAATTTAGATTAGCTAGAAAGCAAGAAATCCAACGATTTCCTGCTTTCTAGCTAAACTAAATCACATGGCATAGCTGATCATTGGAAATACTGGTTCAGCTGAACCTGTAGCATTTTTTTACTACTGGTTTGCCTGAACCGGTAGCATTTTTTACTACATAGGGTGCCAAATCAAATTGTCTTGGTCAATTCACAGCCAAATTTTGGAGGAAATTCATCAAACTGATAGGATCATCCTAGGGGCTTAGCTTGGCTTTTTATCTGAGCACAGACGGGGCTGTGGAACATACTAATGCAATGGTGGAACAATTCCTGAATTGCTATGTCAACTATCAGCAATCTAACTGGGTAGAAATCCTGCTATTTGCTGAAGTGGCCTACAATAATGCCTTGCATAGTAGTAGGGGACTTACCCCTTTTAAGGTAGCAATGTGGGTAGAATTTGTGCCAGAATACCCTAGGGAACCCCACTCATCAGTAAGCTTGACTGAGTGGGTATGTTCCCTCCAAAATGCCTGGGGAAATGTGAAGAAGGCATTCACCAAAGAGTCAGAAATTCCAGACAGATAAGAAGTGATCATCCCAGGGGATATTCTACACAGGGGACAAAATGTATCTGTCTACAAAGTATCTAAAGTTAAGGTTACTCTGTAAAAAGCTAGGATAGAAATACATAGGGCTTTTCCTTATTGTGAAGGTCATAAACCCAATCACAGTGGACTCAAACTACCCCAGATATTGGGAAAACTGCACCCAGTGTTTCATTGTATCTACTTAAACCAGTGGTGGGATCCATGCTAAGGTCAGTGATGAAAGAGGCTCCAGATCCCATCATACTGGGGAGTGAGAAGCATTATGAAGTTAGATGAATTTTGGATTCCAGGCTATATAAGGGAAACCTCCAGTACTTAGTACAATGGAAGGGTTACCCAATGTCAGAAGCATGGTGGGTTAAAGCTCAGAATATGAAGGTGGACCAGTTCATAAGGAGATTCCGTGAAAAGTATCCCCCCAAACCTGGGGGCCCTTCCTAGTGGGGTTGGGGAACCTTGATGCAACTGATATGTATTTACTATTTTCCAGGTACCCTCCACATGCTAGGGGGGGTCCAACTGTCAAATTCAACGTGTGATTATGCTGTTGCAGCCATTTTCGCATCTCAGCTTGCCACAGAACCAGGGGGGAGGGAAGACTAGGATTGGAAGGCCAGTTCCCGGTGACAACAAGAAATTGTCCCATGGGAACCAAGGTCATCTAACCAGATAGTCGGCAAGGACTTGGACAGGTTTCCTTAACAATACCTAGACCTAATTGGACAATGTGACCTGCACTAATGGTGGGTATGGGAGAAACTATTATTTAACTATGCTAAAACTGTGAGAATAAAGTAGAGCTGGTTTTGCTTTCAGCTGTGCAGAAATGATGTAGTCAATAAAGTTGCCTTAAGAGTTTGGATTGTCTCAACCATGCTTGATTGGTTGAATTCATCAGTTGGAACCCGTTGATGTAAGGCAGTAGAAATATTGATGCAACATTCAATCATTAGACATAATGGGATGAAGTCAGCTCCAACCTTTAAAACCTTTTAGAAAACCCTCAAAGTATATTTTTCTATCAGTCTTTTGGATCTCCTAGCATATCACGCCAAGATATGCTAAGATTTGTTTACTCATGGTTTAATAAAACTAATTAGAATACACAATAAATCATGGTTTCTAAACTATAATGAGTAGATTTGCATAAGATTTGCAGAATAAAACACCATTGCTTAGCTCGGTTTATGTCCTAACCAGGTCAGATTCTAATTAATTTGAAGGAGTTTACTAGACTAGAACCATGAAGGTCCATAGAAAAAAATGGTGGCATAGGATGGGAAAATCACACAAAAATGGGTAGAAGATTGGAAGGAATTTTTTTCCTTCACTTTTAAATTTCCCCATGTTTTGTCATTGTTTATTAGTATATATCTTTTCTTATAAAATTCTATTAGGATGCAGGCTGCCACCTCCATATCCTCTTTGAAACTCCTGTGCTATCTGCAACAATGTTGGCAGATATTAAGCTAGAATTAAGACTTTTTGCTTGGTTTCTTCATTTTTGGGTTATGCAATGTGTTGTCATACTCACACAGAGGAGGCTGACTCCTATGACCATCATCCCAATCAATGAACACAGCCAGCTGCCAAGAAAAGCAATGAAGAAACAATATCAAAAGTTTTGAAGGCTGTTTGAAAGATTCATCTTGCAAATTCAATAAAACCATCAATACTGGGATACCTTTCTTTGCAGAAATCAACAATAGATTCCCCTGTCAGAACTGTCCTAAAATACCTGCAATAAATATCTGTGGAAATTTAGCCAATAGGTAGGTAGGTATGTAGATCATTTACCACAGGCAAGCTAAAGAATGCAGGATAGTTGAATAAGTAATGAATGGATAGATAAGTGTTGTGACTAGGAGGTTTGAACCTGCTCTGTCAGAAGACATAGGCTCGAGTGATGAGGAAGATCTGGCATTAAGGTTTGAGCCTGCCTTGTTGAGTGACACAAATGGGAGTCAGGAGGAAGAGGAAGATAGGGCATTGGGGTTTGAACCTGCTTTGCTGGAAGTTTCAGAATCTTCATCCTCTCCCAGACCTTCCTCATTAATTACACCTGTGTCAGCAGATAATCAGGAGAACGTGCCAGAGCCCTTGGAAGAAGATCAAACTGAAGAATCTTGGTTTGATGCAAGGAACAGACATAAGCACAAACATCAAGCACAAACTGGAAGGAGACGTCAAATCAGGGACTGAGTAAGAGACTGACACGCCCCTTCAGGAAATATAAGGAGGCGTGTTACCTTTGAATTCCCATTCGGGTCAAAATTTTTAATTTGCGTCTGCAGTTTGGACAAAGTAATTCTGTTTGCTGGTCGTCTCTGATTTATAGTTCTGCTCGTTATCAGAATTTGCAGACAGCTTCTGGGAAAACTGCCAACGACGAATTCAGCCAAAGGAAAGTTAACTCTGTTGTTCCTGATATTGTCTGTTCATGTTTTTTCCTTTGGACATTTGGACTCTCACCTTGTGGCCACAGGTGAGACAGAACATTTTTGATCCGAACCCTTAATTCCATTTTCTGACTAAAATGGAGAAAAAACAGCTAAAGCAGCAGCAGCAGCAGATATCTCAACTGATGCAAGATAACCAGGTTTTGCAGCAACAAGTCACCCAGCTGGTTAACCATCTTACGCTGATGCAAACCCCTGCTGCTCCTCCTGCTCCTCCCCATAGAAAATGCCCAGTAGCTGTGCCAGATAAATTCTCTGGACAGCCTGAAATGTTCCCGGCTTTTATGGGGCAGTGTCAATTCGGCCTATGTCTCTTTGGCCAGAAAATTTCCCTGATGACCGGGCTCGGGTGGGGTTTGTTATCAGTCTTTTGTCGGGTTCGGCTGCTAGATGGGCCACTCCTTTATTGGTGCAAAGTAGTCCCTTACTAATGGACTATCAGGGCTTTTGGCACCATCTACGCTCGATGTATGAGGACCCCATAAAAGCTCAGACCACCGCCAGACACTTAAAGGAACTTCACCAGGGGAAACGCCCATTGCAGGAGTTCATTTCAGAGTTTCGTCTGCTCTGCATGGACTCTGCATGGAATGAGGCAGCCCAAATGGACGCTTTCCAAGATGGTCTGGCAGAGGAAATACAAGATGAGTTGGTGCATGTGGAGCCGGCTCTAACCCTGGATGCTCTGGTGGTGCAATGTTTGCGCATTGACGCCTGGCTTCAATGGCGCAAGACTAGACGCCCAGTTCCAGAGCAGTCCTCCCTTTCAAGGCCGCAGCAGCATCCTGTGCAACCAATGCCCCAGGTCTCCCACAGTGCTGTGGCAAGGACTGAGGAACTGATGGAGTTGGGTGTGGTCCGCCCTCGTTTGACAGCACAAGAACGCACGCGGAGATTCCAGGGAGTCTTGTGTCTGTATTGTGGGGGATCTGGACATTTTGCAAGTTCCTGTCCTGGTAAACGACAGGGGGCACGAAAGCCAGTGCACGAATCTAATCTTGTACAGTCGGGGAAACAAAGTCGGTCTGGTCTCGGGGAAACTCTAAGCCAGACACGTATCAAACAACTGCCTGAAGTAGCGGAGGTGAACTCTGGTCCTCCCCGACATTTGCTTTTGGACACGCGGGTTTGCTTGCAGTCCCGGCCAGAGGGAATTCCTGCTGCTGCGTTAATGGATTCGGGGGCTACGACCAATTTTATGGACCAGGCTTTTGCAACACATTTTGACATTCCCTTGGTTGTGGTGGAGCCTCCCATTAAGGTGGAAACAATTGATGGGCAGGAACTGCGAGCTGGGCCTATTCGTTTTACTACTCAGCCGTTACGCCTGGTCATTGGGGACCATGAGGAGGCAATTAGTTTTTATATCACATCGGACCTCCATCTCCCTTGGTTCTCGGAATGGCTTGGCTACGGTTGCACGATCCTCGGGTGGCATGGGCACAGAATGCCATTTCGTTCCCGAGTCTCCAGTGTGTGGACCATCTACGACACACCTGTGCTGGCCAGGACATCATTGCCCCCACCGTCTCTGTACCTCCTGAACTATCTGACTTTTCAGATGTTTTTAGTGAGAAGGAGGTGGATCGGTTAACCCCTCATCGACCCTATGACTGTCCTGTGCACCTACTGCTCAATGCTCTGCCACCCAAGGGTCATCTGTATTCTATGTCTGAGCCCAAATTGGCTGCTCTTCACGATTTCTTGGAAAAGAACTTGGCCTGGGGGTTTATCTGGCCATCGTCATCTCCTCTTTCCGCTCCCGTCCTTTTGGTAAAAAAGAAGACGGGCGATTTACGTTTGTGTTGTGACTACCACAGGTTGAACGCCATTATGGTGAAGAATAGTTCCTGACACCCCATCGTGTACTCTCCATTCTCCTGCTGGTACAGTTTCTCCATCTGTACCCAGCGATGATCCTGCTGTTGATGATATGGTGGTCAGCATTTGGGATTCTTGCTGGCTGAAAGGACGATTTCAGTACTTCATCAGGAGGCTGGAGAATGGATCAGAGGCTCTTTCCTGGGAGGATGCTTCCACGGTTCACGCCCTGGACCTTATCCGGAGATTCCATGAATGGAATCATCAGACTCATGGGAAGGGCCCCGGGGTGAGGGATAGTGTTGTGACTAGGAGGTTTGAACCTGCTCTGTCAGAAGACATAGGCTCGAGTGATGAGGAAGATCTGGCATTAAGGTTTGAGCCTGCCTTGTTGAGTGACACAAATGGGAGTCAGGAGGAAGAGGAAGATAGGGCATTGGGGTTTGAACCTGCTTTGCTGGAAGTTTCAGAATCTTCATCCTTTCCCAGACCTTCCTCATTAATTACACCTGTGTCAGCAGATAATCAGGAGAACGTGCCAGAGCCCTTGGAAGAAGATCAAACTGAAGAATCTTGGTTTGATGCAAGGAACAGACGTAAGCACAAACGTCAAGCACAAACTGGAAGGAGCCGTCAAATCAGGGACTGAGTAAGAGACTGACACGCCCCTTCAGGAAATATAAGGAGGCGTGTTAGCTCTGAAGCCCTGTTTGGATCAACTTTGTTATTTGCGTTTGCAGTTTGGAAAAGGTTTTTGGTTTGCCGTTCGGCTCTGAATTATAGTTATGCTCGTTATCTGAATTTGCAGACAGCTTCTGGGAAAACTGCCAATGACGAATTCAGCCAGAGGAAAGTTAACTCTGTTGTTCCTGATATTGTCTGTTCATGTTTTTTCCTTTGGACATTTGGACTCTCACCTTGTGGCCACAGGTGAGACAGAACAGATAAGTATAGATGGGGTTAGGTATGGATGAATGGAGATGACATATAGATAGATGATAGATAGATAGAGGGAGGGATGGAGGGATGGAAGGATGGAGGGATGGAAGGACAGACAGACAGAGATTAGGATAAATCCTGGTTGTTGTTTTTCTCCTGAACATCACAAAGGAAACACTCCCCAAAATCACTCTCTTCTCCATGACAACACCATCACAGATGCAACAAGATTTCACAATTCTTCAACATTCAAAAATCTTTTGAACTTCTCTACTTACCGCCCCATTTTATTTGCCAGTATCCCAAAGAGATTGGTCCCAATTAAATAAGATACACTAGCAGGCAGAAAAGCTACCCCGTAAAACAAAAGAAAGCCATTTGAAAAGAAGGCATCACAGCATTTCCAAGGACAAAAGTCCCTTCCTGAGCCTTTGCTTAAAATGCTATAGTGTATGTTTGTGCTTGTGTGTCTGTACATAAATTAGTTGAATGCAAAAGACATATTCTTCAACAAAAATAAGAAACCAGAGTGTCACTGCAGGTTGTCCTATAAAGAAACTCAGTATTCAATTGAAAGTAGACAGGATATGGAGGTCAGTTCTAACAAAAGATACTAAGCATGATAATTCAACTCAACCTTTTAGAGGCAGCATCCAGTAGCTATCTCTTAGATAGTGCTAAGAGATAGCTAATCTTATCTCTGCAAAATTTATCTAGTGCTTCATAAAATTCAAAACAAGTTTCATGGTCAAGTCCTTGCAGGTATTAACCAGTGGTGGGATTCTACCTATTTGGCCTGGTTCGGGTGAACTGGTAGTAAAAAATACTACCACTCAGGTACTGGTTTGGCTGAGCCAATATTTCTTTCTTTTTTCCTCCTGACTATCAGCTGTGCCAGGATCCCCCTTGCTGTCTTACTGCTTCACCCAGGTGGCTTCCCTGAGGTCCAGGAGGCAAAAAGGGATGCGGGTGTGTGTGTGTGTGCTGCACAGCCCCCTGCGCTCCATTTTTTGCCTTCCTGGGATTCAGAGAAGCCTCCTAAGAGCAAAAAATGCCCCCCCAGGAGGCTTTCCTGATACCCAGGAGGCCAAAAAATGGAGTGCGGGGCGGGGGGGAGTGCTGCACAAAAAGAAGCCATGCCCACCCAGTCACATGGCCATGCCCACCTAGCCACCCCCATGGAACCAGCAGTAAAAATATTTGCATCCCACCCCTGGTATTGACCTACTGTCCATCCCTTCCTCCCTTGTTTCTACTTTACATGTTGTACCAACAGAATAATAATTTGCTTTCCAGTTATAATTGAACCAAAATCAAACATTTGACAGTCTCTTATAATTAATTTATTCTCCTGCAGGTGACAGATGTTATCACTAGCACCTCTGTTTGCCTGGAAATGACACAATGGGTTTATAGAAATTCAATCATTAATGTTTACTTTTCTATACATTTTTTACTTGTTTTGCAGGTCCTCTGCGGAAATTTGCGTTCTTTTCATATTGCTAAGAAACAGCAGGTTGAGCAAATTAAAAACAAAAAAGTATTAGTTGTTCAAAAACTATTCAGTGTGTAAATGTCAGCCAATAGTGTCAACCTGATTTTACAGCATATCTTTTCAATATATTTATATTTAAAGGAACCATAGTCACATAAATCCTCTCAGATCTCCTGGTTTGTTTGTTTTTAATCATGGTCATGATAGCAGTATTCCAGGATTTGAGGGGCTGCCATAAAGAAGAGGAGGTCAACTTATTTTTGAAAGCACCTGAACAACAAATGACAGATGGAAACTAATCGAAGAGAGAAGCAGCCTGGAATGAATGAGAAATTTCCTTAACAGTGAGGACAATTAACCAGTGGAAGGGGTTGCCTTCAGAGGTGGTGAATGCTCCAACAGTGTAAGTTTTTAAGAAGAGACTGGACAGTCACTTGTCTGAAATGGCAGTGAGTCTTCTGCTTGAGCAGGGGGCTGGACTAGAACACCTCCAAGGTCCCTTCCAGCTCTGTTCTAATGATTGATTGATTGATTGATTGATTGACTGATTGATTGAAGATCCATTGTATGTAATTATAAGGTTTTTTTATTAAAGGAACAAACAAAAGTGTTCTAATATTTATAATTGTGGATTGGAGATCCTTGAATATGATATTAAATATGATTCTTTTATAGCTGAAAAAACATCCATCCCCATCCACTGAAAAAAACATAATCTAAGCCATCTAGAGATACCAACAAGAAAGGTTTTTTTTTTTCAATGAGTCAGCTCTAAATGACATTAAATCTGGATGTCATCCATTGCTGTTTCAATTGTTAAGCAAAACTAATACATGTTTAGGATTTCCTTTCTCCATGAAATGCATCCTGGTTCAATTTTCTTTTTTCTTTTTAAATAAATTTTATTAAGTTTCAAATTTTAAAAACATAAAATAAAACTTTATACATTGTTATCAACATCAAGACATCTTTTGCATCTCCTCACATTTTTCCGTATATGTTTCAGTATATGTATTTACTTATTCCTTTACCATTACGTCTTACTCTTGCTATAAATCAATATCTTTTATCCTTAGATATCAATCTTCTCCATGGTATATTTACATATTTACATATTCCCTCATTCTTTTCCTAATTGCCATTTTATTTTATTTTTATTTCTAAACCACTCATACCAGGCATCCGAGGCCCTATAATAAATTGAATCTTTTCTGTCTTTTATTTTCATCCTTAGCCTGTCCATCTCTATACAATCTATTATTATTTTTTATAACCATGCCTTCCAGTGGAACCCTTTTTTCCTTCCAGAGTTGTGCGTACGAGATCCTTGCAGCTGTTAATATATGTAACATGATATATCTATCTGTTTTATTGCATTTTTGTGTTATTATACCTAATAAAAAAGTTTCCGGATTAAGTTCAATTTTCTGTTTTGTGATTTCTTCAATCCATTGTCTAATTGTATTCCAATATTTTTTCACTTCCTGGCATGTCCAATAGGTATGAAAATAAGTGCCTTTTTCTTTTCCACATTTCCAACAATTTGGGTCTGAGTTAAATATTTTTGCCAGTCTAGCAGGGGGAAGGTGCCATCTGTAGAACATTTTGTATTGATTTCCCTTGTATGCTGTGGATGTAATTAGTTTGTAATTTGATCCCCACATTCTCTCCCAGTTTTCCAGGTCTATACTATGGCCAACATTTTTCGCCCATACCACCATCATCTCTTTGACTACCTCCTCTTCCATTTTAAAATCTAGTAGAAAGCTATATATTCTTGAAATAATTTTCTTTTCCATTTCTTGTAGAATTTTATCTAATTGATGCTTTTCTGTGCAGAAACCAAATTGCTCTTTGTCCTTCTGATATCTCACCTGGATTTGCATGTATGGCCACCAATCTATCTTTATATTTTGTTGCTGTAATTCTTGACTCATTTTTAATCTTCCTTGTGTGTCTAATAGGTCTTTATAATTCCTCTTTTTTCCCAGATCCATTGCGTTTGGGTAGATTTGTGCTTCCATAGTTGACAGCCAGTTTGGTATTTTAGTATAATGATTCTTTTTAATCTTGTTCCATGTCGGAATTAATGAATCTCTAATCATGTGTCTCTGAAATATGCATGCTGTTTACATTTCCCATTCCATAAGAAACTATGCCACCCTCTCTGCAATACTCGACAATACTCCTCTATTTTCCAGGTTGATCCAATCTTTAATCCATACCATAGCCACAGCCTGATAATACATTTCCCAGTCAGGGAGTCCAAAGCCACCCCTTTCTCTTTTGTCCTGTAATAATTTCATTTTTATACTGGCTTTTTTCCCATCCCAATCAAATTTACTTATTATTCAATCTAATTCTCTAAAAAAGGTTTTCTCCAATCTTACTGGTACAGTTTGAAAAAGATATAGTATTTTTGGTAGAGTAGACATTTTAACTGCCACAATTTTCCCCAGTAATGATAGCTGTAATTTCCCCCACATTTCCAATTCTTTTTTAATTTGTATTATTAATTTGTCATAGTTATCTTTTTTGATTGAAGAGCATCTTGCTGTTAACCAAATGCCTAAATGTTTTACCTTTTCACACTTTGCATTCCTGATTTTCCTTCTAATTCTGGTTTGTTTGTTTTTTTGCTTATCTTTTAAATTTTTAGTCAATAATTTTGTTTTGTTTTCATTAATCTTAATGTCTGTGACCTTGCCAAATTCCTCTATTTCCTTTATTAATTTTACTCCTGTATCCTCTGGATCTTCCAGAAAAAATACTATATCATCAGCAAATGTCTGAACCTTATAATGCTCTTTTTTAATTAAAGTTCCTTTGATTTCTACATTTTTCCTAACATTTTCCAATAAGTTTTCTAAGCTAAGGATAAAGAGAAGGGGTGACAGTGGGCATCCCTGCCTTACTCTTTTGTTGATCTTAAACATTTGCATTCTGTCACCGTTCATTATTACACTGGCCGTCTGTGTTGTATAAATTGTTGAAATCAATTTGATAAATTTATTGCCAAATTGCATGCTTTTCAATTGTTGTATTATGAACTACCTATTAAAATTGTTGAATGCCTTTTGTGCATCAAGGAAGACCATTGCCAATTGTTTTCCTAGGTTTGCTTCATAATATTCTATTATATTCAATACCATTCTGGTGTTATTTTTAATTTGTCTATTCGGTAAGAATCCGTTTTGGTCACCATGAATGATCTGATTAAGGGTTATTTCAATCTTTCTGTCATTATGGACATAAATATTTTATAATCAACGTTTAAAAGGGATATGGGCCTATAATTTTGAATTAATTGATGGTCCAAATCTTCTTTTGGGATCAATGCTATGTATGTCTCCCCCCATGACTTAAGTAATTTTGCTGTCATCAGTACCTCATTATAGGGTTCTAACAATTGCATTTCTAATTTTTCTTGGAGCATTTTATACAGTTCCCCTGGGAGACCATCCGGTCCTGGTGTCTTATTGTTTTTCTGTTTCTAGATTGCCTCTTGCAGTTCTCTTAATGTTATTTCCCTGTTTATCTCTTCTTTATCCTTTTCCAGGATCGCAGGTAGCCCTTTTCCTTCTAAGTAATTGTTCTATCACCAGAACAAGGTAGACTCGAGACCGGAGTTGAGTTCAGCTCTTTATTTAACTGTCAGTAACTTCAACTGAACAATCATAATCTATTGTTAATCACCAATCGCTAGGCGGTAGTGATGTCCGATCAGAACGTAGTATTACGAATATGCAAATGTCTATATACAACACCCCTCCCCTCTTGGTACAGTCCAACTTTACGTGATGTAGTCACGCAAATAGGCAGGGCTTTTGTGGGTCCTACTTGACCTGTGCATAGTTTGGGTTTGTGGATGGCATTGGCCAGGGCTCTGGACCCAAACTATGGTTAAGATACATCGATGACACATTTGTGATTTGGCCCCATGGAAAAGAAAACCTAAGCAATTTCCTAACACACCTAAATAGCACACACCCCAAAATCAAGTTCACCATGGAAATAGAAACAAAAAAACAACTACCATTCCTAGATGTACTAATCTACAAAAAAACAGATGGCACACTAGGACACAACGTATACCAGAAGAAAACACACACTAAATGCTACCTCAACGCCCAATCCCACCACCACCCAGCACAGATAAACTCCATGGCTAAAGCACTAATTACTAGAACCAAACGCCTGGCAGACAAGACACACATTAAGACTGAACTATGCACCCTGACTAAGGTACTGACAGCCAACGGCTTCCACAAAAGCAAAATCACTGGCTTGATCCACAAAAACACACTGAGACATAATAGTGACCCAGAAGATGAACAGACCTATGGAACAGCTGTCCTGCCCTACATAAGAGGTACTACAGATAAAATTAGTAAGATACTGCACAGACATCACATCAAGACTGCCTTCAAAACAGACAGAAAAATAGCAGCCATCCTTCGAAACAGGTACAGGTATTTTCCCATGTAAGATTGAGAGTATCTTGGCAATGTTTCAATGAGGTCCCACTCACCATCTTCAGGCTGGTGCTTTTGAAAGCACCAGCCTGAAGATGGCGAGCATATATATACAATTTTGAACTTAATACTTAGAAATGATTCAGCTTTCTTCTTCTTTCTTCCTTCTTCTTTTCCCTTTCTTCTGCACACCATCACATTACTTTCCTCATTTCCTGTTTCATTGGTCATCTTTAATTACTTAGTCACTTTCACTCTCAAATTGCACAGTCACAGCTTTCTATCAAAATGGCTCCACTCTCCGTTCAACTACAGTTCTCCATTAAAGTTCCAATTGTTCTCTCTAACGTTCCTTTTCTGCTTTGCTAGTAATCAATCCAAATCGTAGAAATTTTAAGTTTTTATTCACAGAGTCTCGATCCTTTCTTCTGTGGCACTCTGTCTCAGCTGTCAAACTGTTCTGTTTCCTCCTCTCCCTTTTGCTCCGCTATCACCCACCAATTTGCCACTGTATTCACTCTCTCCGGAGACTCCCTCTGTCAAAATCTTTCACCGGGCTCTCTTCTCTCACCTCTCAAAAACTGTCCCAGTCTACCGTTCTTCTGATGTCTTGCATTGATCCACTTTCCTGCTTCCCAATTGCAGCTGGCTGTCACAGCTTCGGACCCCCCATAGATGCCGGGTTTCTTTCATGCCAAATTCAAAAGGCTTCCCCTCGTTGCAGTAGGAGGTTGCTTTCCTCCACTCTGCTCCTAGACTTCCCCTTCTAATTTGTGTGTCTCTCCAAGCTTCATGGTGCCTCTGAGAGCTTCCAAGCATGAAAATTTGGATACAGAATTGCAGAGATCGCTCTCCTGCTCTGCTCCACCATGACCTCACCACCGGAAGTCCCATCCTGGTTCAATTTTCATTTTATTTTCATCTTTACTTGGTAGATTAGAATTGACTAACAAAGAAAATGTGGCTCAGGATCACTCAGTGAATATGGTGACAAGCAAGGATCTGGACATCTTTACAAGAAACAAGACAAGTGGTGGACAAGGGCCAAGACCTTCTATTGGTGGTGTGTCTTTTATTGTGGTTGTTTTAATCAGGGTGACATGGATTATATGTTGTGATGATAGTCTTAATCTGGGTACATCACTGCTGTAAGGTGGACAGCTTTATAAATGAAACAAATAAATAAATATGCCATTTGTCTCAAGATCAAAGCATTGCTCCCCACCCCATCCCACCCCAAGTCTATTCAGGAAAAGAAAAGCACCTGGGAGAACAAACTAAGATAGATTCCAGCATAGAAGACACTTTAAATTTCTGCCCTATCTTGTGAATACCAGTTCTTTTAGACTCTCCAAGGTCCTGAAATGCCAATTTTATTAGCAATCCTTAGAATATGATTAAATACTGCATAGAATGTTCCTTCTGGTAATGACCAGAGGAACTGCTCAGATTCCAACTACTTGAGGATCCACATATTTATTGTTTGCATTTTTTTAAAAAAATAAAATCAGTGTAGATTCTACCAAAAAGGTATTCAGGATAAAACAAAGATGCCATGCACAAATGGAGCAAAGCAAATATCAAGGGATATAAAAAAATAAGGAGAATGGATATGGAAAGAAAAATGGGACAGTGTTACAAAACTAGGCGAACACAGATCTAGAACATTTTTGGAGAACTCTGTCGTCCAGTGCGAGCATCCCTTCACCATCATCATCCCTACATTTGCCATTCTCTTAATAACAACTTCACTCATCTCCCCCTTGCTGTTTTTTCAGAAAGGCATAAAGAAGATGGTAAGTCATCCTCAAAGACCCTCCATCTTATCAAGGGTTTCTCCTGGCTGCCTTAGCTTTAGCCAGCCTTTAAACTGATTAGCAACTCTCAGTCACTTGGCTAAGCCAAGGTAGCAATTCAATTGTTGTGTCATTGAGAGCATTATTCCTCCATAAATTCAATTTCAGTGCTTTTTACAAAACAAGACAGCTATTTTATTTCATTATTCCATCTCTGTGGTGGCATATAATTGCCATATGCTGAGTTACCAACCCTCTGCCTCTAAAGAAGCTTTTTCCTTAATCAGTAGGGAACTCTTCAATAGCCATTGGCCCAGATTTCACTCTTTCTTTTTCTTTCTTGACTGTGTCTATTTTCATTAATAGATAAAAGAAGACTCTTTTTTTCAAATTTAATACTGCTTTACTAAACCTACAGGTGTTGCTTCCAAGATGACACTGAAAGATAAGGCAGACAGATATGAGACTAGGAATAAAGCTGAGAGACACACAAATCCATACAAGAATTAGAAGGATTACTGTGGTTTGGGCAAGGCTGCAGCCCAAACAGGAAGTTTATAACAGCATTTCCTGTCCAGATGAAGCTAATAGCCAACCTCCATGAACATGTCCCATTTTGAGCCTGTTTCATATAGGAAGAAAATTATGGTTCTTCCAACATACTCAAAACTGATGCATCAAAGATACAATATAGTAGCAATCCCAGAGTTCTTTTACAATTCCTACTGAATGGTTTTCATTGGACAGAAGAGGAAATTATCTTTTTATAAGCGTTATTTTCATTTCAATTAAATAATTTAATTTAAGTTTAATTAAACTCAATGAAAAGAAATCTAGATTTACTCCTGATTCATCTGTTATTTTTTTTAAAACAAATTTTATTGATTTTACAAAACAAACAAAACATAAAATATAATGACATAAGAAATCTTTTTCTAAAAAAACCAATACAACATCTTATTTAAAGACAGAATTATTCCAAGTTGTCACATTTCCAAACAAACACAATTTAATATATATATTTACCTTATATATTCATCTTCATATCTTATCCCGAACTTCTCTTTATTACTTCCTTTCCTTCTATTTATTCAAATTATATCTCTTTAACTTTAGATTGTATACATTTTTTATATCCATCTGTCTTATACATTTTCATTATTCTCTTCCAATACAAAAACAAACAAGACATAAAACATAAAAACATAAAACATCTTTTCTGAAAGTTGCTTGATCCCGGGTTAAAACTCATCGTACAGACACCACTTCAAAAATCATGTTCCTTTTATATATCATTCCATATCTTATTACCGTTTTCCATTTTCTATATAGCTTCTTCCTTTTTTTAACTCTCTTAGTTTTATTCTACTTATCTCAGTTCAAGTCATAATATCATTCTTTGTCTGTTCTCAACTATCCATTCATTTTTTCTCTTTAAACAAAACCTCTCCTGTACACTAATTGGAGTATGACACCTTTAACTCTTTCCCCTAACCTAATAATACTTAATATCACACATAACTTGTATTGGGATTCTGTTTAGCACATCCCAAAGTCACACAATATATTATATAGAGAGAAAAAGAAAAAAGAAGGAAAGAACAACAATAACAAAGAAACAAATTTATAAATATATAATATAGCTAGTACCCCTGTCAAAACCATTTTAATTATACCTATTAATACTCATTTATATCTTAAACATTTTATTGTAAAAATGCCTATAATAACACAATCTTATGTACCTTACAGAATCCCTTTTTCAATTAGATTTACCCATTGTCTCTAAATAAATTTTGTTTCTTTAAATCTTGCTTCCCATCGTTGAGACTTCTCACCCCTTCCTTTCTCCCTTGCTTATTCTTTTCCTTACCCTTTTTACCCCTTTGTCTCTCCACCTCCCTTTTCTTCTGCTTTCCCCCTTCCTGTTGTTTTCTAACCTTATATCCACCTTTCAACTCATTTTTATCTTTTTTGGTTGTTTTTTTAGGTTTTAAAATCCCTTTTTCCTTTTCCTCTTTCTTCTTCTCCCCCAATAGGATCACATGTTCATCAAAAATAGTTTCTTCTTTGTCCCAATTATCCTGCTGCGCAATCAATTCTCCATAGGAACGCACTGCCATTTCTAGAGATTGAAAAAGAATGTCCAAAGTATCTTTCCAGTCTTGTTCTTCCTTTTTATATTTTGGATATTCAGTTTTAGATTCATCCAAGGATGATGCCATTATAAAGAGGAAAAATTTTTCCCAAAACAACCACCCGAGTGTTTTTAAACAAAGAAAAAAAATTTCCCAAAAGATCCAAAGTCACCAAACAATCCAGATAGACTATTTCTTTTAGCACTTTTTCCCTTCTTCCATTTCTTTTTCTGGGGTTGCTATTAAATCACAAAATTCCAATTAAAATATGTCTTTTTGAAGTCTTATTAATGTTCAAATGGCTCTTTAAAATTCTAGGCAGTCTGCTCCTTATTTTCAACTTCAATTTTTTTCCTCTCCCTTCCCACTCACAGCAAAAGAAAAAAATTTCTTTAAATATTTAAAAATCCATATCCCTTTGGCATTAGCATAGTCTTTAGCATTTAGCATACCTTCAATGCGGGTTTTCCGATTTCTCTCAGAGCTGTTCCGTTTGGAAGGAGAGTGAAAAGAAAAAAAGTTTTCCCTTTAATATCCATTCGCTGCTTAGTCTAGGAACAATGTGTCTTTAGTAGGTGTTAAATACCAGGATACTTTCACTGTTCCTTTGTCCCGGTCAGCAAAATCACTTTCACTTCTTCACAAGCTCCTCCAGCACTTTCTTTTTCCGGCTGAGCTCTTTGTATGTGGTGGCCATTACAGACAGCTGCTCAGCTGCCTTCGGAGAGGGAGATTTAGCCGGCTAGGGAAGAGAGATGCGATGTCTCTCGTCCCTGCCAGAACCCCCCAGTCTTCACCACCTTCTACAAAGGTGGCTTAGCCCCGAAGCCAAATGGCTCGGGGCACTCAGGCAGTGAACACAGGCAGAGATGGCACACAGTCGTGGATTCCTGCCTGCACCGAAGCACCACAAGCCAGAAGTGTCCCACCCATCTGTTATTTTTGAAGTATGGTTTCCAGCTTGCCGTTCAAAGATCAAGCCCATCCCAAGGAACACAAATAGTTTTGAATTCCTCCTGAATTGAGTTTAAATATACACAATTTGTATCTTAGTGTAAAATTTAAACACTAAATTAATCTAAACATATTACCACCGAATTCCTATGAAAATTATTTTTTAAAAAAAACATACCCAGTTGCCATTCTGGGGAGCACATGTTTTGTATCATCCAAATGGGCAAAGTAGCCTCTAAAATAGCAACTCCCATGTTTCCAAAGCAAATTGAACCTGGAGGAAGAGAAAAGATGCAGAACCTTTATGAGTTTTCTTGCAATTAGCAGAGCATCAGCCAAACTCCCACCTCAATTATAGGGTCAATTATAGGATGTATTAAGAGCATCACATCTGAAGAAAGGCATGGGGAAAGTAAAATAGATGGAAAGAAAGGCCCTCTTGGCATGATTGGGAGATTGAAAGCCAATGACAAGAGATAGATGGAACTGATATGTTCTTGGACTTGCAAAACCCCAAGTGAGAGTGGACATGATAGCCCTTATTCAGTAACTAAAAGCTATCCCAAAGAAAAAGACAAAGAAATGCAAGAAAAAGACCAAGAGGGCAAATGCAAAATATGAAATAACACCTTTCAGGCAGAGATAATTTTAGTAAGGACTTCCTACAATTCTTCTATTAGTTTGAAAATGGAACCTTCTACACAGGCTGAGCTCACATTTATTGGATGTGTTGAATGAGACATTGGACAGCAATTAATTTGAAAATCTGCACTGCACGCAATGACCTAATACTATCAGGTGCAAAGAATCAGGACCATATGTTAAGTTGCAATGAAGAAGATTTATTGCTCACCCCTATACCCCAGAATCTAGTCAACTAATGTTCAGCACTAAATTGATATAGATAAGAGTCAAAAGAATTCAAGAGGGGTTGGACTTACACCATTTGTGCGAAGAAAACTCAAAGAACACAAGAAACATCTTCTAGGCTGATGACACATTTAATTCTGCCCCTGGCTCTGACTGCTCTTCTACTAATACCCACTTTAGACTGTCTGATTCTACATTTGCCACATGGGACAATAGAAAGAGTAGGGTGCATTTTGCTTTGAGAGATGTAAAACCATCTTCAGCTATATGGAGACTAGCATGCTTTATGCTGTGTTATTCCAGCAGGCAGGACCAGAAACAACAAATGCTAGTAATCAGAATAATCTTTTCTACTTCAGTTCCACAGAAGCTAACTTGAGAAGATGGTTATTGTATCCTCAAGACCAAATGCCCAAAACAGAGGCAGTAAAACTTACCTGCTGCAATCAAAATATAGGGATCCCACAACAAGGCCAAAAAGGAGGTTCCTTTGATATTCTGGAAAATACACGGAGAAGACAGATATGCTTCAGAGGAAGGTGTTAATTGGAGTTGTTTTGGTTTGGTTTTGGTTTGTTGCAAAAAAAAAAAGCTTGCTTTCACATAGCTTTCAGAGTTCCTATATTTTTGCTCTGAGTAAAATGCTTGTTTTGCTCTTGATTTTATAACTCCTAATCTGATATTTTAGATTGCTACTTTTAAACAATCATTTTATTTTGCATTAAAAGTAACAGTAAATAGATGTGTAGATCCTTTGCATCAATAAGTAGGGTAAAAATATTATAGTACATACAAAAAAGGAAACATGAAGAGGAATTTTTGCCCTACCTCGGGTGAAATCTTTGTTGGATGCAGGATACAAAACTGCAAAACTAAAGCAGACATATAATTATTTCATGTATAGAAATATCTTTCCATCTTTTCTACTAATTATGTTCAATCTTATTTCTGTTCAGTAACTCAGTTCTCCCTTGACCTTGCCATCTTCTTAGAATGTTTTCTGAGATGTAAGCCCCACTATGCTCAATGACATTTATTCACAGAAAAATTGGCAGATGGAACTGCCTTTTCCAGATCAATGATTCAAGATGGGCCCTGACCTGACTACTTCAAAGGATGACTTACCTCCATCTAAGAGAGCCAAGACTGCCAGGATCAGAAAAGGAGATGATTTCCCAACAAACTCATACATCACACTTCCAAATGGAGCTCCCACTGCAAAGAAAACACATTAGTGGTACTAATATGAAGAGACTCACAAGTCTATGAACGTAAACCACATTGCATTTGGGGTTAGGTGCTTGGCAAATTGTTCTTTTTCTGGTTCATTTCTGTTTTCTAGATCAAATAGTCCAACCATTTCCAATAGTATCAAACTATAAAAACACACCTTCTTTGCAGGATGTGATTGAACTTGACCTAAAACTCATCAATTTCTTTGCCTTCTGCATCAGTGGATAACTTAGACAATGGTTGTCCATGAGGTCTACCTGATAGTATCTGGCCTATATCCTTTATGATTATCAAAGCTACAATGTTCCTTCTTTGTTGTCATTGTTGTTCTGCTATAACATAGCTGTCTGACTAAACATTTCCAGCTCCAACCTATTGTAGTTCATTGATACCTGTCAGCATGTAGTCAATTTATTTTATCTTTGATTGTGTTGAACTTCCCCATGTTCATGCTTCTAATATTTCATGTTCCCATTGCAATTCTGATTTTGCAGGTTTGGATTTTCTCTTCCTGTGTATCAACATAGCCTTACCAGAGTAGTCTTATCAGTGAGATGGGCAACATATAGATTTAATAAACAAATAGATAAAAATATCACCAACAATATGCATTCTAAACACTACTAATACTCCAAAAGAACTTCAGCTTCTCCCCAATATCATGTTGAATATCATCCAATATATGATACTATATTGTCCAGCCATTTAGTTTACTTAGTCAGATACAGGAGTGGTTTATCATTGCCTTCTCCCAGTAGGTTGAAAATGATGTCTTTACTATTATCACTAAAGTGATCACCTTCCAGTATCTTCTTCTATCCTTGCCATATAGATCCCTGCTTGTATTTGGGTGGGGAGAAGTAGAGTGAGCCTTGGGTGACCTTATTAGAAGTATCTACTCTTGAGTATCTGTACTCCAATGTTCTTTACTTATTCTCCTCCAGGAATGCTAAGCAATAATCCATAGTAGATAATGCTAACATGCAAAGACCCATTTGGATATACAGCAGATCTATTTTTTTCCAGCTTGGCTGTTGGGAAATGCTACCAGAGAACTACAGACAAAGACAACTGAATAATGAACAGAGTCCTAAAGGAAGCAGCTGGGGAGCTCTGCATGAGTTCCTAGATGCCTAAACAGTATTAAATGTACATTTACTCACCAAGCACTCCCAAAGCCAGACCTCCCAGTGCTATTCCCATTGCATTTTCCCTCTCACAGTCATCGGGATACACACTTGCAAGCATCCCCAGACCTGCAGGCAGAGACAGAGCTGAGCCAATCAGTTTTGATTTGTTGGAAATAAGCAACAGGCATGGGTTAGTGTTAGACATGGGTTATTGCACTGTACAGAAGTGAAAGACTGTGACTCCCTTCATGGTCTATGGAATTCTTCTTTTCCCCTGTTCTTCACCACCAGCTGCTGTGGAAGCTGTAATTTCATGTGATACGGTAGAAAGGATGTTCCACCCCAAATCTCCTCCAATATTGAAGATTTTATTTTTTATTTCTTTTATGACCTCAAACTTTTCAACTCAATAAATCTATTTTCCCTTTATAATTTCAGCATCAGTCTCTTTTCTCCAAGAAGTAATGTAGAACTGATATCAAAATTATACATCACAGGAGGCATATCTTTCTTGGTCCCTTTTGGGGAACAAGGAATGAGATCTTTGGTCATCCAGCTAAGTGATGTGAATAGCAACAATTAAAGATTCCAAGTGGGCAACTTTTCTTTCTATCACTGGAGATACCAAAGTTAAACAAGGGCTTTCAGTTTCAAGATGTAATATTCTCCCAACCCATCAGAGTGGGAAGACAGGGAATGTTGCAGATCTCATCTATTTAAAAAGTAGACCTAATAGAGCCTAGAAAAAGGGCCTTCTCTGTAGTGGTTCCTTCCCTTTGGAACATCATTCCCCCAGAAATAAAGTTGACTCTCTCTTTGCTACTTTTCTGGAAGGCCCTGAAGACATGATTTTGTCAGTCCAGTTTGAGGACTCCAGGTTGATTCGGAGTTACTTGCGTGGCTTCTATTATTGTGTTTATCGCCACTAGAGGGGGTTGTATTGTTGATTTTTAATATAGTATACTACCCAGGGTCAGCAAGTGTGAGTTGGTTAGCCATATAAATATATTTAATTATAAATAAGTGCTTCCTGGCTCTCCAGGATATTGTCCCAGCTGTGCAAGATCTATAGCATTGCCAATAATACCTTCCAGCATGTTTACCTGCAACAGATGAGCAGGCAGAACCAAAGCCTTGCAGCGTTCGAGCAATGAACATTAAGGTGTAACTCCTTGAAAAAGCAAACACTAAAGGAAGAAAAAGGTGCAGAATCAGATTACTGGAATTATGGATGCTTTCAAAAAAGGACTTTTGCAGAGAACTTGATTGCCTCATTGCTAAATGATTGTAGTTCATGAATTGGTCTGATTTGCCAAAGCAATTCATGAACCTCAATACCTTTATGTGCCAAAACCTGCATTTTTCAGATTTTTTTGTACAATGTTCAGAACAAAAAAGATATATAAAAGGAAGAAAGAATAAAAATGTATTACATTAGGAGAAGTTTACTTGCAAAAAGTATGTCAAGCCTGAAATTGACACATGTGTAGCCATTTTATTTAGCTTTTTTATATATTCTTTTTCTTTCTTTCTCTTTGCTGCTATTGGGGGAAAGAGTCTCGGTCTTGCCACATTCGTAAGGTGGGAGGAGTGGAGATAGAGCTGTTTAGGCTAGGTGGTGTTTCTTCCTGTGGGAACAAAAGCTGCCCTTGCTGAGATGCAGAGGTGGAGTTTGATGACACCAGGCAATGTGGATTTATTTCTATTGGAGAATGTGACTTTCTATTGGAGAATGTAACTTCCAATATTATGTGGTGTAATTTCAGGTTTTGTCAGATCCAGAATTACAACAGACTGCCAATTTGATGCTATTCTAAATAAAAGAAATTATTATGGAAGATGGACTTTGCTGTTTTCTTTTTGAATAGATTTCATCACTTGTAAACCTGACAAAAGTGTTATATAGGGGAAAAATTACATACAGCAATGCAGATGAGACAAAATGCATATGCTGGAATTTTCATGTAGAGTTTTTAAAAATAAATTGATGGAAGCCTAAGTCAACACTGATTTTATATTGGGAAATGAGAAGTAAAGCAGAAACTGCAGTTATTCATTCAATAGACCAATTGAGTAATAACAGTCATTTTTAAAATAACAAGAACCAATTTACATTTAAAGACAGTACACTGAAATTCTGGTTACATATTATTTTATTGAATTATATTAGACAAATATCAAGATGAAGCAAACTGAGCTGTTCTAATGTTTTAATCTCCCAGCATCTGTAGTCAATATAACTAAGGCCCAAGATATTATGGGTTTGGAGACCAAAATGTTTGCAGGATGCTAGATTGCCTGCCCCAGAACCAAAACTATTCAATATAGATTATACAAGCATAGAATCATGGGGCTGGAGGGGATTTTAAAGGTTTTCTAGTCCTACCCCCTGCACAAGCAGGAGACCTTATACCATTATACCATCCTAGTCAAATGCTTGTCCAGTCTATTCTTAAAAATCTCTAGTGATGGAGCCTCTGCAACACCGAGAGGCAAACTGTTCCACTGATTAATTGTACTGTCAGAAAATTTCTCCTTACTTCTAGATTGGATCTGTCCTTAACAAGCTCTCATCCATTACTTCTTTTCCTGGCCTTGGTGCTTTGGAGAATAAGTCAATCCCCTCTTCTCTGTGACAGGCCCTCAAATACTAGAAGACAACTATCATGCCCCCCACCCCCAATCCTTCTCTTGGGCTAGACCTGCCTAGTTCCCTCAAATGTTCATCATACAATTTAACTCTATACCCTTTATCATCTTCGTTATTCTTCTCTGCACACTTTCTAAAATTAAAGAACAGGTTTCTGTATTGTTCACATCTCTATTCTGTAAATCATAGTTGAATGGGGTGAACAAGGAACTGTTGTATTCTACTCCCATGGGTTCAAATCCAGCAACATCAGAGGAGATACATGTTGTATAGGTGTTCATACTTACAGAGTGTAGAGACGAACATAATAACAAATCCAAGAAACATAGGGGTATGGTATCCTATCCTACAGGGACAAAAATGTTTCTGAGTTCACTGTACAACACAAGCTACTTCACAACATTTCTTGAATGACTGGGCGGAACGAGGAAACAGAAGATTTCCCTCTATGAATCTATCACAGTAGGGGACACAATTTTCATTTCCTGAATCCTTAGGTCGATCTAATATCAGATCAAATGAGATATTGGAGATGCTTTAAAACTGCAAGTTGCAGTTGCCTGTTTTAGTTGCCATTATGCATGTCTTCTGACTCTGTTGTGAATCATCATAGAGGCCCTATTGCGAATATGGCAACTGTGACACAGGCTTAAGAAGTAATCTTGAAGAATAATAAGAAAAGCTGCAAGATAATAGTCAGATAAAAGAAAACTGGGTCCAGGGCAGAAATGTAATTTTAAAAAGTGTCTCAGACAGGACCCTCCCCAGTTTTTGCTAAGATAACAAGAAATCCTTCCTTGAGCATGAAGCCTGCTCTTTCTTGGCAAGACTTCCGAAGTGACTTGCCATTGTTTCCTTCCTAAGGCTGAAAATGAGAGACTGGCCTATGGCAATACTAGAAGTCAGAGTCTCCTGGTTGCTAGCCTGATGCTTAACCACTAGCTCAAACTAGCTCCTACTGAGTATTTGGAAAGTTTGCAAATTGAGTGTGTTGTAATACAGAAAGTCTTTCTGATTTGTTTGTTTAAAAGCTGACCTACCTGTTGGTCAAGGATCCCACAAAGGGATTTGCTATGAGTTGCATCAAAGCTTTTGAGGCAAAGAGGAGACCAACACGAACATTTTCATTTGAAAGAGAGTCCATTCCATCTGCACAGCTATGGTCCAAAGCCTCCATGGGGAAAGGAGAGGCAATTGTTCCTTCTTGGCTCCCACTGACACTGGCTAGAGTATCACGGCTTGACACTGTCACTGTGATGTTGTCATAGTCCAAGAAGACCAAGGTAGAGGGATTAGCTGAGAAAGGCACAGGAACCCTGGGAAGTGTGGCCTGAATTGCAGAGTGGCTGATATTTTTGTGTGCAGCATATAGAAATGAACGGATGATTGGCTCTGAAAGAAAGAGAAAAGTGAGGCAATATTTCTCCTGCAAAAAAAAGTTTCTTTGTTTTTATCTTAAATGTATTGCTTTCTGCCTTCTACCAACTGCTTTTTTATCTATGCACACAAACACATACACAGAGGTTCCAACCTTGTCAATTTTAAGACTTTTGGGAGTTGAAGTCCACAAGTCTTAAAAGGTTAGACACCCCTAATATACACACTCACTCTATTGCAGGGCAATCTGATTAGGTTTGGGATGATGGCAGACAAATACAAACGTGGAGTATAAACTTGTATAAACTTTGGGATAAACTTGAAAATTTTAGGTGCCAAAATGTACCCTCAAAACTGGGTTTGCCTTATTTACAGAAGGACATATCCATAAGTACATCTATTCTACCAGTTCAGCCTGGTTCTGGTGTACCAGTAGCGCTAAGGATCAGTGGAGACCGAACTGGTTCTCTCTAACGAGCTGCTATTGGGCCCACTTGCCCATCCAGGCTCCCTTACTGACCTTTATTCCCTACTTTTGAAGCACAGCTGCTTTGCATATCAGCTGCTGAAGCTATAGGGAGAGTGCAGGAGTGCAGGAGGTGAGCAGGAAAGCCTCTGCGCCTGCACAAAGTGCGTGCTTGGTGCGTGTGCACACACAATGTGTGCGCACGCACAAAGTACGCCCACCAAGCCATGCCCACCAAACCGGTGGTTAACTACTTTGAAACCCACCACTGCATATGTGGCACTCTTTTTAAACTATAGCATCCATATATTCCATATGCATATACACCTATCTACAGATAAGCAAACCCTTGAATTTTTAACCAATACATTGTACCATGAAAAATAGGGTGTGGCATATCCGCTTATACAGAAGTATATATTGTAATTAATAAGGTTATCTGCTTGTACATGAATATATACAGCAACTAATATCATTTCAACTGGCAGCCAATATTATTTTATTCAGAATGCCCTTAATGATGTATGAGGAATTCTGGGTAAATTGAATGGATACTATTAAAAAGTGGCTGCTGAAATAAGCTGCTGTGTGAGAGAAAGCAATATAAAAGCAATATAAAAGCCTCCACATTTAGGAAGAATGAGCAAATCGAAACACTACATACCTACGACTGTGAAAAGCATATTATCTACTAGCAAAGCCGCAAACACAACTAGTAAAACCAATTTCCAGGATTCTCTTTCCTCTTTTAACAAGAACCACAAGGAGCATTCAGTTGCTAGCTTAGAAAAGAGCTGAATCTTCATTTTTCCAAGTTTCTTTTCACTGCTTCTTAGAAATTTTTGTGTATCCTGTAAGGGAAAGATTTTAGCAAAAAATCCACTCAAACTCCAGCATCAATAATATATCTAAAAGGACAGTTCCACAATTGACTTAAGGACAACTTCTTTTTGAAACCAGCCACAAAGCACAAAACAGCATGCAAAACTTTTCAGAAATGGTTATCAAGTATGTAAAAATCTTGCATTTTATTTCATGCCAGTGAGTTGAATAAATAAAGATATTGACCTAATTGCGATATCGATTCCCACACCTTCACAGGTATTCAGACTGCTCTCTCATTCAGTTTTCCAAAACAAAGAATGAAAAAAATACAACAGAAAATTCTGTCAGTCAACTGCTGCTCTCTTTACCTCTGATCCAAATTATTGTGAAACATCCATATGAAAGAATCTTCTGAAAAGAGCACATTAGAAAAGAAAAAGGGAAAACAAATATACATACCTGAATGACTGCTAAAGTATCATTTTAAATTTGTTTACTTATTCTGGATCCTGAACAAACATGGAGCAAAATATGATTTTTTAAAAATTAACTAACAATAAGAAGGTTGGATTTCAGCTTCTGCCTTATTCAGTTGTTCTGGTGTGAATCAGACAGTATTATAGTCAAGTACAGACTTACAAACATGCACATACACATATTATTGTTTCTTTGATGCAGTATGAATTACAAACTGTTTAGCACGAGCAGTTAGCAGAGGCTTATTCTTGTAGGTTTGATCAATCCCGACAAGCTTATTTTTAAAAAGTTACAAGCAGCAATCACTGGTCTTCTCCATCACCGCAGTTTACAAAACATTCAATCACAGAACAATCTCTATAAGTAGAACTTGAAAGTTTGCATGCTAGTTGTGCCAAATTAATTCAATTTACTGCATTGTCCTAACATACCCTTTCTTTAAAGAAGGGCTCTTGTAAACCACAGGGGTACCTAAAGTTGAACAACCTAAAAGCATTATCTTTGAATGAGATTTGTGTTTTAGAAGTTTCATAATATTATTCATAGCAAAGAGAGATACTGGAAGTTAGTACAACTCATTGGATTTGAGTTTATGCAAGTATCGAATTGCACTTTTAAGCTTCCTTCCTCTCTGCCTGCCTGCCTGCCTGCCATTAGGCTTCTAGTGGCCTCATCAATTTCCACCCTATCATACTTCCCAATATTGAGAAATTGAGTCCTTACCATTCTTGAATATATCACTGATTGTCTTCCTGGTGCTTTATCGCAGTGCTCTGAAAATGCTCTGCCAAGTGAGTTTAATGTTCCTTTTTATCTGAAAAGGATATGAGGATCTCTTGACCAGGAAGGCATAATTGATAGCTCAAATATGCCCCAATCAGTTCAGCAGCTCCACGTGCGTCAAAGCCAGGAAAATGGGAGGTAGACTATTGGCATTAAGAACCATTGGCATTAAGAGCCACTTCAAAAATACCCAATTTTAAAGTCAGGGTTTATCATTCAAAAGTACATACTTTTATCCCAACTTAAAGTGGGACAGATAACAAAAACCCATAGGAGTATTCAGGGAACTGATATTCAACATACAATACTCCTTCTCTGGATACCCCTTTCTAAATATTTTTAGCCAAAATTACTGATTTATAGGATTGAAGGGAATTAAACAATCTTATCTTAGACATTCTAGGATTAGCAATCTAAAGTTATCCAGAAACTGCTAACTTACCATGTCTAGTTGCCCCAAATAATAAGCGCAGTGGTGGGCAATATCTGGAATATGATGGTTTAATTACCCTTGATCTAGTTCATTCCCTTCTTTGAAGCAACAACTATTCTACCCAATTCATTCTGATACAGTAGTTAATCCAAGAAAAACATGACAGAGGAAAACCACAAAAGGATAAGAGGAAGTATCTGTCAATTTTAAGCCTCATCCAGCTCAAACAATGGATCATATTGTTTAGGAATTCTAAGAGTGGACATACCAAAACATTTGGATAGTTTTGTGTTCGAAAGAACAGCCTTTGACAAACAGATTGTGACAATGCTATTGTTGTTTTTCCAACATAGTTAGGTCTTTTAGCAGCCATTCCATGAGGAAAAAAGAATGGCAGAGTCTGCATCAGCCCTGCAGAGAATCAGCTTCACTGGATTTTACCTGTCCATAATCCACTGGTTTTGAAGTTTCTCAACAGCTTTAAGATGTGTGGACTTGAAGTACATATATCTTCAAATTTCCAAGGTTGAGAAACTCTATTCCATTCAGCTCAAAGAGCTAAAGGAAATAATATTATTGTATGAGCTCAGCTGAAAAGTCAGCAACCTTTGTCCCCTTCAATCTTTAAACTATAGAAGTCCAGCTGGAGTTGAAAACAACCCCCTCTTCCCTTTATATTTATACCACTCACTCTGCACTACTGTTGTGCATAAAAGTTCTATAATACCCTAAAAATTGGCCACTGATTTGGGTCGTTTTCCTTTTTCCTCCCCATCTCTTTTTCCTTTTATGCTATTGTTTGCTTTAGAACGTAAATATAAATGCAGAGGTGGCCTTCCACTCCGTCCTTTTATTAACTAAAACCAGAAAAATAAAGAAAAAATAGACACAATTATAAAAAAGAAGAAAGAAACTAAAATTGGTTCAAATTTGGTTTTTTATATGTACAAACTGGTTATGTATTCACAGGCATATACAGCTCAGTTATATTGATAAATTATTGAATTGTAAATTGATGGTAGCATCAAGGCAAACTGGCTGAAGAGTAGGATGGAAATGCTTTGAATCTAAAATCCTTTTAGCTGGGGTGAAGGGGGACAAGCTAGTGCAGTGACTGACATTAACCAAATATACACTGAGGAGGGTACCATTGTCATTGCAAATTATAATAGGAGCCAGGCACTGTTATTACTCAGATGTTTGATTAGATATCAGCCATAAGAATAATAAATCTCTGAAGAACAAACATTGTTATAAACTGTAGATGAATGGGAAAAATTACCTGGAAGATGACAGCCCATCTGCCCATATAGAGAAACTACATAGATAAAGTGAGGGTGGAAAAGAATTTGCAAAGAGAATCATATCTAAACATATCCTGCTGATGTGTACATAAGCTGGGTTGCTCTACAGGAGAAGCTGCATTTGAAGAAAACAAAATCATGGCTTACATTATATATTTATCAGTCTACTTTAAAATAAATATTGTTGTGTGAACCTTATGTGCAATTGCTATTGGTAGGCAGCTCTAAATTCTCTATCTAATTCTTAGATTTGCTCCAGGCATTATACATAGTACTTCTATTTTATTTATTTATTTATTTGATTTGTCAATTGTTTACAAGATAATAAGTATAAGGGTATACATAGTTATGAATACATGAAATGGGTACATACAAGAAAAATAAAAGAAAAACAAAAGAAACAATAGGACAGGGACTGTAGGCACGTTGGCATGCTTATGCACGCCCCCTAGAGACCTCTTAGGAAAGGGGTGAGGTCAA
>NW_020769409.1:2675243-2709263 GCF_900518735.1 Pseudonaja textilis | reverse complement strand
TTGTCTGTTTGACAGGAATGCTTCTATCCAGTTATGCAGTTGTCCAGAGATACCATAGGATTTTATTTTTAGGAGTAGTTTGTCATGTACCACTGAATCAAAGGCTTTACAGAAGTCTATGTAGATTGGGACTATTGCTTTGCCCTGATCGAGTTGTGTCCTCTTCCTCTTCATCCTTTCCCATATCAACCAAGGGCTGAAAGAGAACAATTCAGCTTAGGGCAATTGACAAAGTTTTGACTGACAAACCCAACCAAGCAGGCTCCATTGAAACAGTCCAATCTCTTAATGCAAAACTTTATTGAGTACATTGTTTGGCACAGAATGAAAGCAAAACCAGATCTGGTTAATACCTGAGGAATTCAATATAGTTAAAGTAAATTCCTCCCCACATTAGTTTAGATCACATTGTCCAATTAGATATCCAGGTGTTGTAATGGGAAAACCTCCACACCTCTGACAAACTCTTGCTGAAACATCCTTGGTTCACATGGGACAGTTTCTTGTTATTGTCTGGAATGAACATTCCAATCTCTCCCTCACTTTCCCCCTAGGTTTGTTGACAAGCTGTGAAGCAGTGAAAGTGAAAGCAGCCTGAAAACACTTCGAGGCTTAATAGCAATATTATGGAAGTAATTAATCATGTGCATTAAGGGGGATTAGACAACACTGTTTTTGTGTTGTTGTTCAGTCATTAAATTGGATCTGACTTTTTGCGACCCCATGGACTAGAACACACCAGCCCCCCTGTCCTCCACTGTCTCCTGGGTTTTGCCCAAGTTCATGTTCATTGTGTTGATCACATCATCTAACCATCTCATCCTCTGCCATCCCCTTCTCCTTTTGCCTTCAGGCTTTCCCAACAAGAGGATCTTTTCCAATGAGTTCTCTCTTCTCATTAGGTGGCCAAAGTATTTGAGCCATTCAGTAGCTGTCCTTCCAAAGAACAGTCACGAGTTAAATTTTCATCTAATTTTTGTCTAATAAAAATAGACAATATTTTTAAAAAGAGTTATATTAATTCTCAGTAATCATGTTATTCTAATTAACTATTAATTTCGAATACGTACATGCATACATATGCTAGTTTCTGCAGGACTTGTTTTTGTAAAAGAATGTTAAATTCAATTTAGTAACATTTTTTAAAAAGTGACGGCTTCAAGTTGGAAAATAATAAAATGGGTGAAATAAATCCTTTTTGTGAGAGTCTAATTGATCAGTTATGCAACTTTCAGTAGCTCCACTTACTGTGATTATTGATGTGCATGTTTTTTTTTTAATTAAATTATGTAATCTGTTCAATCAAAAGGAAAAACAAGAGGAAAACTATTTTGGACTTAAATATCCATAAGAAAATTATCCTAGCATGATAAATTAATTGGAAAAGTGACTATAATTTATAAGCAGCCTGCAATGGTCATAGGTGTGAAGACCTGTCATAGGTCACTTTTTCAGTGCCGTTGTAAGAATAGTTGTAAATCAAGGACAATCTGTATTTTTCAGGCCAAAAGCATGAACGTTTATTCCATTGGGATACATTTATGAGTCTGCAACATGCATATATTAATCACTCCTCCAGAGAAAGAAGCAGATGACACTTAGCCAGTTGTTCATATGAAAATTAAGGGAAGTAGGATGATGCTTCATCCTTTCCTTTTCTCTTTCCTTGAATTTGTAACATGGAAGAATCCTACTTGAGTGGGTCAAGCATATAGCTCAAGATCTGAAGGCCTACTCTGAATACAGAAAGTCCTAAATTCAATTCCCATCTTCCTCAAGAAAGTTTCCTACCTAAATCCATTCTAAACATCCTTCTCAACAGGTACAACCCCCATATAACAAAGTAGATCCTTGTCATGAATGAGCATGTAGAATGAGCATGAGAATTATATTCCAATGCTTCTGAAAGGCTTCAAGAGGACAAGGCATAGGGAAGCTTTATAATCCTATTTGCTTCCACCTGCTGCTAAATGAGATTGGGAAACTCATAGTTTTGTACATATATAGCCAGCTAGAAGGGAATCAAGTGCAAAAACACAGTGGAAAAAGAGAAAAGATCTTGCCTTTACTATTAATGCTAGCCACACTAGGAATTTATTAGCAATGGAGAAATCAGTCTTTCCTAAGCTAACAAAGCAAAAAAACATTTGAGATTTCCAAGGGGAAAAAAAAAAGCTAAGAAAAATTCATGCTGTCATGCAGTGATGGCTGTATATCAAATATAAACCCAATTTGTATTCCTAATTCTTATGCCACTTTCTCCTGCCAGGCAAATGCAGCAAACTGAATGACCTTCTCTTCGCCCCATTTCCATCTGTCTCTTTTGTTTACTAGCTCTCAGGACAAAAATGTGCTCTGTGCTATTTTTTGAAACAGTTTTTTCAAACCTGATAAACTCCCATCAGCCCCAGATAGCAAGTTCTCTGGATACAATAAGGGACTCATTGCCATTGACTACTCTAAGAGAAGGATACTGAGACTGGCAATCACTGCAATAACGTGCTTATCTGGCCTTTTCCCACCCCGTTTCTACCTCTACCTGGAGAGCTATTGACATAGACTCTCCTATGGTTAACAAAATTCTAAAACATTTTTCTCTCCTATTGCTTATATTTTATTTGCAACTGTTTATATTGCTTATCATTCACTTTGAAAGGACTGCTACTAACCTGAGAGGTAGAAAAGGCTATCTTAATCTATTTTACAACATGAGTTTTGCCTTTATTTTCAAGGGGAGGACATGGTCCTTGTTCATTTATTTATAAAATTTATTAGCCATCCATCTTGCCAGTAATTCTCTGAGGCTTACAAGATTAATGCACATCTCCCTGCTCTACAACAGTTTTAAAAAGCAAAATCCAAATTGGGAGCTATGATGTGCAGGTGGCACTTGGAGAAGCCATTCTGCAGGTGCTTAAAAGCCCTTTCATTGTTGTATGATGCAGATCTATATAACACAAGCTAAGTTCAACCACTTTGCAGTATCAGGGATTGTTGGAAACCAACTGTCCCAGCTCTCTGATGCAACTTGATCCCCGATTAAGCTGTGCCTGTCTTTGTAGCACCTGGGATGGATAGAGAACCCTGGGCCCAGTCGGGAGCCTCTCCTCGCTTCTATGGCTTCCAATGCAACCTGTAGACGAGGAGGCTGCTGTTCTGCGCTCTGCACATGCTCAGGGGCAGCTTGCGCGCTTTGCGTCTCGCCCTGCTTTTGCCTGCCCGTCTCCCTCCCGTTTTCCTGGCCCCGCCCTTCAGCACTTTGGCCAGCTCCTCTCCTCCTGCCCCGCCCCTCTCCCTCCTCCCCTTTCCCGGCGATTTCCGGGTTGGCGTGAAAGAGAAAGGCGGAGAGAGAGGTGAGTGACGCAAAGCGCTTCTATCAGCGCCTGCGCAGTCACGCGGCAGTCCAGACGGGACAAGATGGCGGCGATGCGGGCGATCCGGGGGATGGTGAACGGCGCCGTCTCGGAGCTGAGCGGCGGAGGCGCGACGCGGGATCAGGCGGCCGCCATCACCCGCGATTACATCTCTCAGCCCCGCCTCAGTGAGTACTGGGGCCCGGCAGCGCCTTAGTGCCTCTCCTTTTAGCCCTTGGTGGAGCTGGGAAAAGACCGGGGAGGGGGAGCGCGGTTCGGGTCACCTTCGCCCGGGATCCGTCGGACAGGCTCGGCTTCTCTCTCGAAAGGGGGAAAACTAAGATTTGTTCATAGGGCAAGAGGAGAGGATCCCCCTGGATGCAGCAGGTCCAACCTTGGCGTCCTCTGTTGGATTGTAAATCCCATGTTGGCTGAGGATGATGGGCGATTTGGTCCGTGTGTTGTGATGATGCTTAGGGGCGGAATGGGGGTGGGGGCGACGATGCAGGAGTTCTTCTTGGGTGGGGGCCGGGATGCAGCCCCTCCTTCTTCAGATCTCATCCTGGCATCAAAAAGGGTGTTCCTATCCTCCTGCTCTGTGCATTTGCCCGAGAAGGGAATGCAAGCCTTTTCCAGGGGTTTCCATGCCCCAAAGCCCTGCAGCGAAGACCAGACCTTGCATGCACAGCCAGGCCCAGCTTCTGCCTCCTTTTACCTGCTTCTTGCCCGTCATCCTGCAGGGAGAGCCTCTCTGTCACCTTTGTTTTCTCTCCAAGGATGTTGAGTGTCTCTTCCTTGAATGGTTGGCATCAGACCCCCCCCCCCCCAACACTCCAGGCTAGGCACACACACACACAGGACTGCAAGTGCCAGTTTCTGCTTCCAGTAAAGCCAGTGAAATCCAGGATGGCTTATTTTCAAGTAAACCTCCCATAGTTAGAACTGAATGTCCAAGGGTAGGGTAAATTGCCATAAAATAAAATAAATCCCAAGGTGAAGAAATAATTTTGGGAGTGGTGAGGCCCAAAGTAGGCTATATTGCAATGCCACCCCCTGCAGGATCAGATAAGCTTCTTTGTGGTACTCCATGCCCATTCTCTTAACAGTACACTTCAGTAAATGATTTCCTTGGTTTTAATCTGAGGCAATAACTCACATGATTTATCACTTTCTTATCCGAATCATGTCTTTCTCCCCCATTTTTTAATATGGGCTGTCTTCTAGTGTCTTGGTCAGCTTATTCCCCCGTGCTGATTTGGTGGATTAAAAAAACCACTAGAATGCTCTCGTTCCTCCACTGAGAGATGGTTTTTGCCAGTCTTATTCTATTGCTGCCCCTTGAAGCTGGTACACTCTCCCTGCCTAGTTTTTTTTCCTTTTCTCTGTATCTCTCTTTCTTAAAGGTTCAAACAGAACCATCCTGGTTTGCTATTAAAATGAGAAATGAGAATGAGAGATTGTGAAACCTTCTGACTAATAGATTCTGTCAACATCATGTGACACACTGCAGGTTTGCATTAAAGCAGTCAGTGGAAGCAAGATGGCTCTAGCATTCTCAGAGTTTTTGTTCTCACATCCCAGTGTGTGAAATGCTCTAAGGATAAGACAGACTTTCAGGTCTTTGGGGGCTTAGATTTATTGTTCCCAGATGAAATGGAGGAAAGATGGAGGCAAGAGTTAATTTAGGAAGAGTTCCAACATTGTTGCATGAGACAGCTGGTTTTATTCATTTGCTTGATCTGGAATTGCCTTGGTTGCCTTTAGATCAGAAGGGAGAGGAAATGTAGAAGGCTGATCTCTTCAAATTGTTGAGCTGGCTGGTTATTTGGCAACTGCCACTCAGCTAAGATGGTCCTCCTTGCATAAGGTGGTGTGCAAGTTTAATGTAGGCAATTAAATCAGATGTAAGCCGAAATAGGCTATTATTATTTCCCAGTTATTCCCTGGGAAATTAAGTTTGGTTACTATTAGGCACAGGGATGTTCCTGATGCTGATTTTGTTGCTATAAATCAAAGGCAGTGTGTCAGCAAATAAAGTTTGGCAATTGTGGAACTCCCAGAACGGGGACATCCTGTGTTACGCCAGTGAAAAATTGCTTCATGGATCCCATACAGATACAAGAGTGGGATGAACTGAAAAATCGTAAGATTTATATGGTAGTTGTACAGAACTGGCCTGGAAAGCCACATTTTAACTAATTTGGAACTCTTATTTGGGGAGGTTAGGGGTAAAATTGGGTGTTTGTGGCCACAGTTCTTAGATTTGTATATTGTTTCTGCAGTTGCAAGGAATATGTTATCTAGGATAAGATATGTAAGGCTGTGCTTAGGTTGTAAATATTGAAGTTACTGAAAATTATCAGTAACTTTACTGTTACAAAGCTAATAAAACAAGCCTGCTTTCAAACAGCATCCTAGATGTTACCTTTTGAGGGACCTCTAAGACAGTAGTCCGCAGAGAAATGTCACCCACAGAGCACCCCCCAAAGCAATTAATCCAGGCTGTGCGAGAACACAAAGCTGCACCGCCCACATGGCCTGCAGGAACCCTCCCTGCCTGCTCACTCCTTACTTGACAAACTTGCCTGCTAAGTTGCTATTTTTCCTTTTTTTGGGTTCCCCAACCATCAGCTGTTCTGCTGTGCCAGGAGATTTTGATTAGCTAGAAAGCAGGAAATGGTTGCTAGTCTTTAGATCTTCGGCTCTGCTTTTGAGCAGAGCCGAACCTTCCTTAGGACTGAAGCTTCTATTATTCAGTGCAGACTCACTGCAAGCAAATTTTATGTGAAGGCAGATAGATAGAACTCTGAATGATTCTGTGAGCAACTCAATCTGTCTGCCCGCCTTGATTGATTTTGGGTAAAAGTTGCTCTTTTTTATAAAAAAAAATCAATATTTGTATAAATATAATATTTATATACAAGCCATGCCCAACCAGTCACATGACCACCAAGCCACACCCACAAATTAGTCCATGCCCACAGAATCGTTTGTTAAGAAATTTGAATCCCACCCCTGCCTCTGTGTGTTTGTGAGTGTGTGAGAGAGAGGGAGAGGGAGAGAGAGTTTATGTCAGATCTCTCTCTCCCCTCCCCACAACCACCACCAATGTTAGCAAGCCACCATCAGTCAAAATTCATATTAGTGGTTCCCGGGATTTTAAATTATGAGTTTGGTGGTCCCTGAGGTCCAAAAGGTTAGCGACCCTGCACTAAGAGACTGGGATTTGCACTTTGGCAAGATTTTAGCAGCTATATTTTGGAGCTGTGCAATAGATTTTAAGGATATAGCTAAAACCCAAATATGGTACAGAAGGAAAAAAACCTTGTCCATTGCTCTTCAGTTGCTATGAAACACACACACACACACACACACACACACACACACACACACACACACAGAGTAAATAACTGTTTTACCACACACATCTTTTGAACAGCAGCAAATATGTACAATGTTAAAATATTTAAAGCTAGGGTTAAAAAAACTGGACTAATTGTTTTAAAAGGTCTACACTTTAACATCGTTTTCATTTAAAACCCAAATATTAGCAGCATAATTGGTGATATTGTAAAAACGTCTTTACTGTACACCAAAAACTTTGTTACAAATCCACCAGGCATGTAAATATTACTGTGCTGACACAATACAGGTAACATACTATCATGTTTGCTATGAATAGTTTCATATAACTGTTCTTCCAGTTAAGTTGGAGACATCCTCATGGTAATCCCAAACACAAATAAACAATAATAAATTTTACTTACATAAAATGTTTTAATCTAGATACAAACTGTTCCATTAAAATTATTACTGGATTCACACATATTAAGCCAACCACCAAATACAACATATTATGTGAAGCCTAACAAAATAATGCTATGGGATAGTTGACCTGGTGAGACATTTTGGATAAATAAGAATCTGGGTTTACCTTTCCTGAGACTAGAAATGAGTACAGGTGGTCCTTGACTTACTACCACAATTGAGCCTAAAATTTCTGTTGCTAAGTAAGCCATTTGCTGAGTGAGTTTTGCCCCATTTTATGACCTTTCTGGGCACAGTTCCTAAGTGAATTATTGTAGCTTATTTAAGTTAGTAACATGGGTGTTAAGTGAATCTGGCTTCCCCACTGACTTTGATTGTCAGAAGGTTGCAAAAAGTGATCATATGATTCCAGGACACTGCATAAATATGAATCAGTTTCCAAGGATCTGAATTTTGACCAGATGAGCCTGGGGATGCTGCAATGGTCATATGAGAGCATTTGCACCAAGACAAATTCCTTTTGTGTCCAATCACACTTGCCCAATAAAAGAATTCTAATTCTAATAAATCAATTTTTTCAGTGCGTTTGTAACCTTAAACAGTCAGAAAATGAATAGTTCTATGTCAAGGACTACCTGTAGCATCTAATGATCATGCTGAATGGAATTTTTGAGCAAAATGTCTGGAGACCACCTTGGTTTTAAATTGACAAAGTGAGGTGACTAAGGAAGAACAAATTTATTCTGTCCCTCATCCAGTTTGTAAATAGCAATAACAGTGGCAGCAACTAAAGCAGATTTATAACATAGCTATCTGTGAAAACCATTGACCAAATGGCTAATCTCTTGTCTACCAAATCTTTAATTGGATCTGACTCTTTGTCAGATTCCATGAAGATTTGTGCTTAGGTATGACCTTCACATGACAATCCCTTTGGCATATTTTAAGTATCACTTTTGTCTAATGAGATTTATTTCTAGATAATTATGGATTGGATGTAGCTTCTTACTCAATTATTCTGTTCTAGAAATAATCTGGTTTGTTCATCGTTTCCTTAATTTTTGGGAATAGTGATTAATGATTACTCTTTTGTCTTGTGAGCCTGATAAAGCCCTTGTGCTCTTTGAAGTGCTTCTCTTTTTACAGTCATGTGGAATTAAATTGAAGCTTTTGCTGATAAAGGACTTTTATACCTTCCTGCAAGCTCTTTTTTACTTCCTCCCCCATCCTTTATTCATTATACAATGTCTCAAACTTCCTTTCCAAATAGATTGTTGTAAAATAATTCCTACACATTTTTTGGCTGCATCTATGAGCCCAGATAAAAATTTTTGCATATCACCAAGATAGTTGACTTTCTTATAGCCCTCTTGACAATGGCAACAGGCCATAGTGCTTCACAGAGTTTTATTTGCAAAATGAACAGGTATGTATTAAATCAAAATGTACAGTTAGTGGAGGTAAAACTTAAAATTTAGCATGATAAATGGATCCAGGTCCTTGTGGCATTATAAGCAAACCATGGCTTTGATTTGCTGTGAAATCATCCCTTTTCATTTTAAAAACCTGATTTATGGCATGTTATATATACTCATCTAACTGTGACTTGTTTGATAAACCTTGGTGTAAGAACCAGGTCATACTATTTCTGAGCGTATGAATATTAGAAGACAACTTCATGCCTTATACGTTATGGTAACCTAACCTGCAAGAAATTAGGCCATGCACATTTTAATCTTCAGAAGCTTCTCATAGACAAGCTAAAGTGGAGAGAGAAAGCATTTCTAAAACCCATTTCCACTACTCTAGTCAACAAGTAAAAAAGCTAAGGATTATCATCCAGCAAATGACTGAAACTTGGTGATTGTTTCTAGTTTCCAGGTGGTTTTGTTTAGAGGGTGAATGAGAGAGATGCTCTAGAATTATGAGCTCCCGAGAATCCAGGCTTTTATGAGGATTCCTCAGATTTTTTAAAAATCTCTGGATCCATTCAGGAAAAGGGAGGTACAGTAGTCCTTGACTTATAACCACAATTAACCCCAAAATTTATGTTGCTAAGTGAGAAATTTATTAAGTGAGTTTTGCCACATTTTATTACTTTTCTTGCCACATTTGTTAAGTGAATCATTGCAGTTCTTAAATTGTTAACATGGTAGTTAAATGACTCTAGCTTCTCCATTGACTTTGCTTGTTAGAAGGTTGCAAAAGGTTATCAGATAGCCCCAGGTGTTGTGGTTCGCTGGCAGCCGGTGCGGATGGCAGAGGTATTGGACAGTGAGGATGAAAGGGAACCAGTCAGGGAGTCTGGCGAAGACTTGGACGAGGGTCCTGTATCTGATGCAGGGATAGGGCCAGGACTATCTGAGAGTGGGGTTCTGCCTTCGGAGCCTTTGGAGTCTGGCAGCAGCGAGGCAGAGGACCTTGGGGAGCCTGTTTCCAGTGCACTTGTGCACAGGGCTGCTAGAAGGAAAGAGCAGCTAAAGCAGCAGGGGTGACTTGGGAGTAAGGCTGGGAGGTGATTGCCCCTCCCATAAGAGATAAAAGCCAGCTCTCGGTGATGTGCTCTTTGCAGGAAGCAAAGAAGTTCATTAGATTCTTGATTCCTCATCAAAGCCCTGTGGACTCTGGTTTGTCTTTGCTGGAACTTCTGTCTGTTTATCTGCTAATTAAGTGGACATCTGTTTCTTGGCAGCCTTTTACAACCCTGAAAGGCATGCTCTTATCTCAGACAATTGTGTTTAATGAGTTTTGGCTGGGAATGCAAATAATTCCCAGTGTCGCATTAAAAAAGGTTTGCTTTTACACACAGCATGTGTTTTCTTAATTTCAATGAAGCCTGGGTCAGAACACTAGGACACTGCGACCATCATAAATATGAACCGCTTATTAAGCATTGGATGTAAATCATGTGACTTTGGGGATGCTGCAATGGTCATAAGTCACTTTTTCAGTACCATTGTAACTTTGTAAGGTCACTAAACAAACTGCTGTAAGTTGAAGACTTATCTGTATAGCACTTAGCTTTATAAAGTACAAATGGATTGTTTACTGCAAAGTATAAAGAACTAAGCGCCCAATAAAGTAGCCTCTTCTTACAGGAGAGACATAAGTGTGAGAAACTTCTTTGGCAAAAGCTTTGAGCCAGGCAAAGGTACAGGGATCGAGTTCATATGTAGTATTAATTCATGGTTCCTTAATATTTACTTTTTATTGATTTCATTGTAATTTCCTTGCTCCCCAGAATCATTGAGAGTTTATTGAGATCACACTTTGAAAATTACTTATTTAAAGTGATATGTGAATCAAATTTCAGTTTATGTGCAATTATTCTCCTTTTTTCTGCTCTTTCTTTATAGGGACTGATAGTGGCAGAGATAGTGCTCTATAGCAGTGGCCCCCAAGTTTTTGGGCACCAGGGACGATTCTGCGAAGTTTTCCCACGGACCATTGGGGGGCGTGATTTGGTTTGTTGCCTGTATCCCGCAGATTCATTTGTTTGCACAGACCAGTTTCTGGCATTCTGCGGTCCAGTACCAGTCCACAGACCAGGGATTGAGGACCCCTACCCTATAGCACATTTTCTTAGGAAATATAAAATGAATGCATTATTAGTTCAAACCAGTTGATCCTTGCGAGTGTCATGCATAAAAAGTGAAATGAAATAATAACACATCCTCCAGACATGTGTGGGTCCAACTGAGGCTAGTTCAGGTCTCCTTAACACAGAGTAAGAAACTCTGGGATGTCAAACATCTGCCTTTGATTATTTTCCCACTGCCAAGCGCTCAAGAAGGTGCAGATAACTGGTGCCAATGCAAATGGGTATGATCTTTCCCAGCTATTCATTGAAGGAAATTCTGGCACAGAGCCTCAGCGTGCTCTGAGAAGATTGCAGCTTCTGACTTGCTTCCTTGTGCCAAAATTTTTGTCCTAAAGATTAAGGATCTGCAGCTTTTGAACTTATGGTGATACCCCCACCCCATCACTTTTGCAGCAAAGGGTGGAACAAAGAAGGCTTTTATTGAACTGCTATAATGGGATACATGATTTTATGAAAACAGTGTTATCTCTGCTGGTATTAACATGGTATAGGGCAGGCTCTGTAGCCTTTATAAATGTGGTGTACTTAAACTCTGGGAATTATGATTTTGGATCATGGTGTTTAGGTGGTATTTTTTTTTCCTCCAGTCTTTCTGTAATTTAAATGAAAGCTATTGCATATAATTCATTATAATCAAATTAGTGCCTGAAAATATAATTTAGATATATTCAGTCTTAACAATAGCACACATCCTTAGAATTAGTTGATCAGTAACTTTAGAATTCCATAGCAGGTTGATAGCCTATTTACATGATTTTACATTTTCAGAGACGAAGCAAAAAAACAGTGGCATTAAAAAATCTCTTTAGCTAACTTACAATATAGATAGTCCTCAATTTACAACAGTTGACTGAATGAGTGACTATTCAAAATTACAAAAGCACTGAAAAAAGTGACTTATGACCATTTTCCCCACTTATGACTCTTGCAGCATCCCCATGGTCACGTGATTTACATTCAGATGCTTGACAAGTAACGCACATTTATGACAGTTGCGTTGTCCCGGAGTTATGTGATCCCCTTTTGTGACTTTCTGAGAAGCAAAGTTTACTGAGAAAGCAGGTTCACTTAATGACTATGTTACTAATTTAAGAACTGCAGTGATTCACTTAACAAATATGGCTAGAAAAGTTGTAAAATGGGACAAAACTCACTTAACAAATTTCTCACTTAGCAACATAAACTTTGGGCTCAATTGTGGTCGTAAGTTGAGGACTATCTGTAATTGGTACTCCATATCTAGCATATGACTCAGCTAGTTGTGATCTCTTTTCCAGAGATGATCTATCAAGCATAAGAATGTATTTGATGTGACTACTTAGCCTCCATTATTACTTACTAAATTTGTGTAAATTTTGACTAAGAGTGCATTAAATTGTTTAAATTGTTAAATTGTTTTCTTCATTTTGGCTTTTTAGCATATAAAACAGTATCTGGAGTTAATGGACCGCTCGTAATCTTGGATCAAGTAAAGGTAAATTTTAGATTTGATCGGTTTGTAAAACACTTGATTTGAACTGCAGTTTTCTGTGGTTGTGTTTTCCTTAATTATAGAAGGATCTCTATATGTCTAAGTGTATTTTGTGTCCATTTCAATGCTAGTTTGGTTGATATTGTAATGAAAATTACATTCAAACCAATGTATAGACATACCATCCTTTTGGACACAGAAAGCATTTCTCAACATGTTCAATGCAGACATGCAACTCTCATCCCATCCTTTGCACTAAAATAACATTCATAGACAAATAACTTTTTTAAAAAACAATTTTATTTGAGTTTTCACAAAACAAAAGGAAAAATAGAACATCTTTTTTTCGTGAACAACATGGTTCCAGGTTTTCACATCTGCACACAGATATAATTTCAGTTACATATTCATTTTTCACATTCAGTTTCTTATCACTACTTTATATATTCTCTATTTTTACTCAAATACCTCCCTCAGGCTTATTTTATAGTTTTCTCATTCATTTCCAGATCTATTTCATTTCCTTTTCAAAATTTCCATGTCTTCACAGTTATTATACTTATACTTTTATCTGTCCTGTTTACAGTTTCACTACATATTCTTATATCATCATTTCCCAAAGAATTCCTCCACATTTCAGATATTACAAAACAAGGTTTCCCCTGTGTTAGTTCTCTTTCAAATCCCATTGAACATTCTGCTTTAAAGGATCCCCCTAAACAGCTATAACATTCATCTCCTAATATATATATTTTAATATACATCTGTTTTCAACCAGATTCCGCATGGTGCTTCCCCCTTAAGCTACCTCTAAAATATTTTAAATTTCAATGAAAAAAAAAAATCAATTCTCCATGCTGCAGCGAGAGCCCAGGATGGGTAGATTCCTTCTTATGATGCCATTAAGCTGAGTCTGTTCTTGTATATATAAAAGCCAACCCCCGGGAGTATTCCCAGTTTTGACTCAGCTTCTTTAAGTCACAAGCTGTGTCTCTGAAAACGTTAGCAATTTTTTTTCAGCGAAATTCAAAAAAGTTATCTTTGCTTCAGTCAGCTCCCAGGGATCCAGGTAGCTGCAACTTCAGGAGAGCGGGGCTCCATTCTCCTGCAACGTTAGGATTAACGTTTGTTTCCCAAGAGCTGCGAGGCAAGCAGGGAAGCGTCTGAGCTACCTTCCCCATAGCTGTGGTTTGCGCGATCGTAAAACTGATCAGCAAACCAATAACAGCGCTAGCTAGCTGATTGCTTAGGTGGCGACTCTTACCTTCTCTGGCTGATCCTATCGCTCAGGGCTCGCAATAGTCTAAGGAGCGACATCTACTTCTTCAGAGCCCTCGATGAGCAGCAGCCATCTTGGAGTGCAGTCTCTTCAGACACAAGGTGAGCGGCCATTTTAAGTGGCTCGGTGACCATTTTCAGGCCAACAAAAGACCCAATTGCACCCTCTGCCAACCTTAAGCGCATATTGAGAGCCATTCTTACAACGCTTGAACCTTGCCTATTTTAAAATGGATCAGGACAGGGCTCATGAAGAACTTTCCTCCCCAGTGGAACAGACCCTCCAACCCACTAAAAGGAAAAGACACAGATAGCGTACTGCTCAGAGGGAAGTGGCTGCAAAAATCAGAGCTAAGGCTCTAGCCCCCAACAAGACAACTCAGGCTGAGTTGAGGGCAGAGAAACACAGACACGTGGCTCTAGAGAGACAATTTAACAAAACTATTCAAAAATGAAAGGACAACTGCAACAAGCTTCCCAGCCAGGTGAACATCAGGGTTCCCAGAGAAGCCCCCCCCCCCAGGGGAGGGGAAGTTGTTCATGGAGCCTTTGGACCCCCCCCCCCCCCCGGGCCTGGTCTCCTGAGGCATTTGAGGAACAACTAGATCCTCAGGATTTGAGCAGGTCTGAGCCATATTTCCAGCAAGCTTCTGGGCCCTATGCCCCCTCTCTTCCCTCTAGAGTTCAGGCCTCCTCCCAAATCAGGTCAGAATCCACCTTTACACCCACAGCAGCCCTCCAACCCTACCTTTGCTAGCAGGCCCAAGGAGATCCAAGAAATTGTTTCCTTGACCATTAGAAAGGGACTGGCTGAAGGTTTTCAGCAGATTCTTCGGCCTCTGGAAAGGTTTCAGGCCCTTCTCCCTCCTCAGTCCATAGGCTCCTTTCCTCCTCAACAAGATTTCCACAGGCCCCAGGGCCTCGGGGCCCATTCTTCACAGGCAGAATGGGAGGATTATGAAGGAGAAGAGAGTGCCTCCCCATCTGAACACAGTTGCTCCTCTCCTTCAGAACGTGAAGAGGGCGAAATCTGTGATCGCAATCTTTCAGAGGAAGAAGACTCTCATCCAGATCAGCCCTCCTCTGCATTGGTCTTTAAACCAGTCCTCTTTGAACCCTTACTTAGCAAGGCCCTGGTCACTGCCAAGCTGTCACCTGAGGAAGTGGTCCCTGAACCACAAGGGGAACCCACCATCTGGGCAAGGAGACTCCCTCTTCTCCAAGCCTGTAGTACACATGGAGGTTTTGCCTTCCCCCCTTTTGTTTCTCGACATGGTCAAGGAGTAATGCGCTTCCCCTTCAGCAGGTACTCATCCATCAGCTTTTGGCAAACGGTTCTATAATATCAGCACATCCCTAGCCAACTCCCTTGCAGTGCCCTCTGTAGACACTCCGGTTGTGGCATCATTCTCCTCTTCTGGCACTCCCACCGAGCCAGAAGATGTACTTAAAGCAGAAGATAAGCATTCCGAACAGACTCTCAAATGCAACCACCAAGCAGCTGTGTGGGCTGTCTGGGCTTCGACCGCTGCATTGTTTTTCATGAGGGCATCTCTACGATGGCTGCACCAACTGCAGGACCAATTGCCTGCCTCTGACCTCAGGTCTCATCAGGACCTTAACAAAATTATAGCGCTGCAGAATTCACTACGGATGCCACCCTCAGTTCCGCCAAATTTGCATCAAGGGCCATGGCATCTTCGGTGGCAGCAAGAAGGCTTCTGTGGTTCCGAAATTGGCAGGCAGAGTCACACCGTGAATGGAAGCTGGCTTCTTCCCTCTGTGCAGGAGACAAGCTTTTCAGCGAGGCTCTAGAGCCATATCTCATTGAGATCAGAGATAAATGAAAAATTATTTCCTCCTCGGGGGAAAAAAGCTGACGATCGCCCACCTGCCTTTCGGGCAGAGACCACCTCCCGCTTTACTCAGCCACAGAGGGCGTATTCTCAACGCCAAGAACAACGCCCAGAAGCACCTGGCAGACAACAACCTTCTGCTGGTAAACGGCCCTTTCGGGGGAGAGAGGGTCGTTCCTTCCGTTGCTCTAAGTAATATCTCATTCTCCCCATCCATTGGAGGTTGTTTAGCCTTCTTCACCTCCAAATGGGAGGAGTCAACGATGGATGCCTGCATGCTCAACACTGTTAGGTCAGGGCTACAATTGGAATTTCTATTGTCACACCCAGAAAATTTTTTGATTTGTTTCACGGGACACTTCAAAGAGAGCCCTTATGAATTCGGCCATTCAACACCTACTCAACATAAGGGCTATTCAACCAGTCCCCATCTTACAATGGGGACGTGGATTTTACTCTCGTCTTTTCACTGTTCCCAAAGCCTCGGGGGGGGGGGGTGAGCCATCCTTGACCTAAAATTTCTCAATTTGTCAAATGCAGGCAATTTAAAATGCAAACACTGCATTCTATTTTAGAGAGCGTTCGGGAGGGCGTTCTCTTCCATTGATCTCATGGAGGCTTACCTCCATATTCCCATCTGGCCTCATCATTGCCAGTTTCTCCATTTCTGTTACCAGAATGCCCACTACCAGTATCGAGCTCTTCCCTTCGGCCCCTCATCGGCTCCAAGGGTCTTCCCAAAGATTCTAGCAGCAATGGTGGCTTCATTACATTCTGTTCCAGTGAGGATCCAGTGCTACTTAGACGACATGTTGATACTGTCCTCCTCCATCCACTCTGCCCATCCAGACCCAGAGATTACCCTGTCCTGCCTCCAAAGCCACGGCTTTTCTATCCACACCAAGAAGAGCCATCTCTCACCTACAACCAAATTGCTACACTTGGGAGCAGTTATCGATACAACTTTGTGCCAGGTTTTCCTGTCTCCAGATCGTGGAAAAAGCCTTGCAGGGATCATCAGCCAGATTCAACAGCAACAGATTGTTCCCTTGTAGCTACTGTCCAAATTATTGGGAAAGATGGTTTCCTGTATTGGTATCCTATATTGGCATCGTCCCTTGGGCACGGCTTCACTCCCAATTGCTCCAATGGTTCCTGCTCCCCTTTCAATGAGCAGGAACCAGCCACTCGTTAATCAAGGTCCTGCTCTCTCCACAGGCCCGGCAGTCCCTCAATTGATGGCTCTCCCTGTCCCTCTGGAAGGGGCTCCAGTTCAAGGAACCATACAGGCTAGTAATCACTACAGATGCCAGCCTTCTGGGTTGGGGCTCCCATGTGGAGGGTCAGAGAGCTCAAGGGGTTTGGTCCAGGTCAGACAGAACCCAACCCTTAAATTGGTTAGAGCTCAGAGCTATATCTCTGGGTCTTAGGCATTTCAGAGCCTCTGTGACCGGTTCCCATGTTCTTGTGTTGATGGACAATATGGCCACAAAGGCACACGTCAACAGGCAGGGGGGATGAGATCCAAGGCACTTATGAGGGAGGCAGAATGTTTGGGGCTATGGGCAGAGAAACACTTGCTGTCGATTTCAGCAGATCACATCTCCGGAGTCGACAACTCCCAAGCTGACTGGCAGAATGGTCCATTCACCCGTCCCTATTCAGGGATCTTTCCCTCAGATTCAGAACTCTGGAGGTGGATCTCTTCTCCACTCCTCAGAATGCCCAAGTCAACAGATTTTTCACCAGGTTTCCTTGCCAGGGAGTGAAGGGGACCAATGCTCTTCAGTGCTCTCCTCTACGCCTTTCCCCCTTTTCCCATCATTCCGGTGGTCATACGGAAGTTGTTGGAAGAATGAGCAGAGCTAATTCTCCTGGCACCATATTGGCCACGGAAGCCCTGGTTTGTGGACCTGGTCAACCTGTTTGTGGCCACTCCTTGGAGGATCCCAGCCCATCTGATCTCCCTGCATCAGGGGGCCCTGATCCATCTGGATCCCCAGTGGCTCAAGCTGACCGTGTGGCGCTTGAGTGGCAACAGCTAAGGGAGACTAATCTCCCAGAGAGGGTAATCCTCATCATCCACTGTAAAAAGGCCAGAGAGCCTCAGCTTTTCAACTCAGCTCTTGGACATAAAAGCTATTGTCTCTGGACTCTGAGTTGGTAGCGTTCCTCACACAGAAAAGAACAAAGCAGGAATCGATAAAACACCATCGAACCACTCCTGGGGCTCTGGTAGAGCTTTGCTCACATGGAGAGCAGGGATCTGCTCTCATCTGCCTGTCAACTGCCTCAACTCGGCGCTGACACATCGGCAGTAAGTGAGCTAGTTTAAAACACCATGAAATCTCTCCCAAACTCTTACTGGGGCTAATTATCATCACACAGCCTCCTAAAACCAGGGCACGTGGCTGATTGGACTGGGATGGCTTCTCACACTCATTCCAGCAGCGCGGGTCTCTCCTGAGCTTTTTGAGGCCCCAAACTGCAAGATCTCACAGACAGCCCTGTGGTCCCACAGACCAAATTAAGCCGATCCCGATCTGAACCACCAAGGCTGCTAGATAGATAGGAAATACTATCTTCCTATGGCAAGGCAATAATCTGATCGCTCTAATTACTACAGTAAGACTCCAACGTGAGGCCCCAGGAGATCATCTTACAAGCTCTCAAAGGCCCGTGCCTTGTGGCGGCCGGCCATTTTGTGATCGAGTCCCTTCAGGTGCCATTCTTTAGTGGGCCCCAAGGCAGTGATCCTCTTTGTACTGGCCATACAGCTCAGAAAACACACTCAGGAGGAGCTGACAGCACCTCTGGTGCTCTTCCTTGAGCAATGGAAATCGATTGGGCCCAGCCAGGACCATCAGGCCTGCAGCACATTCAGGCCTCTGAGGCATCCAAAAGGACTCTGAAGAGGAAAAGACCACGAGTCCGCTCAGCTAACAGGGAGGCCGCAGCTAAGATCAGGGCGAAGGCCCTTGCCCCCAAGAAGGCCTCGAAATCTGAAATTAGGGCAGAAAAAAGGAGACATGTGGCCTTAGAAAAACAATTTGCAAAGAATGTTCAGCAATTGCAAGAGCAATCATTGGTCTACACCGACCAATCATTAGGAAAGAGAAGGTCAGATGGGAACCCTGCTAGCCATCTAGGGGCCTGGTCGCCTGAAAGGCAGGAAGAGACCCTTCCCCAGGACCTGAGTTTGTCAGGCCCATTACAGACCACCTACCTGGAATGTCCCTAAGCCTAATCCTCAACAGGCTGTGCCCCTAGGGGTCTATAGACATAGGGAGGAAATAAACCTTATCCCTCCTGGAACTGGGCCCCAAATCATAGGCCCCTCCCTGGAGAACAGGCCTCAGGACATCCAGGCTGTAGTCTCAGTGGCAGTCAGACAGGGCATCGCTGAGGGTGTCCAACACTTATTCTACCCCCCAGGGGGTGGCCCGGGTATCCTTCTTTCTGTCAGGGTAACCTTCCTCTACGGAGGGAGGTTCCCACTTCGGAACCTGTGTATGTCCCCCATCCTTCTACCTGAGAGAGTCAGGATGATAGGGATCCTCATACCATTCTGAACAGGGTAGCTCCTCAGAGGAGGAAGAGGGGGAAATTAAAGATCCCTTCCTCTCTTATGAAGAGACACTAAGCCAGAGCAGCCTTCCATTACGGCTGCCTTTAAACCCTCCTTGTTTCAGCCATTACTACAAAAGGCTCTAGCTATAGCCCAGTTAAGCCCAGAAGAGGTAGCCTCAGAACCACAGGCTGGCCCCTCGGGCCAAGGAGATGCATTATTCTCAAAACCAGTGGTCTGAAATGAGGTTCTCCCATCCCTGTTGTTCTTGGATTTAGTTAAGGAACAACGTGACAGCCCCTTGTAAGGGCCTTGCCCTTCATCCCAGGACAAGAGGTTCTTTAATGTGGGTCCCTCCCTGGCCAATGCATTAGCTCTCCCAGCTTTAGATCCCCCAGTGGTAGCCATCTTCACTTTCTCAGGCACTTCTACGGAACTGGAGGATGCCTTACGACTGGAGGACAAGAAATCAGAACAAATTCTGAAGTGCACACACCAGGCCGCAGCTTGGGCTATGAAAGCTTCCACTGCGGCCTCGTTTTTATCAGGTCTGCCATTCGCTGGTTGCGTCAGCTTCAGGACAGAGTTCCCAGTGCCGATGTCAGGTCCCACCAGGACTCAATAGCGGCAGCCGAATTCACCGCCAATGCCCCTTTAAGCTCCGCCAAGTTCACTTCGAAGGCAGTGGTTTCTTCGGTGTCTGCCAGGCGTCTTTTCTGGATGCGCAACTGGCAGACTGACTCTAAACATAAGTGGAAGTTGGCGGGGGCTCCTTGCTCCAGAGAAAACCTCTTTGGAGCAGTCTTAGAATCATACATGGTGGAAACCCGAGACAAGAGAAAGGTGCTGTCAACTTCTTCCAAGGAGTCAGAATTTCGACACACCACATACTCCAGGCCTCAAACCTTCCGGCCAGACAACACCCCTCGTTTCAATCACAATCAGAGAACGTATCCTCCTCGGCAGGAACAACAGCAAGACCACCAACCCAAACAACAGCAGTTCTCGGGTAAGCAGCCCTTTCAAGGGGGAGGTTGTTCATTCAGGCGCTCTAAGTAACTGGATTCACTCCCCTCCCATCAGAGGTCGTTTGATCTTTTATAAAACCAGATGGGAAGAATCAACTATGGATGCCTGGGTCATCAGGATGATATCATCAGGCCTTCACCTCGAGTTTCTTTTCCCCGCTCCAAATTTCTTTATCAGTTGTCCGATCTCTTGAGACACAGCTAAACACGCCCCAATGGACTCAGCTATCCATCAGCTGACAGACATCACAGCCATAGAGAGGGTTCCATTGGATCAGTGGAGGCCAGGCTTCTATTCCCACCTCTTTGTTATCCCAAAGGCCTCAGTGGGTGGGGGTGGAGAACTATCTCAAGCTCCTGAACAAATTCATCCCATATAGGCATTTTAAAATGCAAACACTGCATTCTATTCTTCAGAGCGTCCGGGAGGGCAATCTCCTCTCTTCCATAGACTTCATAGAGGCTTACCTCTTTATCCTAATTTGGCCTCCCCATCGCCAGTTCCTACACTTTTCTTATTGTGGTGAACACTACCAATACCGGGCCCTACCATTTGGCCTTGCATCAGCACCCTGGGTCTTTACTAAGGTCTTGTCAGCACTGGCAGCCCTCCTCTGAGCCTTACCTGTGAGGGTCCAATGCTATCTGGACGACATTCTGATTCAATCTACCTCCATCCAGGCGGCCGAACAGGATTTTCGAATCACGATGCAGGTTTTGCAGGAACATGGTTTCTCCATCAACCTGGCCAAGAGCCATCTTTCTCCAACGACCTGACTGTTGCACCTAAGGGTCATCATTGACACAGCTGCGAAGTCTTCCTCTCACAGGACCGACAGGACAGCATCAACGAGTTGATCAACAGAATTCAACTAAGTCACTCCATTCCACTCTCCCTCCTGGGCCAGTTGCTTAGGAAGATGATCTCATGCATCGAAGTTGTGCCATGGGCACGCCTACATGCACGCACCTTGCAATGGTTCTTCCTCCCCTTCCAAAGAGAGGGGATCAGCCATTCTGCTCGCAGGGTACTGCTTTCTCCACAGGTGCTTCAATCCTTTCGATGGTGGCAGTCCCAGGCCATCACGAAGGATCATCCCTTTGTGGTGAGGAACAGAATTGTAGTGACTAAGGACACCAGCCTTCACGGCTGGGGAGCGCATGCCCAGGGCCGGATGGCCCAAGCACACTGGCCGTCTTCAGACAGGTCTCTTCCCATCAACCTCCTGGAGTTCAGGGCTATTTTTCTCACGCTGAGAAGTTTCTGGAACCTAGTGTCAGGGTCCCATGTGCTAGTTATGACAGACAATATAGCAGCCAAGGCTCATGTCAACAGGTAAGCGGGAACCAAATCCAGGGCTTTGACACGGGAGACGGAACGTCTGGGGAGATGGGCAGAGAGGAACCTCCTGTCCCTCAGGGTGTACCATATTTTGGGGGTTGACAACTCCCAGGCAGACTAGTTGAGTCAGACTCAAGTCGACCACTTGGAATGGAGACTCCATCCTCCCTTGTTCATAGAATTGTCCCACATTTTTGGAACTCCAGAGGTGGACCTCTTCGCCACTCCCCAGAACACATAGGTAAACAGGTTTTTCTCCAGGTTCCCAACCCAGGGAGCAGAGGGGACCAATGCACTTTGGAGCAAATGGCCCCAGGTCTCCTCTACACCTCCCCCCCTTCCAATTATCCCGGCAATCATCCAGATGTTGGAGGAAAAGGCGGAGTTGATTCTGCTGGCTCCTCATTGGTCCAGGAGACCCTGGTTTGCAGACCTGGTGAACCTGTCTGTTCAGAGGCCATGGAAAATCCCAGCCTCGAGGATCTCTCTGTCAGGGTCCTTCTGCATCCGGAACCCCAATGGTTCCAGCTGACCGCATGGTAGTTGAGTGGCAAATGTTGAGGGAGGTCAACCTTTCAGATAGTGTAATACAATACAGGCTTCACATAAGCAGTCAACAACCCAACTTTACAATGTCACCTGGAAGAAATTCTGTGAGTGGTGCTCTGAGAGGGTCCAGGACCCCACCTCAGCATCTGTTCTGGAGGTCCTACAGTTTCTCCAGGACAGGCTGGACAAGGGCCTTGCACCAAACACCCTCCACAGACAGGTGGCGGCTTTAACTTCAGTAATTTCATGGGACAGGTTCACTTCCCTTGCCCACCACCCATCAGTCCGCAGGTTTCTGAGGGAAGCTTCGAATCTGCGGCCACCTGCTGTGCATAGGTATCCCACTTGGGATCTGTCTAAGGTTCTCCAAGCCCTCTCGGGCTCTCCCTTTGAGCCTTTACATACAGTGGGTCTTTGTCTTTGACCCTCAAGGTATCCTTTTTGGTAGCTATTACGTCATCCAGGAGGGTGTCTGAATTAGCTGCCCTTTCAGTGAGGCCTGACTTGTGTATGTTTCATGACAACCGGGTGGTTTTGCGTCTGGACCCTTCATTTGTACCAAAAATTAACTCTTGGTTTTTACACGGCTCAAGACGTTTACTCCCTGACATGAACTTGATCACCCTTGATGTACTGTGCTTTAATTTTGTGTTCTCTGCTGCTCTTTAGAAAAATCTTTTGGCCTAGTTGATTGTCCTTATTATCATTCAGTTTCCCAGGTATGCAGAGATTGTGCATTTGACACTCCCTGATGGAACAAAGAGAAGTGGACAAGTCCTAGAAGTCAGTGGATCCAAAGCTGTAGTTCAGGTAAATTGAGTCCCAGTCATATTTCAAATTTTGCAATGAAAATAAGCTATGTGAACTAGTTGGATAAACCCTTTTACAGGTAGTCCTTGAGTTACAACTGCAATTAAGCCCAAAGGTTATGTTGCTAAGTGAAACATTCGTTAAGTGAATTTGTCCCATTTTGCAACTTTCGTTGCCACATTTGTTAAGTGAATCACTGCATTTGTTAAGTTAGTAATATGGTTGTTAAGTGAATTGTCTTCTCTATTAACTTTGTCAGAAAGTTGCAAAAGGGGATCATATGAGCCCAGGGCACTGCAACCATCATAAATATGAACCAGTTCCCAAGTATCTGGTTTTTGATGCTGTAATGGTCATTAGTGTGAAAAATACTCATAAATCACTTTTCTATGCTGTTGTAACTTTGAACAGTCACTAAATGAACTGTTGTAAGTCAAGGACTGCCCATATACTTGCCTGCTATTCTAGGGTCCAATACCTTTTTTACATAAGATTTTACATTGAGCTTATTAAATTGAGCTGTAATATTTTAGAAACTGTGTGCTTCCAAGGCTTCTTATGAAAGAGAAGTAAATTCAGTTTCTGGTCTCACAATATTTTTGTTCCGGGAAAGCTTAACATAATTTTATTTCCTGTTTGGCGTGGAATTAGTTTCCCATCAAAATAATCTTGTGACAATAAAACTATTTTTGAGCTCTTGAAGCTGGAGCCTAAAATAAAGGACAAGCTATTTTTGGTTTGCTATGTTTAAATGTTTGCTAGGAAACCATGGGTGATAATGGATATAATGCTATTTTTGAAATAAAAACACAAAGTAAAATATTTACCCTTTTCTAGGTGTTTGAAGGAACTTCGGGAATTGATGCTAAGAGAACATCTTGTGAATTCACTGGAGATATCCTTCGAACCCCAGTGTCTGAAGATATGCTCGGTAGTACCAGATTTTGTTTATTGGATAGAAAACTTTATATGTGATTAGTCCTGATATCTATTTTGTATGCAGGGTGGCAGCTTCTATGATAATAATGCATGCATCCCTCCTTCCCTCCCTCCCTCCCACTCATTTTGATCTTTGTAGGGCGTGTGTTTAATGGCTCAGGAAAACCTATAGACAGAGGTCCTGTAGTCTTGGCTGAAGACTACCTTGATATCATGGGTAAGTTTAAAATGTTCAATATATCATTAATATAAATGCTTATAAGGTGCTTAGATCTGGCCCATGGGACCATCCTGGAAACAGCAAAGCCAGCCAGCAGTGCCTCTGGCAGCGAAAATTGAGCTCAGGGGCTGCTCAGGCGTTTTCGCCGGCAAAGGGCTGCAGAAAGGCCATCAATGAAAATGTGTACCATGTTCAACCTGGGCAGCAGAGTGAGAACATCAGCAGCAGCCTTGAGGAGGAAGTAAGTGCGGCCAGGCATCCCCTTGGGGAAGCGGGTCTGGCCTGGCCTGTGGGGTCCTGGTGCCCTGGGAACATGTGGGCGAGGCCGGGCACTTGCCTTCTGCTGCCTAGGGCTCTGAACAGCCTGCGTCACCATCCAGGGATCCTCTCTGTGGCCTGAGAGGGATGGCAAGGCTCCTGTGGAGGACAAGGGTTTGGCTCTCTCCCTGGTCTTGCCTTCCTCCACTGAAGACAGTGGATTCCCCCAGCCCTGCCTGGGCCACCACAGGTGTCCCAACACAAATGATATCGAGCTGGCCATGCCCACCCTGGCCACATCCCCCCGCCCCCCCGCCCTCCCGCCCCACCGAGGTCAAATACAACCCTGATGCCACTGTCAATGAAAACAAGTTTGACACCGCTGGTATAGATGTTTCAGAAATATCCACTTCCTTAGACAAATTGCTTGAATTGTAATATGGATATGTTGAGTTTTCATATTCTTTGTGGAAAATGCTGGTCATACTTTCTTGGAAAATTCAGACTAAACAGGATTGTTTTTCCCATTAAAATGAAATAGGTCAGCCTATCAATCCTCAGTGTCGAATCTATCCAGAAGAAATGATTCAGACTGGCATTTCTGCTATAGATGGTATGAACAGTATTGCCAGAGGTCAGAAGATCCCCATTTTTTCTGCTGCTGGATTGCCCCATAATGAGGTAAGGGTTTGAATAGCGTTTTATGGAGTAGTCATCTCAGTTCCTCCATTTGGAGATGACTATCTGGTCGAATTCCTGGACAGATCAAAAAGGAGAAGAAAAAAACTGGAGGCCACTCTCTGGCAAGTCCTTCATGGAGCTCAAGAATAAAAACAAGCTTAAAAGAAAACTGTTTAATAAATCCAAACATTAAGACAGGTCAAAACATTAAGCTAAAAATCATACTGAAAGCTGAACTTCATTATATTTCATTTAAAAGACATAGGAAATCCAAGGATGCCTTGGTGATGCGGAGAGGCACTTCAAATAAATTCACCTCTCCACAGAATGTGGTTCACAACTTCCTCTCCCTTTGCAAAAATTCTTGAAGGACATGAGATGAAGACTGATCTTCAGAGATGTGCTTTCTCTCAGACTAGTAATTTTTTGAGGGTAGGTTGCTTTGTAATCCAGTTTTCCTCCCAGAACATCATTACTCAGAGATTGGATAGGTAGATCACTTATATGCCTACATATCTACTATTCTTCATGCTCTACTAGGTGTAATCAAACCAAATATAAGCAGTCCTTGACTTATGACCAGTTGCTTAGCAACAATTCAAAGTTATGATGCCCAGGGTACCCAGCGGTCCTGTGATCATATTTATGGTTGTTTGCAGTATCCTGCAGTCATGTGACAATTCCATATTTATATATATATTTTGCCAGAAACCCATTTTTTAATTTTGGGCTTCTGGTAAAAGGCCATTGCAGGCAGTGGACTTACTAAATAATTGTGGTGTTCACTTATTGACAAAAAGTTGTAAAATCCAGTTGGTAACATGATGACCTCTTTAACCAGCATGAGTTATGACTGTCATTCTGTACCAGGCACAAAGAATTAGGACTGTATTTTAAATTCTAGTTTAGCTGATTTATTGTTCATGCCTATTCATGAGAATCTAGTCAACTAATGGTCAAAACTAAATTAAAGTTAACAGAATTTAAGAAGAATTGGACTTGAATCACTTGTGGGAACATAATGACTAGGCTGATTAGTCTTTTGACTCCATCCTCAGGCTATGACTATGTTCTCCTACATTCTGGGTTCAGTTAACAGAATAATATCAATTTGTGGTCGCAAGTCAAGGACTACCTGTATTAAAGCAGTTACTCTCATAAATGACACTTTGATAGCCTTATCATTTGCATTCTTCCTAATAATCAACTATTACATTGAAGTCATATGTTGCCATTTTTTTACCCAGATAGCAGCTCAGATCTGTCGTCAGGCTGGCTTGGTGAAGAAATCCAAAGACGTGGTGGACTACAGTGCTGAGAACTTTGCCATTGTATTTGCTGCAATGGGAGTAAGTAATTAAATGCATGCAAAATTATTTTCTCCTTCATTGCCCAAAACAATATGGGCACCTCTATGGGAGAGCAACTTGTCCCCATTACTCTGAAACTGCTGCAAACTTTTGACAGCATTTTTTTTCCTTTCTTGCTAAACAAATAAAAATCAGGGTGGAAAGGTCAAAACTTATGAACGTAGTAGACATCTTTATAAGTATACAATGATATTTTCTGTAAGCTGAGTTTGAACTGGTTGACTTCATCTTCTTGCTTTTCTCCAGGTGAACATGGAAACAGCCCGATTTTTCAAATCTGACTTTGAAGAAAATGGGTCCATGGACAATGTGTGCCTGTTCTTGAATTTGGCTAATGATCCAACGTAAGTGACTGGAATCTTTATTCTTGGATTTTGTCTTGGCTATTAATCGTATTACCCAAAAGTGGGGCCTTTGATATTGATTGTGTAGGCCTTCATAGAACATCTAAGCATCTATTGGTGACTGAAAGAAGAGTGAAGTCCTTCCCTTTGTCTCCTCATTATGTTCAGGCAGACTCCCTTAAGAAGACCATGCATTCTTCGTGTTCCATTCTTCATGTTAATTACTCCCAATGGATCCTGAATCTTGTTTTAAGGCTTTTCTTCTAAACTGTCTTTTTTTTAAAGCAAGTCCTTCACTTTGGCATGATTATTTAATAGAGCTCATTATTTTTTCCAGCATTGAACGGATAATCACTCCTCGTCTTGCGCTGACTGCAGCAGAATTCTTGGCTTATCAGTGTGAGAAGCATGTCTTGGTCATTCTGACAGATATGAGCTCCTATGCAGAAGCTCTGAGAGAGGTACATATTTAGTCTATTAATTAGACAACTGTTGAACTGTGCAGCCAAATATTTTCGCCAGCTTGGATTTTCTACCTTGTAAGGCACAAAATTAACTAACAATCTGAAGGTTATGGTTTTTTGAGAATAATTACTATAGAATATTCTGACATTATTGTCTTTCATATATAACATGAATGAATTCATAAGAGCATTTAGTAAAAGTGTACAGTATTCAAGTCCTCAGCGGGTATGAAAACCTGTTGCATGCCCATTAGCTAGACTCTGGGTTTCAGGAAAATATTTCTTTATGTTAAGGCGATGGCAACAATCTTAAATTTCACAGAGAGATCAGAGGGATGAAAACTAGTGATCTGGTGTGCAGGGTCAAAGGGTAGCTTTGCGGGCAGAGGTTTGAAGACCCCTTTGTATTTTCTTGCTTCGACTGGTTATTCCAACCTATTTACCTTCATTTCCCAAAGGTCTCAGCTGCCAGAGAAGAAGTACCAGGTCGGCGTGGTTTTCCTGGTTACATGTATACAGATTTGGCCACAATCTATGAACGAGCTGGACGAGTAGAAGGCAGGAGTGGGTCCATTACCCAGATTCCCATTCTTACCATGCCCAATGATGGTAAGTTCTCTTTCAGGCTTATTTTTAATCCTGGAACTTCTCTCAACCTCTGCATCTCGCCCTGCAGGCTAGATTAAATGCATTAAGCCTGATGGGCAAACATTTCACAATTCAGACACTGGTGCTATGAGCATCTGGGCAGCTGTGTTTGTAATTCCAGGATTTCCTTGCACAGCTTTCTTAGGCAAGGGAAGGTTTTTTCCCCAGCATTTGGTGGTTTTTGCTTTCCCCATCTTTGTATTTGGATCACCTTTTCTATTCCTTCTGCTTAGGCAAGTGTGTCACAGTGGCTGGATTTATAGTTCATGCTCAGTCATAAATAAACCATAATGGCTGGGTTCATTGAATACACTAAGATATAAACAGCTATCGCACTTAGACTTATATACTAGTTCATAGTACTTTATAGCCCTCTCTAAGTGGCTTACAGAGTCAGCCTATTGCCCACAACAATCTGGTTCCTCATTTTACCCATCTCAGAAGGATGGAAGGCTGAGTCAACCTTGAGCTGTGAGAATCGAACAGCTCACAGTCATTTCGAGCAGAATTAGCCTGTAATACTGCATTCTAACCACTATGCTACCACAGCTCTTGTGGCTCAATAGGTTGCATGTGAAACAAATGAGTAATTGGTCATGTAATTTGCACAAAATTAAAAGCTTTAATTCAATTTCTCTTGAAGATATAACACATCCTATTCCTGATTTGACGGGATATATTACCGAAGGCCAAATCTACGTAGACAGACAGCTGCACAATCGACAGGTTAGTATTTCATGTTGTGAAATACTGCTTTGTGCCTGTTATACATGAAGTCCAAGAAGGAATTATCAAAGAGCTGATCTATTTGCCATCTCTTTGTTCTGCCATGATTACTGGCTTCACTTTTCACAGAGCCTTCTTCAGTCCATCATTTCTTCACTGGAAATCACATTTCCAAATTTTTAGAGCTGTTGTTAAAACCTGGTTCTTCTTCCAGATTTACCCACCCATCAATGTACTTCCTTCTTTGTCTCGATTGATGAAATCTGCTATTGGGGAGGGAATGACTAGAAAGGATCATGCTGAAGTATCAAACCAGCTGGTAAGTGGAATTACTAAAAGAGGTCTGTAATTCCTTCATTTTCTTGCATTGAAAAGCTTTTCTTCCTTTCTTTTTCTCTTTCTTTTTCTCTTTCCTTTCTCTTTCCTTTATTAGATTTATTTTTTTACTTATAGAAAAAATATTTAATAAAATAATAAAAACTCAATTTTTATGAGAAGTAGGATCCCAATAAATCGTAAGTATATCTAATTGCCTTTCATGCCAGAAATAATCTCAAAATTCCTATGAAACTCGCATTGGTTGAAATATGGAGACAAACTTCACAGTTCTTTAATTTTTTGTTTTGTTTTGGTTTAGTATGCCTGCTATGCCATTGGGAAGGATGTCCAAGCCATGAAGGCAGTAGTAGGAGAAGAAGCACTTACTTCTGATGATCTTCTCTACCTTGAATTTCTGCAGAAGTTTGAGAAAAACTTCATTGCTCAGGGTAGGGATTGTCTTTCAGATTTATTTATTTATATCTTGCCTTTATTATTTTTACAAATAAAGCAGCCAACACACGATACTCCTTTCTCCTCCTACTTTCCCCACAATAACAACCCTGTGAGGTGGTGAAAGAGTGTGCTGAGAGAGTGACTGGCCCAGTCACCCTGCCAGCTTTCATGGTTAAGGCTGGACTAGAACTCACAGTCTCCTGATGTTTGGCCCAAAGACATCTAGTCGGTTTTTACGTCTAAGGTGGGACTGGAACTCACGGGCTCCTAGTCTCTAGACTGGTGCCTTAATCACTAGATCAAGCTGACTCTCAGATGACAGGGGACATTGTTGTTTCATCTGGATCTCAGCATGTGACCCTGCTCTCTTATTGTTTCAGGGCCCTATGAAAACCGAACTGTTTACGAAACGCTGGACATTGGCTGGCAGCTGCTACGTATTTTCCCCAAGGAGATGCTGAAGAGGATTCCTCAGAGCACTTTGGCAGAGTTCTATCCCCGAGACTCCACTGCAAAACATTAGCTTGCACCTTTTGCTTCCCCCCCAAAATACTGAATTTCCTCCCCCCCCTTGTATTGGTGTTTACTTGTCAGCCCTGTAATTAAACCAAGAATAAGTGACATATTTGTGCCAGTGTTGCTGATGTTTGAAGAATTTAAAATACGCTCCTTTTCAAACACTGGTAACTTGAGTGGTTTACATATACTGGGAGGAAATTGTGTATTTTTAGAATTTTCTTTGCTTTGCTGCAAGGGTTTTTGTTTCTTCTCCTTTATGTGGTCGCGAAGGAAGAAAGTACACAGAGTTGGCTGCCATGCCATTTTCGGACTGTTGGAGCATGAGAAAAATCATCTAGTCGTGGAAGGAAAAGCTAGACCCATCAAAAGTTGAGAAAAGTTGTATTCCTTGGTCAGGCCATCTTTGTCCACTTAGGAGTTTTGGTATTCAGGGGTTACTCCACTCTTAAGCCATCCTGCAGACAAGTGGACAAGAGAAAGCTACCCACTAGGTTACACTGGCTACTGGTAGAATTTCAAGCCCACGAAACACCATTTGCTTTAGCTATTGTATGGCTAGGAAATGGCCCAACAGTGATTTTGCAATATTTGCATATCCTGTTGTCTGCCCAGGAAAAGTACATGATTCCTACCTCTTCTGTGAAAACTTTGCATAGGGACTACATTCCAGGTGGCCAGTCCCATTGCCTGGTTGCATCTGCACATTTATGCAGTTGTGGACATAAATATGAAACAGCAGCAAAACAGGAGTTTCCTCCCCCCTTTTTTTCCTATGCTTCATGCAAAGTAATCAAGGCAAATGTTGAGGGTAAGGATGCCTGCAACTAACAGTTATCTTGTTTGGTACAGCATCAGTCTTCAAAATATGAGGGGGTCCTTGGTGCTGTCTGACCTGGGTTGTTTTCTTGCAGACATTTCATTACCCAAACTAAGTAACGTCATCAGTGCTAATAAAGAGTGTGGTTTGCTGTCGGATTATATACTAGTGGTTTGCCCTGTCAGTGTTGGTGGAGGTGGTCGTAGAGATTATTTGGTTAGGTTGTTTACTATGGGCTCTTCGGAACTTACTTGACTGGGGTATCAAGAAACTATCAAGCCAACAGTAAACAGCCCAACCAAATTAAGACCACCCCAATAACACTGACATGCAAGTCACCAGAATATAAATTGAGAGCAAACCCACTCCTTACCAGCACTGATGATGTTACCTAGTTGGGTCATGAAATATCTGCAAGAAAACAAACCAGCTCAGACAGCACCAAGGACCCTTCATATCAATTCTGAGCTACAAATATTCTCCTTTATTAGTTTTCAAAATACTCTGAAAAAGGCCCAGTGTTTCCAACTGCAGCAGACCCTTATATTTGAACAATGCTGAGGAGCCTTTGAAATATGTGTAGATAATTTCAAAGTTTGGACCAAGGAGTCTTCTTATTCAATTCCTAATGATCTAGAAAGTAAGAAGGCACACTGAACATGCAAATGGCCATTTTGAAGTCTTGTTACTGAGAGACCCTTTGGAACGTATTTAGGTTTGAACCCTATCCCCACCTGGGATTTTTCTTAAGTCATCTTCCAAAGGAGAAGTTCATTAGCCATTGAGCACAGTTCTAAACATTGCTTTGGCACCAGGCAGTAGATGGTGTTGGCAACCCAATGATTTTTTAGAACAGGCTTGCGTGAATTTCAAAGCCCAGAGGCAAATAAGAGGTATATTTTCACTTTAATTTTGGTTTCCAGACTTCCTGGGGGCCTGTTCCACCACTCCCAATTTCGGTGATCTAGATCACAAAACTACAGGACAGCATCCCAGGTCTCAGCTGGGTGTTGCTTGAAGAAGTTTGTGATGTTCAGGCTACAAAGATTGTTGACCCCTTTGGCCCTCCCAAGCTTTGTCCTATGCAGATCTTCTTTGCACTGTTTTGTTCTGTGTGCTCTGTAACTTGGGTGCAGTAGCCTTTCCCCCCCTTTACTCTTGATGCATTCCATTGAAGTTGTGTCAATTCTATTTTTCTTCGAATCTGGGGAGGGTTGGGAATCATGGGATGGGGAAATAGCATGGAAATATTTTAATGTAAAAAAACTGTGATACCTGAATAAGTTAAACATGATGAATAAATGTTAAAGAAAATGGGAGTCTGTTCTGTACTGGTCATATGGAGGCTTCTTTAGGGGTGGGACTTTCATAAATCTTGAGCCTTTAGGGCTTGAAATTTCTCAAGAACTATTTCATACTCAAAAGTTAGCCCATAGTCATCAGCTCGTTGTGGTTCATCTTTGCCTCCATACATATCTGAGCTGTTAGAAAAATGAGGAGAGATCTTTCATCAACCACTCTTGCCAATTTCTGCTTTCCATCTGACATTTTCCATTGATCACTGATTTTCTACACTACAGTGGAAATCCTATGATCATTGAAGGTTGTGAGTCTCTAGTGACTGACTGCTATTTATAAGCATGGCCAAATATCAAAAATACAGGTAGTCCTCAACTTATGATCACAACTGAGCCCAAACTTTCTGTTGCTAAGCGAGACATTTGTTAAGTGAGCTTCGCCTCATTTTATAACTTTTCTTGCCACAGTTGTCAAGTGAATCTGCACTTGTTACATTTGTCACAAACTTGTTAAGTGTATCTGGCTTCCCCATTGATTGCTGGTCAGAAGGTTGCAGAAGAGGATCACATTACCCCGGGATACTGTGACTGTCATAAAGACGAGTCAGTTGCCAAGCGTCTGAATTTTGATCACATGACCATGGCGATGCAGCAACTGTCATAAGTGTGAAAATCTCATAAATTACGTTTTCAGTGCTGTTATATCTTTGGACGGTCACTAAATGAGCTGTTATAAGTCAAGGACTACCTTTGTTTGACTACCTTAAACAAAGTGGCAAGGTTGCTCCACCCACCTACAGCCTCTATTCTTCATCTCATGAATATTTCTCTTTTTCTTATCCCAGTTGGGGCCACTGGAAGGGGGTCCAGGGTCTTCCTGAGTAATTATGCTAGAGACTGGTGCATTGCAGCATCTGAAAGAATAATCTTTTAAAAATTAAATCGGGAGAGAAAAAGAATCTGGTGGGCCCTAAGAGAGTATATGTGTTACCCAGAGGCCACCAAGTTGCTTAATTTAACTTCAGCAAATCAGCAAAGACGCAGATGGTTTGGAACTGTAGGAGAATTTATTTTATTTTATTTTATTTTATTTTGTGAAGCAATTATAAGATAACAGGTATAAGTATAAACATAGTTATGAATACAAGAAATGGATACATATAAGGAAAAAAAATAGGACAGGGACGATAGGCACCTTGGTGTGCTTGTGCACACCCCCTAAAAAGAGCAACTTGTGTTGCTCTTTTTCTCAGTTCAGTCTTAGATAATTTTCAAAAGCAACTAAGACTATTAAGATTGCACTACAGTTTTTTAATCACAATTGTACAGTCAATGTCAGATAAACGGAATTTGAAATGTATACAGACATTTTTTTAAGATGATAAAACAATTGTGGTAGGTGGCATGTTGAGCCATACAATTCATTAGTCCCATTAAGCACATTCAGGGCTTTAGAGTATAATAAAACAACAAAATATATTGCTACTACAACAAATCACAAATGATTTCAAAATAAGAAATAAGCAACAAAGCAATTTATATGGAAAGCAGAGCCAGACCGCAGAGTTGAGACATTTTAAATAGCTAGCACAATTTAAGTAGCTGGAAAAGTAGGTTTTAACTACTATAATCCTCGTTTAGTGCTCATGATTGGGAAACACAACTGGTTGTTAAGAAAGGCCCTCTACACTGTGTTTATGATCTTTCTTCAGCTTCCCTTTGCTTGATAGACCTGAGGTCATAAGTGTGAGATTGGTTGTAAAGTTATTTTTTTAACACCATAAAACTACAAACAGTCACTAAATAAGGCAATTTGCTAAATGAGGATTACCTTTTCTCCAAAAACAAAGAAGATGCTAAACAGGCCTCTCTTAGGAGTGTGTGAGTACAGAGGAATCAATACTGCCTAGGTATTGTCAAAATATATCCATCAGTCTATATTTAAACATACTACAGATCCTGACTGAAGCAGGGAGAGAAGAAATGAATCTGATAGAATCAGCTACAAAGCATCTCCAGAAATCACAAGACAAAATAGGAATCAGAAATTAAGGAGCATTCCCTAAAAACAGATAACAGCAGAATCACCAATTGAAATTTGTGGACGAATAAGAACAGAGTTCCGTTATCTACTCTTAACAAAGAACAACTGGGTTTACACTATGGAGTTCTGGGTTGTTTAACAGTGAGTTAAATAAACCTCAATTGCATTTATTCACACATCTTAAGAGATGAACATGGTTTAAAGATTACAATGCATTCTTTTGAACAAATTTAAATTGAAGTAGTATAACAGGGCTGTCAAACTCCCAGCCCATGGGCCAGATGCATCATGCGC
>NW_020769409.1:2550076-2673110 GCF_900518735.1 Pseudonaja textilis | reverse complement strand
AAAGAAAGAAAGAAAGAAAGAAAGAAAGAAAGAAAGAAAGAAAGAAAGGGAGGAAAAGTGAATGAGATATCTAGTCAAACCACCTGGTCCAGCAGAGTTAGAAGGGAGTGTGTGTGTGTGTGTGCGTGACTGTCAAAACTCCAAAACCAGATCAAGTAGTTCTGGGGAGGTCAGTCATAAATTAGAACACTTACTAAGCAAGTGGCCATTAAGCGAGGACCACTTATCTTTGGTTTGTCAGTCACATGGCCATGCCCACCCTGTCCCATGACCACCAAGCCACGCCTAGCCAGCAAGCCATGCCCAACCAGTCACATGACCACCAAGCCATGCTCACAAATTAGGCCACATCCACAGAACCAGTTGTTAAGAAATTTGAATCCCACCCTTGGGTTGGAGGCACTAAGGATGAGTTTGTAGCATCAAGGGGGCAATGGACTGAAAAAGTTTGGGAACCACTGCTCTAGGAAGACAACATACCTTCCTAGATTGTAGGTCTGGTCTGCAGATGGCTGGTTCTGTTCCTTTGAGAATAGAATCTCCTATCATCAACACTCACCTTCCTTTTTTAAGGAGTGCAGTCTGGTGCTTTTCTGTTTATCCCAGGTGAGTTTGTTGAAGTGACTTTTTTTAGGGATATTGGATGATGTCTCCTTTCTAAGCGTTTGCATGTTTTCTTTGAGGGGGAGGTTATGGGTCTGAGTATTTTCAATTAGAAATCTGTTGCTCAGTTTTAATGGGGATGCCAGGAAGGACAACTGCAAGTTGGTTTGCCTGCTGAATGAAATTGATCAACTTGTGTTATCAGAGGTAGAGCTGACAGTTTGAATTGGGGATTTCTATTGAAAACACAAGATTAGGATGCTGCATCTTTGTTTTTGTGAAATAAGATCCTTGCATATAAATCTAAGATTGTATGGTGGTACTTTGGCACTCACTGTTAATTGGTTCTGGGAGGTGTGATGAGTACCAAAATGATGAATACCAAACAATTTTTTCCATAAGGAATAATGTAATGAGTCACAAGACAGCCAATACCAACAAGTTCTAGCTTGTGCTTCAAGTACCAAACAAACAATGAATACCAGGACATTTTCATGTCAAAATGCATTGAGTACCATATTCAATGAGTTTCAAAGCAATTGAGTACCAAGGTACAACTAGGTAGGTCTATGTGGACAAAACACCTTCTAATATAGAAAATGCATCTCCTGCATATGCTTCTCATGCTTCAACACTTTTAGGTGGTTGCTGTGAAAAGAGATTCATTATCTTTGATTATGTGTCCATGGAAAGAAAGCCTAGGCTTGACTTCTGTTTTGTGCTTCCTTTGGATGGAGCTGTCTGAATGTACAGAGCTAAGACTCTCAGAGAGGGTGAGAGTCTACCTAGAATGCCTGTTGATGGAAAAGCAGGAACTAGAAGGCAGAGCATTTGCAGCAGAGAGGACCGTGGTGGAATTAGAGCATACAGGTAGGAGAAATCAGAGATTAATCTTCCCAAATAATTCAGAAAGCAAAACTGTTCTGATAGTAAAAATCTCTGCTGCAAATCAAATCACTTTGCTTTGAAGCCAAATCAACAAGATAAGAATGGTTTTAAATTTGAAAAGGTTAAAATGTCTAATTCAAGAGGTGGTGATATGTCTTTTTTTTTAAAGACACAGTTAATTCGGACTCTGTTGCCTGTTCCACAGTGACTGTTTTTCAGAGGAAACTGCAAGATGCTAGCTGTTCTTTAGTACAGCCAGGAGAAAACCAGCAGCTTGCAACCTTGGCTCCTCAGCCTTCCTCTCCTACCCAGTCTTCAAGCAGGTAAATTGCATAGACAGAAATATTGTCAAAGTTGCAAAGTTAATCCAGAACAATGCTATGGTTGCATGATTCTGTTCTTAAGATATAACTTTTATTAAATCTGTTTAGCAGCATTCATCATGACTTATTCATATTGACTGAACTGCTGCCAGTTATAGCTTGAAAAAGTCCCATCACTAAATGGGTAACTGTAATAATCCCCTCTTAAATAACAAGTATCTTGTTAAACACCAGCTTCAAACTTACACTATGCTGGCTGCAGTTGAAAGGGACACTAAATTGCAAAAGCTGGAAAATTGTGGACTAGAGTTGAGATTATGTAACAATGAGATTTATGCTATTAGTTTACATAAAAAAGATTACTTCAGGAACTCAACAGTCTTCCATAGCCTGTTGCTAGGATAATTTGAATGGCATTTCCTATTCAGCTCCTAGACCCATCTTGCTATAGCTGTTCCTGTTAAATTCAGTATTATCCTTTGAATATGTTAGGCAATAGCTTTCAGAAATCTGAATGAGCATGGACATGCTGGTTAGGACATCGGAAAGGCCCTTTCTATCTCAAAGAACCAGCCTGTTGGAACTTCGAATTTTTCTACAGAAGTAAATTGAATGTCAACTTGTAAATCATTCCTATGCCTGTTCCTGAGTTGCCATAAGAAGAAGAGGGAGAAAAGGTCTGAGGGAGCAGTGTGGCAGATGAATGCCAGAAGCCCTATCTTGTGGAAATTGTAGTCTAGGCTACTGGATTTTCTGCCCGTGAAAATCCTTCATTGGAGAGTGTAATTGATGACACCCAGTCCCTGAATGTGTTTCGTTGGAGAATCTGATTTATAACACATCCAAGGGGTGATAGTAAATTACGTGTCTCAGAGTTGACTTCATACGGGTTAGTGCCGGACACGTTACTCCTAATAAATCTTTTGGATTCCTTTGAAGCTTGGCTCGAGGCCCATGATTTAATTAGGGCAATTGTTAGAACTCTGATAGCAAGCCAACTCTCAAGATTACTAGGGTTCTTGGGTCCTGGCCTCTCCAATCGCTCTCTGACATCTGGGGTGCATGGAGACAAACATAGGCAACCATGGCAAGAGGGGAGCTATCAAAAGAGAGCCTGCTCCAGGCGACCGAGGGAGAAGCAGACCTAGTCTTCAGCTGACAGAAGCTGACAGCATAATTATAGCCAGAGTGCAAACCCTGAATTCCAAAACCGAGGAACCTGTTCCAGTGACTGAAAGAAAAATGGATGAGTATTGGTGGAAGAAAATCCCTAAAGCAACTAAGTGCTTTAGGGTTGGAGTTTTCCCAACCACAGGCTCAGAAGGGGGAAGGCCCCTGAGAGAGCTGGGAAGAGTGGATTGGATGTGGGACTGGGCAGAGGCCAGGCTCCCAAAGCCCCTAACGGAACCCCTGGGGAGATGCATAGAGCAGCTGAGGAAGGAATTTGACCAGGCTACCATCAGAGGGGAGTTTTTACAGAGCCCTTTGAAATGAGGAGAAGCAGGCAAGACCACAGCCCTCCTTCTCCACCCACCAGAAGGAAAAGGAGTCTGAAGCTGCAGCCAGTGCCTCTCCCACACAGCAGGCAGCCCCCTCCCTCTCTATGAGCTAGAGCCAGGGAAGAAGGCCAGCCACCTCGAGTGCAGGCTTACAGAAGCCAACAGGAGGAGGGAAGAGCAGTGCTGAATGAACTACCCCATTTCAGGGGAAAATTTGATGGGGATTCAGACCAGCTAGTTCTATTCCTTGACTCAGCTGAGATCCACCTAGAATGCTATGGACACCTCTACCCATCCCCCAGAGACATGGTGAATACCATTTCTGAGGGGCTGGAGGAAGAAGCAAGAGGATGGCTAGCAACCCTCCACAAGAGGCCCCCCCACACACACCAATTGCAGTACATAGATGACTTCCTACTACTGCTAGAGGCCAGATTTGAGGAGGCAGAAGAGGACCCATATGCGGAAGATGAGCTCAGCAACCTAAAGCAGAGAGGGTGACCTATCAAGGAACACATCTGTGAATTCAGGAGTATCAGTGGGAAGCTACCCCTTTTGCCTGAAAGGATGCTAGTTCATTTTTTCAGAACAAGCCTGGACAAGCAAATTGTCCAAGTAACCACCTATCAGGACATCCTGAACCAACTCTCTGAGTGGTTCTAAGTGGCCATAAAAGAGAACAGGGCATTATACGCCAACGACATGAAAAAACCACCGGACACCAAAGAGAGAAGTCAGCCAGACCAGAGAACACCCAGCCAACAGGGAACCACAGCACCACAACTGGCCCCAAAACCAGCCCTCCCATGAAGCCCAATTAAATGCTACTGATGTGGGGAAATGGGTCCCATGGCAGCGACATGCGCAGCCCCAGGCCCAAAACTAAGGCCAGAATCACCACCCAGGGCACAACTGGAATGAGGCCCCAGATGTGCTACCAACACATCCCAGAAGGCCCTTCAGGCTGCAGAGGTCCCTCCCCACCCAGCTGAAGAGGGAGGGAAACCCAGGCAATGATGACCAGTCGCCAGATTCCTATGACACTGAGGACGAGGGCAAAAATGAACCAGTGGTGAGTGGACTGGTCTCCCCTTTTGTCTTCCCACAGCCCCAAAAACAGATGTTCAGGGGACTTTCCAAGCCCTAATAGATTCAGGCTGCATTAGGTGCCCGATCAACCTAACCATGGTCCTGAAACTGGGGATCAGAGCAGAAAGGCTGGCCTACCCGATCTGGTTCAAAAAGGTTGATGGGTCCCTATTGGGAGGGGGCCATGCCTCTCACTTAACTGAACCAGCAAAGCTAGAGCTAGCAGAATACTGGGAAACAATTCGATTCGTAGTGGCCCCCAAAATGACATATGCAATCATACTGGGACTCTCCTGGCTAGACAAGTGGGGCCTGACCATCTGGTAGCTGGGGGGCAGCTGCAGACTGAGGATAGCAAAGGGATCCCAGCCACCTCCTCACCATCAAGTAGAAACACCATCCACACAGGGAACCCTCCCAGTGGGCTCACCAGAACAACTGGCAGCCACCTCTGACAAAACCCCAGAGGTCAGACAGATCCCAAGAGAATATAAGGACCTCGCAGAGGTATTCAGTGAAACTGAGTGTGATGTCCTACCTCCCCATCATGAGACAGACTGCACCATAGAAATCATCCCCAGGGCAAAACTACCAAAGCCCAAAATGTATGCCATGACACCCCAGGAAATGCAAGAAATGTGCAACTATATAGACAAAATCTGAGCAAGAGGGTTCATTGAGCCAGCCAAGCCATGGGTCACAGCCCCAGTCCTGTTCAAAGAAAAAAAAGGTGGGACTATGAGATTATGCATGGATTTTAGAACTATAAACGAGCTATGTGTACACAATCTATACCCACTCCTGCTCATGAAGGACATGCTATCTCACCTGGACAAGGGGAAGGTCTTTACCAAATTAGACCTCAGAGAAGCATACTACCAAGTCTAAATCAGGGAGGGAGGTGAATGTAAAACAGTGTTCAACTGCCCCTTAGGGGGTTTCCAATTAAAAGTTATGCCTTTCAAACCGCCCCCCCCCCCCCCCCCCGGCGGTGTTCATGCAGTTAATAAATGAGGTGCTGTATGAGCACCTCTATAAGGGAGACCTTGTCTACTTGAACAATATCCTCATCTACACTGAGACCATGACCTATGACCATGACCATGACCTATACCCCTAGTCTGCCAGGTACTGGAAAAACTTCTAGCAGCAACCTATACAACAAACTGTCAAAATGTGAATTTCACTATGCACAGTTAGACTATTTGAGCTATTGAGTCTCAAGTGAGGGCATAGAGATGGACCCAGCCAAAGTACAAGCCATCTTAGGCTGACAGTCCCCTTGCACCTGAAGGCAGCTACAAAGCTTCTTGGGGTTTGCTAATTTCTACTTACAATTCATCCCCTTCCTTCACAAAGATTGCCAAACCCATGATGGATCTCCTAAAGACAAATAGCCCAGGAATGAAACCCCACCAGGGACAACCCCTACAGTAGGACCTAACCTGCCAAAGGCATTTGAAACACTGAAAGAACTGTTTTCAAAAGAACCAGTGCTGAAGCATCCTGACCCCAAACAACTCTTCATCATCCAAGCAGATGCCAGCGATGTGGCAGTGGGAGCAGTATTACTCCAAAGAAATAAACCAATGGAACCTACAGCCCTGTGCCTACACCTCCTTCAAGCTCATGGACACAGAGAGGCGATGGGATGCATGGGGAAAAAAGGCTTTCACGGTGAAATAGGCACTGCAAACCTGGCACCACATGCTGGGCAGAGGCCATTAGAAGTCTGACCAACCATAAAAATCTGGAGGCCCTTAGGACCCCATGAAAACTATCACCCAAACAACTCCACTGGACTCAATACTTCAACCAATTCGACTTCCTGCTAAAACACATCCCGGGGGAGGAACTTTCTGTCTGACACCCTCATTTGTGCCAGTACAAATGTGAATGGGAGGAGGTTTTAGATGCCATTGTCCCCTTTACCCAAATAGCTGCCCAAGTGATCACCAGATGACAACACTGCAACCAGCAAGACCAAACTGCTAGCAATCTAACTACAAAACTCAAGGGCAAACTGCTAGCAGACCCCTGGTTCTGGGACACATCTTGACAAAAAGGGATGACCTAGCATGGAAGGGGACAAAACTTTATGTCCCAGAATCCCTACACAACCTAGTCCTTCAGAGGAGCCACGAGGCCAGACCAGCAGGTTACTTCAGGTTCTTAAAGACTTTACACTTAGCATGGAGGCAATTCTGATGGCCTGGCATAAAGAAAAATATTGACAGTTATGTGAAAAGTTGCATCATCTGCTCTGCAATGAAAAAATGACCAAGAAAACCCTCTGGACTATTGTAGATGGTAGCAGAGTTGATGAGGCCACAGGAGGAGATTGCAATGGACTTTATAGTGGAGTTGCCAAAAAGTGGGGGGAACATGGTGATCTGGACTGTAATAGACTTATTCTCCAAATAGGCGCACTTCATACCCTGCAGCGGACTACCCTCAGCACACCAATTAGCTAGGTTGTTCCTGAAGCACATCTACTGCCTGCATGGAGTACCAGGAAGAATTATCTCAGACAGAGGAGTCCAGTTCATGGCTAAATTCTGGGGGGAGTTCTTGCAGTCTATTGGGTCATCCCAGGGTGTTAGCTTGGCCTTTCATCCGAGTACCTATGGAGAGCAGAGAGACTCAATGCCATGGTAGAGCAGTACCTGAGGTGCTACGTGAATAATCAGCAGTCCAATTGGGCGGACCTGCTCTTTGTGGAGATCATGTAAAATAATGCTGTTCCCAGTAGCACAGGACTAACCCCCTTCAGGGTAGTGAATGGCACTTCTGTCGAATTCTGATTAGAGTCCGCGATCGAGTGCAGCTTCGATCTGAGCTCTACTCATCAGAAGGTCCCAAACTAGAACCACCCTGCAGAAAGGGGGACCACCTTCAGAAAGGGGGACCACCTACTGGGTCAAGGGGAGCTACATCTCTCCTCCTTGGCTAGGAACACACCCGCCAAAGACAGGCTATAGTGGTAGCCTAAAATGACTACCATAAAGACGGGAAGCTGTCCAGGAACTAAGGTTGTGCTGGACTGGTGAAGTCATGAACAGTGTGTAGACCAGGTGAAATATTTTGGACTTTAAAAGGTAACCCCAGAAAATTACAGAAAAGAATTCTGGTTACGGATTGTGTTAGTGGTGATTTGAAAGAGAGAGAAATTGGAAAATGTAAGAAACTCTTGGAAAAGACTTAAACAGAAGTGATAGAACTCAGAGAAAATTTTTGACTACAATAGAATAAGAAATTGAATTTGGTGATTATACAGAATTTGGCACTAATTGGGTATTGTTCAAAATGCTGGAATTGACTATGTTAAAAAGAAAATAACAGCAAATTGGGAATTAGCAGTTAATAAAAGCTTAAAAAGCGGAAATTAAAAGGTGGAAAGTAGAAAGTGGTTTAAGACAGCCACCTAATGGTAAAGGAAAATTTTTACTAACTCTATAAAAAACATGTGGTCTAACTAAGGTGTGAATTTAAAAAGAAATAAAAGAAACTTTATTATAACAAAACTCTGAAAAATGGAATGTTAAAATTTTACAGCAAAGGAATACCCAAGATAGTACCCCGGGATTGATTGGTGGTTTTGGAATTGTTTGACAAGGAATAGACTGATTAAAACTAGAAAATAAAGTTTTATGGACATTGACTGTAATATGCAAAGAAATAAGATTGGAACTGTAAAGCTTAAAGGAAATGATAAATAAAAGCTTGGAAATATGGAGCAACATAGCAGAAAAACTAGAAATGGTGACACAAATCATAGAAGAACAAAGAAAGCCTAAGAGGGAGGAGTTAAACAAAGAGGAAATCAGTTTAAAAGAACAATGGAAACAGAAACTACTACAAAAGGACAAAAAGGGAATTAAACTTAAATTTTTAATGACTGACATGATAAATAAAGGGGAGAATTTTTTGAAAGCTAAACAAAGGAAGAGGAAATTACAGAGGAAAGACCAGAAGGGGGAGGAGGTCAAAACAAAAAAAACGGGGAAAGAAACTGTGGAAAATAACAAGGAAAAGAGGGGGAAATTAAGAGAAAGGACCAAAAAATGATAGAAAATGGAAAGCAAGTTAAGATGAGAAGAATTTATATAGTCAGGAGAATAAGAGACAATGGTTAAAAATGGGAAGGATGGGGGACTCTGCATGGAAATGTATTTTAGTAGTCAAGAATATAGATATACATATGTTAAGGGGTTTGGAATTAATATTTTATTAAGAATTATTGTTAAAAATAGATAAATAAATTTAATTGGAACAGATATGGAAATAAGAATTTATTATAAGATCATTATTTAAGATATAATAATGTGATGAGGAAATGTGATGAATATAGAGTATGCAAATTAAAAATGATTTTATTGTCATTAATTTTTATAATTGGTGAAATGGGAATAAAATGGACAATACAATTTGTTATATAAATGTTTTTGGAATGTATAAAGAAATTAATATGTAATAGGGAAAAGGGAATACCATCTGGAATCTGATAGAAAATATATGTGCAGATAATATACACAAATAGGGGAATATTGATATTAGAAAATATAAAGGTAATAGTAAAGTTAAGAAAAATGTAAAATATATTGCTATAATATGATGAGGAATTTGAATATAGAATATAGTAATTTTAAAAATGGCTATACAATTACTAGTTTTTATAATTGGTTAAAGGAAATAAAATGGGAAATGTGTTACAATGTAAAGAGGGTGGCAAGATTGAATTGACAATGAAAGGGGATAAATACTGGATAATATAAATTAAGATGAATTTTTGGAATGATGAATGGAATAACATAATGTGATAAAACCTGCAAATATGATGAATACAAGAAAATGTGCATAATGAATATAGAGATTGATTAAGAATATAGATATTATAAAGTAATATATGAGAATATTAAAAGGAAAATTGGAATAGATAATGATATGAAATGAAATTGCATAAGAAAGCTAAACATGTAATCATAGTCATGTTTGTATTGGAATGTAAAAACCTGGAATCACATTGTTCACTCAAAGAGATGTTTAAAAAATAAAAATAAAAAAATTATTGAAAAAAAAAAGGATAGTGAGTGATATGGACTTCATCCCAATGCCTGAGTATATAAGAGATCCCCCCTCATCAGTCAGCTTGACCGATTGGATGTTAATGCTAAAAGCAACTTGGGAGAATGTTTAAAAAGTGCTAGCTAAAGCGGTGCAGACTTATAAGAAACAGGCAGACAAACACCGAGCCCTGCAATGGCCATTCCAGGTGGGAGAGAAGGTCTACATCTCCACAAAATATCTGAGGCTGAAACTCTCTAGCAAGAAACTGGGGCCAAAGTTTATGGGACCATAAAGATTGCACCCAGTCATGGTGCAATTGAAATTGCCCTGATTGCTAGGGAAGATACACCCAGTATTCCATAATAGCCTATTAAAACTCATGGTCAGTGTTTTGTCGGGTAGATCGGTTCGCATTGAGAGGCGAGACTTGGGAGTGAACATTCAGCTCTTTATTGTGAGTTTAAGAATGGAACAGAATAGGCTTGTGAGCCGCTTGGCTTTGTACAGCCGGCCGGCGGCTCGGCAGCCAATGGCAGCGCTTTGAATCTCCCGCAATCGGCTCGGCCAATCGCGGTAGATTCTTAGCGCTCCAATCACAGGAGTTCAGTCAGCCAATCACGTTGCGGTCCGGGTGGACCAATCGGAATGCGAGTCTTCAAGAATGTTAATACAGAACACCCCTCCCCTCATGGTTTCATCCGACGCAGCGTGGTGACGTAGTCGCGCAGGTAGGCGGGGCTCTGTACCTGCCTGGTTGACCTGCATGGCTCAGTCCCTGTGTGATCGTCAGCTGGTTCGGACAGGCTCCGCGTCGCTCTCAACCCTTTCGATGGAACCGCCTGGAAGGGTGAGCCGGGCCTGTCGCTGCAGCTCCCGCCCGGATTATCTGGGTCGGTCGAGGTGCAGTTCCTGCTGCTCCCGCCTGGTTTTTCTGGGCTGGTTGAGCTGGCTTGGCTGTACCTTCCAGGTGAAGCTCCCGTCTGCGACAGCTCAAGGTCTGCTGGTGAGTATGGTTGGTTTATTTGGACGTTGCTATCTTTTGGTGGGGAGTGTTCGGCTTGCGTTTGGGGGTGAACCGCTGGCGTTTCCGGCCTTTTGTCGTTCCCCTGCTTGGTTGTTGTGGTTCCCCCTCCCTCTCTGCTTTCTGTGGTTGTTGTTGTCGAGGCGTCGGGGGTGTTGGCGGCTAGCCTGGACCGTAGCTGGTCGATGTGCCGCTTCCAGCTTCTTCCATCCGTGGTTTGGAGTCTGTATGACCGGGGGCCGGTTACCTGTGTTATTTGCGCAGGTACCCAGAGTGGGTCTCCTGTGAAGTTCTTTGCATAGACTGTGTCCCCGATGTTGAGTGCCCGGTGCCAGCTGGAGGAATCTGGGGGTTTCTCCGGGTTGTAGGTGGGGTGTAGCCGGTCCAGCGGGGACCTCAATTTCCTGCCCATCAGTAGTTCTGCTGGGCTTTTGTTTGTGGTCGTGCTGGGCATAATATGCTGTATGAGTAGCATTCTGTTTATCTTTTCTTGAATGTCGCCGGTTTCAATTTTCTGGATGGTTTTCTTTGTGTATTGGATAATCCGTTCCGCCCGTCCATTCGCCACCGGGTGTGCCGTCGAGGTTAGGGCGTGTCTGATGCCCCGCTCGGCCAGGTATCTTTCAAATGCCAGTGCCGTGAACTGCGGGCCGTTATCCGACACTAAGACATCTGGCAATCCATGTGTCGCAAAGAGTCTGTTAAGCTTATCGATGACTGCTTCTGTTGTTGTTGTCCTCATGGTGCTTACCTCCAGCAAGTTGGAGTAGGCATCCACGGTGATGAGGAATGTATGCCCCTTGGTCGGCCCGGCGAAGTCTATGTGTATTCGCGACCACGGTCCTCTGGGGGTTTCCCATTCCAGGACTGGAGCGGCGGGGGTGGTGGATCTCATCTCTTGGCACCTGTTGCACCTGGCGACCCATGTCTCGATTTGCTTGTCCATCCCTGGCCACCAAGCATAACTTCTGGCCAGGGCTTTCATCTTGACAACGCCCGGGTGCCCCTCATGTAGCATTGCCAGTACCCTTTTCTGTAGTGTCTCTGGTATAACTACCCGGTCTCCCCAGAGTATGCACCCTTGTTGTGTGAACAGCTCGGTTTGCCAGTTCCTGAAGGCTTTGAACTGTTCGCTGCCCTCATTTTCTGGCCACCCCCGCTCTACCCAGCTCAATACCCGCGCCAGCCGTTTGTCTTTATTTGTTTCTCGGGCAATGTCTGGCACGGTTAAGAGCGGGCTGGGTAGAGTCTCTATTTGCAGGGTCATTGTTGTGGGCACTGGGACATCGTCTAAGTCTGGTGGGGGTGACCGGCTTAGTGCATCTGCGTGCGGGATATTCTTGCCGGGCCGGTGTGACAGTTCATACGAGTAAGCGGCAAGGAACTCGGACCACCTTGTCATCCGGGGTGACAGGATGTTTGGGGTGGCCTTGTTCCCTGCCAGTATTCCGAGTAAGGGTTTGTGGTCCGTAATGATTGAAAAGGTCCTACCGTAAAGGTACTCATGGAACCTTTTCACTCCGGAGACGATGGCGAGGGCTTCTTTGTCCAGCTGGCTGTAATTTCTCTCCGGTCTGGCCAGCGTTCTTGAGAAGAAGGCGATGGGTGCTTCCTTCCTGTTGGGTAGGGTGTGGCTGAGGACTGCTCCGATGCCGAAGGGCGACGTGTCGCATGTCACTGTTAGCGGCAGGGTCTCGCTAAACTGGATCAGGACTGCGTCTGATGTTAGCAGGTTTTTTGTCTGTTGGAATGCAGTCTCCTCCCGCTTCCCCCAGGTCCAGGTGGCTGCTTTATCGAGTAGCCGGTGCAGGGGTTCCGCCACAGTCACCTTCTGGGGTAGGAAAACATTGTAAAAGTTAAGCAGTCCCAAGAACGCCTGTAGTTCCACCTTGTTTGTTGGTGTGGGGGCTTCCTTGATGGCTCTGAGTTTCTTTCCGATTGGGTGGATTCCATGCCGGTCTAGGAGGTACCCCAGGAATTCGACCCTCTTGGTGTAGAGTTGGCATTTGTTTTTTTTTACTTTAAGGCCGGCGTCTTTGAATTTTTTCAGCACCGCCCTTAAACGGGTTTCTAATTGTTCCTTGTTGGCGGCTGCGACCAGCACGTCATCAAAGTAGGGGACCACTCCTTTTATTCCCTGGAGGAGTCTTTCCATGAGGCTTTGGGAGACTCCTGGGGCGACGCTGACTCCGAATTGGAGTCGGTTGCATCGGAAAGCCCCCCGGTGTGTGACAATCGTTTGCGCTTCGGCTGTCTCGGCATCGACCAGCAGTTGCTGGTAGGCTTGCGCCAGGTCGAGTTTTGCAAAGACCCGGCCTCCCCCCAGTGAGTGCAGAAGGTGCTGTACTACTGGGACGGGGTAGGCGCTTTGCTGTAGCGCGTGATTGAGGGTGGCCTTATAGTCACCGCAGATTCTTATGGAGCCACCAGGTTTGATGGGGGTGACTATGGGCGTTTCCCAGCGGGCATGGTCAATTGGCTCTAAAACCCCTTGCGCGACGAGCTTGTCTAGTTGCTCGTCGATTTTCGGTTTGAGCGCGAATGGCACTCGCCGCAGTTTGAGGCGGATCGGGGCGACGTTAGGGTTAAGGTTGAAGGAGATAGGGGCCCCTCGGTACTTGCCTAGAGAGTCGTCGAAGACCTCCTGGAAGTCCCTCACGAGCGTCGCTTCCCAGTCGGCCTCGTCTGTGTGGTGGATGCCCGTCACTTCTATTCCCAGCAGGGAGAACCATTGCAGGCTGAGCAAGCTGGGGCGGTCTTTGGCTACGACTGTGAGTGGCAATACCTCGGTGTGGTTTTTGAAGGTGACTTTAAAATGTCCGATGCTGGCCACAGGGATGTGGTTTCCCTGGTAGTCCTTCAGGATTAGTATTTGGTCGTCTAGCTCGTGGCAGCGGATGGTTGGCACTAGGCGCTTGATTGTGCGCCAAGAGACCATGGAGAGGTAGAACCCAGAGTCCACTTCCATCTCACAGGGCTGGTCTTCGATGCTCACCTCCACGTGTACCTTTCGGGCGTCCATGGTCGATGAGTGGCCGATGACGACTGTCTGGTGGGTTTCTTCGTGCCACTGTGCTTCGCTGAGTCATCTGCTGTGGCCGTCGCGGCTCCATCGGCTCTTGGTTTGGCGGTCTCGGTTTCTGGGGGGGGTGCCGTCTCGTCGTCGGGGGCTGCTGCCTCGTCACTGTGGGCTGTAGTTTTTCTTGTTCCGGTACACCTTGGCGATGTGCCCCCGCTTCTCGCAATGCCGGCAGATGGCATCGAGGAAACGGCATTCGGAGTGGGGGTGGTCGCCGCCACAGCCGGCGCAATGGAATCCTGACTTATGTCCCCTCCGACTTATGTCCCCTCCGCCTGTAGCTGGTGGATCTCCTCTTCCTCTTCATCAGTGTCGGATTGGGGGTCAATGTCGCCGTGATGTGTGGTTGTTTCTCGGCGGCTGGCTTCTCTGGGCCTCGCTGGTGCCGGGGTCGCTTCGTTGCTTGGCAGTCGTTCAGTTGTGTTTGTCTGCCGCATCCGGGCTGCCGATTGGCGGGTGGCCTCGGCTGCAGTTGCCTTGGCGAGGGCGTCGGCTAGGGAGATGTCGCCCTTGGCCATCAGCCGGCTCTGCAGTATGGGGTCTCTGAGTCCGAGGACGACTCGGTCACGTAACACCTCGTCCAGGTCGGCAAAACCGCATAGACCCCCTAGGTTCCTTATCTGGGCCACAAAATCGCCTATGGTTTCGCTCTCGCGCTGATCTCGCCAGTAGAAGTCGTGCCTACGGATGAGTATGGGCATGGCAGGGGCATAATGGCGGCGCAAGATGGGCTCGAGGTCAGCCCAGTCCATTTCTTTTACGTCGGCGGGCTTTGCCAGCGCCTTGGCCATCTTGAATACCGCGGGGCCACAGTGCATCAGGAACATGGCCCGTTTCCTCTGCCCGTTGCCATCCTTGAGATTGCTGCATTCCAGGAACATCTGGAAGCGATTGGTGTACGATTCCCAGTCCTCGGTGGCTGGGTCGAATGGAGCGGGTGGCGGGGTGCTGCTGGCCATCTTGTGGGTCGTTGTGCGCCATTTGCCATGTGCTGGTTCGTTCCTCGCCTCACGATCCCACCTTCGTCGCCAGTGTTTTGTCGGGTAGATCGGTTCGCATTGAGAGGCGAGACTCGGGAGTGAACATTCAGCTCTTTATTGTGAGTTTAAGAATGGAACAGAATAGGCTTGCGAGCCACTTGGCTTTATACAGCCGGCCGGCGGCTCAGCGGCCAATGGCAGCGCTTTGAATCTCCCGCGATCGGCTCGGCCAATTGCGGTAGATTCTTAGCGCTCCAATCACAGGAGTTCAGTCAGCCAATCACGTTGCGGTCCGGGTGGACCAATCGGAATGCGAGTCTTCAAGAATGTTAATACAGAACAGTCAGATCGACCCTGAGGCCCCTACCTCATGAGCCCCCAGATCCTGTGGTCACAGGATGAGGTGCAGTGAATCCTCCATTTGAGGTGGCACAGGAGACAACTCCAATACTTAAAGTGGAAGGACTACCCCTTATCAGAGGCATCTTGGGTAATTCAAGCTTGGAGGTGGTCGCAATCCTAAATTCTATACCTGCACTCAACTTGTTTTTGCTTTCTATGGGTCTCTTTCAAGAAGTGAGGGGAGCTGAATGTCAACTTGTAAATCATTCCTATGCCTGTTTCCAAGTTGCTATAAGAAGAAGGGGTGAAAGGCCTGAGGGAGCAGTTCAGCAGATGAAGGCCAGAAGCACATTCCACACTTATCTTGTGGTGATTGTAGCTTAGGCTACTGGATCTTCTGCCTGTGAAAAGCCTTCATTCGAGTGTGTGACTGATGACACTCAGCCGATGGATGTGTTTCGTTGGAGAATCTGATTTATGACACACCTGGGGTGTGTGGGGGGAAACAGGGTTATAGGTGATAGTAAATTACGTGTCTCAGAGCTGGCTTCATGTGGGTTAGTGCCAGATATGTTGCTCCTAATCTTTTGGATTCCTTTGAAGCTTGGCTCATGGCTCATGATTTAATTAAGGCAATCATTGGAACCCTGACACTGAGTGAATTCCATAGCGTGGCTGTTTAATTTAAAATATCTCTTCATAAAAGGAGCACAATCTTCTCTGCTATTGTCCTACTATAATCATCTTGATTTGATATGCCCATGTGAACAGAGTTAATACCTGTGTGTGCTGAACATCTCACTAAGATTTTTTTAATGCTTAGCTCAACTTTTTTTAAATTCCAGATTCTTCTTTAAAATCAACAAGAAGTCTGCAGAAAAGATCACAGAAGCAAACTTGCAAAAACAAGGTAGTGTTTTTGGTACTGTACTTAATGTTTAGCTTTTATGTGACTTGATGGGGAAGGAGATCACCATATTCAACTTAAAGGAAACAGTTGAGCAGAGAATGAAATTTGAAAATGACATTTCTACCTTTGCAAAAATCATTCCTTCAAAATCATCTGGGAATCTTGTCCTGCTCATTTCTACACTATATCTAACATTTGATCCACTTATTCTGGCTGGCATTTTAGAAGATGAACCTAAGTAATAATGGAAGAGCATGCAGTGACTCATCCATCAAATGTATAAAGTATAGATGACACATCTGGATCAAGAGTGGGCAATCTTTGGGCATTATATGCCTTCTAGCACAGTGGTTGCCAACCAGTGGGCTGGAGACCACTGGTGGCCCATGAGAAAATTTTGGTGGTTCACAGAGATATGTCCCCCCCAAAGCACCCCCCCAAAGCAATTAATCCAGGCTGCGCGGGAACACAAGGCTACGCCGCCCATATGGCCCTCCCACCTGCTGGCCCCCACTCTTCAGCTGAGCGCAAATCTTACCTTGAGTAGAGCCATCAGAGCTGGAACTGGAAGGTAAGACCAATGGCAGGAGAGGGAAATCCACCCCGGGGTGGCTTGCTGACATTGGTGGGAAAGTCGGTCCCATATTCCAGAGCTGCAGTAGTCACAGGACTGGCCCTTGGTTATCCCGGAGCAGCTGCTCCTCCATCTGGGTGCGCTGGCCTACCATGGACTGGAGGAGCTGCTCCAGGATGACCAAAGGGCCATTCTTGTGACTACTGTAGCTCTGGAATATGGGACTAGCACATGATGGGGTTGGAAATCTCCACCGTAGTGGATGACATGTGTAATGTGCAAATTTGTGGGTGGTGCAGCCCTCACTGGCCAGGATGAGGTAATGGTGCTGTTGCGGCAAGAGAGGGGTGGCAATACTGGCGGGCCAAAGAGGCAATGGAGAAGGCTGGAAGGTGCGGGAGTGCTGCGCTACTTGCATTTGTGCAGCATCAACATTCCACCTTCACTCGAGGAGCCTGGCTGAAGTTTCCTGGGTCTCCCGTGCTTCAGCGCTTTGACTCCCAGGGACAAGAGTTTGGCCAAGCTACCTGCAAAATCATCCCTCTCTCTAGGAGTGCTCACAGAGAGAAGCAGCCAGAGTCACTCTCATCTCTCAAGAGCCCAACTGGTTTCCTGCACTGCTTCTGCAAGCGCTCCTCAAGAGAGAGACGATTTTGTGGCTTGGTGGGCATGGCAGGGGAAGGATGCTGTAAATCTCCAGTCAGAGGTGGTATTTGCTGGTTCTCTGAACTACTCAAAACTTCCACTACTGGTTCTCCAGAAATGGTCAGAACCTGCTGAATATCACCTCTGTTCTAAAGGGTAAAATAGGTGCTTTAGGTCTTGCAGTGGAAAAGAACATCCAAAGCATTTTTATGACACTAGCCTAAATCCTTTTAGGTGACGCTATCTTGCCAAAGCAGAAACTGAAGAAAAGACTAGTAAAGATTCATCATCAAGTTTTGTCAAAACCAGCAACCAAGTCTAGAAAGGTAAGCGTTTGTTTACTTCTCCAAATAACATATAGCAGAGAAGATGAGGATGGTCACACTTGGAATAGACCTATACACCCCAATGACAATTTTGGATGTCTTCTTGGATTCAGTTTATCTACCTTAATTTTGCCTCCATGTGACCATATCCTTGCAAACACTATCAAATGAAAAATTGTAGGAGTAAAATACCTAGTTCTCTGGACTGGTTTATGAAGTAGTGTACAAAGAAAAGAAGTTGTCTTTGGTGGAAATGTGCAAGAACCATTACTTAGGCTAATGGAACTTTTTATGTCCAAAAAACATGAGATAACATTTAGAAAGTTATCAGGCAAATACTGGCTTCATTTATTGTAGTGTGTGCAGAACAATTTGCAGGATTCTATTCCTGTGTAGCCAATCTCAATAAAGGGAAGTTCTTGACTTCCTGTGAAGCTGATTTCCTGGTCTAGTCTACTTAGTGAGGCTGAAAGATAGGGGTTTTACACTCTTAACAGCCTTTATCCCCAATATGCTATCATTATTAGCAATAGAACTCAGAGTTATATACCACTTCACAGTGCTTTACAGTTCTCTCTAAATGGTTTACAGAATCAGCATATTGCCTCCAACAATTTGGGTCCTCATTTATCGACCTCAGAAGAATGAAAGGCTGGGTCAACCTTGAGCCAGTTAGAATCAAACTACTGGCAATCAGCAGAGATAGCTTGCAGTACTGCATTCTAACCAGTGCACAACCACACAGCTCCATTTCAATGAACATCTTAGCATGATGAGCAGTTTGTCCCCATGAAAGGCTAAGACTTACAGAAATATTAAAACAAATGACTTTCTAGCTTCTGCTTGAATAGATGCGTTGGTCCATAAACACTCTAAGTAGTTCACTGTCAAACTGTTCTGATTCTTCAGAAGATGTTTTAATCAACTTCAATCTTCCCAGTTACTTAAGAGCATTATCTCATATCTTGGACTCAGACCACAGTTCAAGTTGTGGCTGCTTCTGTGTGACTTTCCTTTGGAGAGAACATGAAAACTGTTATTAGATCCTTTTTGTCAGTCTTCTCAAAGTTACTCTTGTGTTGAAAATTGATTTCTCTTTCACAGTGTAACTCTGCTTCCTGCCTTTGCAGGTTTGCTTGTCAAAGATAGAGGGACAACTTAATGAATGCAAGCAAGATTTATCCCCAACTACGAACAGTCCTGAAGCAGGTAGGAATGATGGATGGTTTGGGATGTATAAGGAGGTAATAGACTGTAAGAACATCAACATTATCATTTTTGTCCTCAGATTCCCATCAGTTTCCCGAAGCTTCCATGACTGACAAGAATCACAGAAGTGCAGCTTCTGGTGATGAACGTGCATCCATTCATAAAGATGATGATGATGACCATGTCCATAAGTGGTAATTACTAACTGGATGGCTTCTCATGTTTTAAAACAGGTCTATTAGCTTTAGTGAGAGGAGAGATAGCATGTAAGATTTTTATTCTGCCACATGATAAAAGTGCATGCATTTGTATTTCTATCCATATACTTACATATGCACATAGAGCAATAATATCAGCTTAAATGTTCTATATAGCTTGTTTTTTTTTAATACTGGTAAGTATATTTACTAGAGTACAAGAAGAAGATACTCTGAGCATAACCAGTACTCTTTCAATGATCGTCCCACTGAATTTAAGAAGCAGATTAAATCTCCTGATGAATTTCTTGACCACCCTTCAGTCAACCAAAAGCCTAATATTAAGGATCTAATATTGGAGAAATTTGAAGTAGAAAACGTAAGTGGATCATCAAATGATGCATCTTTGTTAAGTGGAGAGGAATGCAAGGAAAATGAGAGTCATGAATGTGTCACTAACAAACCTACAGATTCCACTGATCACAACATTTCTCAAAAGCCAGAAGTTCCAATAGACTTTCCACAGTCTGCTGCTGGGACAACAAAGTCCACCAGAAACCCACAACTAATTTCCCTTGTTGCAGGGGGAATTCTGGAAGCTGATAGCCTGAGCTTTTCTACTGTCTACAAATGTGATGACCCAGTGGCTCTGAAACCAATGATCAGCCAGATTTTGCCTGCCGAGGAAACACCACGCAGCTTTGGTCTTTTCCAAAAAAAAACAGAAAAAGCTGCATTTGTGTCTAAGCAACTTGTATCTCCAGTCAAGGCAGAGGAAGAGGAATTTTTTTTTCTGGAGAAAAATGAAGCAAATGTTCACTTACCATCCACTTCCATCAATTCCTCAGAAATGAAAACAAACTATTTGAAAGGTGCATCCAAGGTTAGTGAAGCACAAGATGAGTCATAGATCTCTGTAAAGCATGATTCATGCCGTTCTACTGAAAATGAGCTTGGGGGATAGTTCCTATCTCAGATTTGCACACCAGAGAATTGCTGCCACTATGAAAATATCTCTCTTTTGAAAAAATATGGAATCCTTTCTGTCATCTTACCCACTAAAGCAAAGATTTAACCAAGGAAATGAACTTTAGGGCAATGCATCCTGATGAAAGCTGAAGACATAAGCCCTACCTTGTTACCCACAGAAACCATAAACCGATCACAATGCTGTCCATCAAATGACACCTGTCTTGAAAATTTAAATGTTACTCTCACCTTTGTTGGATTTAATAGGGAAATGTGCTGACAGTTAAAGTAATTGTGTACCTATTGCAAGAGAATGGGATATGGTGGTGGTAAGCTTAAATATTGTTTAATATTTAGCACTATTAGCAAAGTTGAACTACATATGTAGAATGTTATATTCCTTTCTTAGATATGCTAAATTGTTAAGCTAATTAGAAAGAATAACAAACTGTTTCCTATATTGTCAACGTAAAATAGGACAAATATTTACACTTTTACTAATCATTTTTCAAAATAATGTTACTTTCTATATATTCTGTATAAGTGTTATTCAGGAACTGGGCACACAGTGGTGCTGTTTTAACACAGTAAGTCTGCAGCGTACAATATGGAAAAATGAAGTTGATTTTAAGATTCTAAGAGCCTATTTCAGGTTATGAGAATCAGTTTTCAAGGAGCCATTTTTGCCATTTTTTCCTTCTTACTGTGTGCCTAGACCAGCCTTTCTCAACTAGGGTCCCACAGGTAAAATGACTGGAGAAAACAAAACACTTTTTAAAAACTGTGTAGCATTAGTATTCTTAGTGATGGGAATTTTTATGTCACTTTGCTGTTATAAATGTTGGAGAATATGCATAATGTAGATTAGCAGTGTATTGTGAAATTTTGTATATGTGTCTTATTTTTATCCAAGTTTCCCTAAGACCTGAAAATTATTTCAAGGGATTCTCCAGAGTGAAAAGGTTGAGAAAGGATGATCTAAATTCTTGGGAGTAACATCCTGAAAGTCAAGATGAGGAGAGGATTCTTGTAGCTTGACTACCATAAGAATGGAAACCCCCAGATCCTTCAAATGTCAAATAGCCCCTTTAAGATCAGCCTTTGTGATTAATATAAATTGGACTTAAAGCTACAGTACATATGGCAATATACACTCAATATAAAGGTAAAGCTTTCCCCTACCCAGATGTCTGACTTGAGGGGTCAGTGCTCATCTCCATTTGCTAGCTGAGGAAGCCAGCATTGTCTCAAGACATTTCCATGATCATGTGGTCAGCATGGCTATATGCCAAAGGTGTATGGAATGCTGTCACCTTCCCACTGAAGTGGTACCTATTTATCTATTTGCATTTGCATGCTTTCGAACTGCTAGGTGGGTAGGATCTGGGACAAGTAACAGGAGCTCAGCCCATTCCATTGGGTCTCGAACCTGGGCTGTCAGCTGACAAGTTCAGCTTGTTTTAACCACTGAGCCATCACAGACCCTCACACTCAATATATGACATAGCAATTCATGAAGTTCATGGTTTGGGTAAGTCCATTTGTACATCTCTGTACATGTTCAGAAATCTGATATATCAGTAAGGGGAACAACCTGTGTATTTCCCTATTAACAGCAAATAAGATATCCCAAAATAAAGGGATCCTGCAGTTTAACCTCTGTAAGATTTGCAGCTGACTTATGCTGTAAAAATGTCTCATGGGTAAGGGAAAGGCACTGAACAGTCAGCAAACCATCGGAACCATTATTTAGATGTTAAGCTATAGTAAATTGATCAGAAAAAAATTCAAGTTTAAATTTAATTCCTAGGAACAGACCAGAATTCCTATTGCCAAGAAAGGTAGTGAGTTGTGCCTGACTTTACGACCTTTTTTTGGCATGGTTATTAAGTGAAGCACTGCAATTGTTTTTTTTTATAAAGGTTTTTATTTTTAAGACAAACATACAAACAAAACATAAAAACATAAAACCATCTTCCATTTTATATACATACAGTGTGTCAGTTGGTTACAAATCTTTTGTAGTTAATCACTGCAATTGATAAGTGAATAATGTAGTCACTAAGCAAATCTGGCTTCCTCCGATTGATTTTACTTCTGGGAAGTCCAGAAAGGGTGATCACATGACCACAGGACTCTGTAAATACATGCTGGTAGCACAGAACCAGAATTTTAATTGCATGACTGTGGGGATACTGCAACAATCATAAGTCTCTCTTTTCAGTGCCATTGTAACTTTGGTTGCTAAATGAAAAGTTGTAAGTTGAGGACTACCTGTTTTGGAATGCCATCCTCAGTAGTTGACACTGGAGACAATTTCATTTATCTAAGGATGGGGCTGACTCTTTATGTCAATTTAATTGTCAACTTAAACCAGCTCCGAAACTGCTCAATGATCTCAAGGACCTACTTGTCCTGATTCTTTCACTTGGGCTGTCTTCTTACCTGAAAGCTGAAGACTTGCTGCTCCCTGAGAAATCCTGCAGGTAGTTTACAGAACAAAGTCATACTTAGAATAGGCAAGGCAGAGGAGGCGGTGAGACTCAAGAGACAGGGCAAGCTCTGACCTGTGAATTGCAGCTTTGGGAAAGGAATGAACTTCAAGGGGGAGGCAAAGCAAGAGTGGAGGAATGCGGATATGAATCTGACCATTTCTCAAGAAACAGGGAAAGAGAAAAGTGCTCAGCCCAGCAAGAGAAGACAAATTGGACTGCGGTATTGCAGAGATGTTTAAAAGAGCTGCTTGGAGAAACCAGGTAGGATCACCACATGGTTGGACCCCTTTTTACAACCTTTTGTTGCAGGAGTCATTCAGTGAATCCATTGTTCACTATAGGGCAGTTTTTGCTGGAACCAAAAAGCAACTGATGGTTTCTGACAAAAACCTCATAAATTGAAGTCATGCAAGCATGGGGTGGTGCTTCTTGTACTCAGTGGGATGGTCTCTATGCTAGGAATTCATAACTTCAAATAGTTGATATGCAACTGATTATAAGTTGAGGGCTGATATTTGGCCAAGAGAGAGCTTGGACATCTCCAACACTGGACAATTCTCAAGTATGAAGCTCCTGGAACAACACCATACACCATACTTAGATGCCATTCTCAAACATCCAACATAGCTATCTTTCCCTCAAAAAGAGGAAAACACAACCCTTGCCTGCTGCCTCCTCTCTCTTTCTTTTTCCCTCCCAAGTCCCACTAGCTCCTCTGCTCCTCCCACAGAGTGAGCTGTCATCTTGTTCCGTCTGTTTTACAGCTCCAAAGAGCATGTCCCTGTTGGCTACTTTCAAGACACCAAATAATAATAATAATAACCTTTATTGTCACTGTACATATATACAACGAAATTCATGTAGCCTCTACTGGTGCTATCCATAATAAAAATACAATACAACATGAATATAGAAAATAATCCCTATACAAGTTTGTAGGGAGAAACCAGTCATATGTTTCCATGTAAGCATGAAGTGATTGTAGTTGTATTTAGGAGTCTGACAGCCTATGGATAAAAGCTGTTTTTAAACCTGTTTGTCTGGCTGGCTATACTTTCGTGTCTTCTGCCCGATGGTAAAAGTGAAAAGAGACACTGGCCAGGGTGTGAATCATCCGTAAGTATCTTCCTTGCTCTGCTGAAACAGCCAGACCTGGCAATGTCATCCAGGGGTGTTAGGGGGCAACCAATGGTTTATTCTGCTGAATTTATCACTCTGTAGTGCCTTCCTGTCTACAGCTGTTGAACCAATTATACAGGGATCAGTTGTAAGTTGTACACACTTATTTGTATGAGATTGTACACACATTCCACCTCAGCCACCAATGAATCAGGAAATTAGCCAGGCTGCAGCAACAGAAAGCATAAGAGGTCATAAAGAATTGTGTTCCAAGTCAAATATAAGTATTCCTCAAGTTACGACCACAATTGAGTCTAAAATTTATGTTGCTAAGTGAAACATTTGTTCAGTGAGTTTGCTCCATTTTACAACTTGCCACAGTTGTGAAGTGAATTGTTGCATTCGTTAAATTAGTAACAAGGTTACTAAGTGAATCTGGCTTCCCCATTGACTTTGCTTGTCAGGAGGTTGCAAAAGGGAATCACATGACCCCAGGTCACTACAAGTCATAAAAATGGGTCAGTTGTCAAGCATCTGAATTTTGATTATGTGACCCTGGGGATACTGCAACTGTTGTGATCTGCCAGCGGAACTGACGGCAGAATCGGACAATGAGGAAGTTGAGGAGGAACTTGGGCCAGTTTGGGAGCCTGGAGAAGGCTCTGAGGGATGTTCTGCATCAGACGCAGAAATAGAGCCAGGGCCGTCCAACATTTCCCAGCCACAGGAGGCCTTTGGAGACTGATATGAGTGAGGAGGAAGAACAGCTGGGGCCTATTCCAGATGCACGTATGTGCAGAGCAGTTAGGAGAGAGGAACAACGGAGGTCAAGGAGTCAAATTGGGAAGTAAAGCACACGTGGACGCTGAATGGCCACTCCCTGGTTGGGGAATAAACAGAAGGAAAGGCGGGTAGTTGTCATAGGAGACAAGAGTTCATCTTTCTGAAGATTTTGCTCATGGTGTTTCGTGCCAGAGGCTGCTTGCCAGAACTTAATTTGCAGCCTTTGGCTGGGAGCTCATGACCTTGCAATTATCACAAGGAACTGATAAGGCCTGTTGCTGCCATTAATTCTTTGAAGAAGTATTGTCTGGACTTTTCAGTGGGTGAAATACAATTAATTCACAAGAGGTAAATAAAGGGGTTTTTTGTGACAAGGAGTCTGTTTCTTGCTTCTGCTTAGGCTGGGTCAGAACAGCAACAGTCGTAAGTATGACAGTGGTCATTAAGTCACTTTTTCAATGCCAGTGTAATTTTGAATGGTCACTAAATGAATTGTTTTAAGTCGAGTACTACCTGTTGGTCCATTTTGTTCACAGTAATATTAGCTGTATTTATTGGCAAGGGCTTCCTAGAGGATCTTCTAAATTAAAGTGAGATCTGCCACTTTTGCAAGATGTATCCTCTTCTAATCTCATGATTTGATAAGTGGGATGGGGCTGAATATTGCAGTGTCAAGGTATCCCTTTGCCAGGAATATTATATCCATGGTCACGAAAATAGCAGTGCAAGTCTAGAGATGTTATTTTCATGCACAGGGCTTTGTGCATGAAGGGGCACCTTGTATCTTTGTTGGAAGGGGGGGATTTCTGACTTCTGCTACCTACTCTGTTCCATCATAGCCTCGCACTGGTAAAAGATTAAGAGATCCCCGTTACTTAGATGCCAGCACACTACCATTTGCTTAAAAGACAATGGTGGCTTGTTATCATGGTGAGCATTCAATCAGCAGGAAACAATAGCAGTGTATTCCTTTTTGTTTTTGTGAACAAGAGGGAAGGTGGTCTGTTTAGCACTGAACTCAAGGTGGGGGAAGAGAACACACTTAGTTACCAGCCCACAAAGAAGCCTCCATTGGCTGGCAGTTTCTGCCTCGAACTATTGGCCAGAAAGAGCAATCGCTGATTGGCTGGCTGTTCCCTGCACGCGACAGACTCATCTAGATGCCAGCACCAATGCTGATGGCTTGAAAGTAGTCAAAACCGCCCCGATGAGCCTTAGATGCCTGTTTTGCTGGCGTCAGAAGGATTGAGAGGCAGAAAAACAACTTGAGGTGCTCCAGGACAAGGTATAGGGAACCAACTGCATAATTAGGAGCAGATGAATTAATGGGGTGTGATAAATGAGAGGGAGAGAGATCATGAAGAGCTGCTGGCAACCAAAGTATAAAATGTTAACCTAGAGGGGAGAGTGCTGTGGCTTGGTATACAAATGGTCTTCAACTTGCCACCAGAACTGGGACCAGAATTTCCACTGCTAAGCAAGGTTGTTAAGGAAGCCACACCCAATTTCTGCCACAGTAGCAAATACTTCTATTAAGTGAATCATGAAGTTGTTAAACGAATCCAGTCATTGGCATTGCTTGTCTGAAGACAGCTGGAAAGGTCACAATTGGTGATCACATTATACCAAGATCCTACAAACATCGTACATAGACACCGTGCCTGAATTTTGATCACGTGACTGTGGGGATGCTGCAACAGTGGTAAGGACAACAACGGATCGTAAGTCTCTTATTTTTCAGTGCTGATGTGACTTTAAATTGTTGCTAAATGAATGGTTGTAAATCAAGGACTACCTGTAAGATGGCTTTGTAAGGTACTTCTCCATGTGGAATCAAGCATGCAGGCATTATATTTCTTGCAGGATATATTGTACTGAGTGATAGTAGTTATTTGAGCTTCTACTAGTCTCATTTGCATGACTTTACTAGTTGCATGGTTTTGTTGGCATGATCTTCGAAGGCATAGTCAGACAAAACTTAGTAGTAATTCCACAGAATATAGCAGGAAGTTGGTACTCTGGATCTTCTCTACCTTCTCCTCAAGTGTTGCGCTTGGCACCTGATGTTACAGTAGAAGAAGTCCTCCATGTGGGAAGCAGAGGAAATGCAAGGGACATCCTGTTGATCATCTGCCTGGGGTGAAAGCAAACCAAAATGGTAGTGAATATGGATAAATCTGGATAAATTTCAAAAGATGTTGGGGAGAGACAGGTGGTTAACCTGACCTAGAGCAGCAATGTCCAACCTTGGGCAAGTTTAGGATCTGTGGACTTTAAGTTGAGTTGAAGTCCACAGGTCTTAAGGTTGCCAAGGTTGGTCAACCTTGAACTAGAACTTGGATATCTAAGATGAAAATGTCTTTGTTTAACCAGGAATTGTTCCTTGGGACTTGCATTCAGTGGAATATCCTTTACGCCTTGCTACCTGTGCATTTGAACTAGAGATAATCTTCAGCGGATAAGACTTCTTCTTTTTGACGTTTGCTGTAAATGTTCCAATTTTATGCCTTTCATTTTTTATACCTACGTCATTCAAGAGCTAAAAAGGAGTGCAGAGAGAAAGGGATTGGGCCACCTTTCTGCAGAACAGAACAAAAAACATAAGTTGTTTATGGAAAGTAAGCATTTTAAGAAGAGCGAAGCAAAACTCACCGGGTGGGAAATAACAACCAACCAACCAACCAAAGGCAGACAAGAGTGACTTCATCATTTCACAGGCTGTTTACTTTTGGCAATTTTTCCCATTTTGAGTTTGGTTTTCCAAGAATTTTATTTATCATGGCAGCTAGGAATTGTGGGAAATGTAGTCCTAACATAGTGTGGTGGTACCAAACTTGCCTTTTTCTATTTATTTATTTATTTTTGTAAAAAAAAATGCAGAGGTTTTGAAAGCTGATTGGACAAATCCAATCCAGGGAAGAAAAATCTATCAATCAGAGCTATTGCTATCAGAAATCTTGGCCTAAGGCAGGATTCTTCTTTTTAAGTACTTAAGACACTTCAAATGGCATTGGGACCTCAAGGTACAAAATTTCCATATTAGAATATTACAGACTCCAATAGAAAATGAGAGGGAAGAATCCTTCTAGAAAGACTGTTTTCATCTTGTATGTCTTCTAGCAACCACGATATAAGCAAAAGCAAAGATACTTCTGGCACTCCAAACTTGTCTTAAAAAATAAATGTAGAAACAGGTTTCCAAACATTAAAAGCTGGTTCACACAATATATAACAGTAGATCAGTTAAAAGACTTAACAAAGCATGTGCAGCTAGTGTCATCCTTAGTTGGGTTGAGTTGGGTTGGTTTTGCAGCTTGCTTGTTTTATGAACCCAAACTGTTTCATTAGTTTCCAGTTCAATGTGTTATCGCAATAGCACTTAGATTTATATACCGCTTTGTACCCCTCTCTAAGTGGTTTACAGAGTCAGAATATTTCCCCTAACAATTTGGGTCCTCATTTTACCCACCTCGGAAGGATGGAAGGCTGAATCAACCTTGAGCCTGGTGAGATTCGATCTACCAAATTGCAGTCAACTGGCTGCAGAAGTAACTTGCAGTACTGCACACTAACCACTGCGCCACAGAGGCTCCTTAAATGTTATAGGTTATGCAAAACATAGGTTATGCTATAACCTGGAAAATGATTAATTTAGTAAACAGGTTAGAAGGGTTGTGTAAATCCAACTCCAATTACCAACATAAGAGATTGTAAGTTAAATTGTTATTATTTCTGGCTAGATCTCAAAAGTTGTTCGCATGTGGCTTTACCAAAATATTCCAGACTGAGTTAATAGATGGTGATTTTGATGTCGTGTTTTGTCTGGACATTATATAAATCTGAAGCAGAGCTTGCAGGCGGCAGACCTGTTTCCCCCGTTTTTTCTCCGCCCCCCTCCCCACTTCAAGATGAAATGTCTCCGTAGAACGGGGGCTCCATTTTGCAGACCCCCCATTCGCACCTTTCTCTCGTCCCCCCCCCCCCCCAAAAAGGCTGAATTATCTCCAAACATCGCGACAAGCTTCGCTATTAATCTTTGATCAGAATATCGATAGCCGCGTACTTGCACCCTGAAGTCTAGGAATCTTAGAATTCGGGGCTGTTTTGCACAACTGACAACCCTCCCCCCAAACACATCTGCTGAAGATCCACTCATAGTCCTCTCACGCCGCCTGGGACAGAAGGCGGAACGGGGGCGGATACGCGCGGAGAACTCGAGGCAGGAAGGCGGCGTGCAATTTGAAAAAAGCCCCTCCTGCCTTTCGGAGCAATTAGCTCAGCTCCTTTCCCACCCCCTCCTCCCACCCCTTCAGGCGACCCGCGTGGGGGGAGGGACGTGGGGAGGGGGCGCGTGCCGTCCGTCTGCGACACATGTCATTACAGCTGTCTCTCCCTCCACCCCCCCCCGTCTTTTCCCCCCGTCTGGCAGCTGCCAGCGAGCGGCGTAACAAAGCCAGTTTGGGCTGCCCCCCCCCACGCCGCCGGGCCGCTTTCCCTGCGTGCCCGAACTGAGATAAGCAGCCAATTAGCGCCTGGGATGTCCAACCGCGCCCCGCCTCCCTCTCCTCCCGCGCCCCGCTCCGCCGCCTTGCCAAGTGCTGGCGACGAAGCGAGGCGCGGTGCTGCGGCGCTAAAGCAGCCCGGCTGACGGACAGACTGTGGTGGACTGCCGCGAGTGGCGCTGGTCCGGATTTGCGCCCGTTGTGGTGATGGTGGGGGGGTGGGGATCGTCGTGCAAGACGCGGGGTACAGCCGGAGCCAGGTGAGGGCGGCGCCAGAGGAGCGTCCCGGCGGCAATTCGGGGAAGGGGCGCAGTGTGAGGAGCGGGCGCTTCCTGCGCCCCGGCGGTCCCCGTGCAAAAGTAGCGCAGGACAGGGAAACAGGCAAGCAAACCCGGTCCTTACGGATGCCTAATTCGGGGGCTATTGTGGGGGGACTGGGGTAACCGACGTTCCTTGCAGGAATTCTCGCTCGCGGAATTGATTTGGCCACGGCCCGGAAAATCAGTGTGTACAAAACAAAAGGTTGGGCGCTCACACAGCACGCTTGGTCGGGCTCATTGTTGTGCGGCTGCTTTCCTGACACAGGAAGTTTGGTTGGTGGTAAACCTGCTCGGTATTTTTTTAAAACCTGATTTACTGTATGCTCCGAATGCAACCCGTTCTGTTAGTTATGGACTATTATGGACGTTATGCGAAACCAAGCAGCCGGTTAATTCAGTCAGCAAAGGGTGAAGGGTTGTCTGACTGCAGCTAAGTTCTTGCACTGCAGGGATGGCCCTCCAGCTGCTGGGAGTGGGATGGGGGTACCTGGGGCAGGTGACAGAAGCCCCGCTCAGCATTGTCAGCCATCCAGTGATTGAGGGAGTTGCGATCCGAGATATCCAAAGCTCCTGTTTTGTTCAAAGTTCAGAGATCCTGCTTCAGCTTTACATACACGAGTCCTCCTGACTTCAAAGGGTTCACAAGACAAGTCTGCACATGTTGCAGTGTGAGTGCTGGACGCTATTCAGGGTTGATGCTAGGGGCAAAATTACAGGTAAGTGATTGAGCATCTATTTTGTATGTATGAGTGTGTTCAGTTGTAATCATCTCCACTTGAGAGGCTCTGGTAGCAGGGGAGGTGAAAACTCCATGCTCAAACTTTTGGAGAGCTTTTGGCAGAATGGAAAGTCCTGAGGGGGGGAAGAAATAATGTAATTGGGTAAATTGTACTTTCATAGGATGCTGCCATAAGTTGTCTTGAGGTTTTTAAAAAACTCATATATTTGGTGCTATAAAAAGAGATCGGCCAGTGTTACTCCATTGGATGTCTAAAAGCCCAACCAGACTGAGCTTTTAAATTCGAAAAGAGAGAGGGAGCAAGAAAGAGAGAGATTTGTGAATGCTGGTTTCAAGTGAGGCTTTCACACTTTTCCCTCCATGTGCCTGGGCATTATTTCTGGTAAATGTGCATGCCAACATGAAGCCAGTTGGCTTGTTCTGTGCAAGACTGCCTGTTTTATATGCCGGAGGAAATGAAAAGCTCACATATCAGTGCGGCCAGAAATAATGCACCTGGAACATAGCTGCTGATGTGGTCAGCAATGACCATCTGAACCTTATTAAAGAATGGCTGGTTGGATTCTTTGTGTGTCTTTTTGCTGCTTTGTGTGTCCCAAGTGACAGAAACTGAATCAGTGCTGCTGGCTGCTTGCATGATGCACCTTGAAGCATCACTTCTGGTCTTGCATAGGGCATGTTTCAGGGATCCTAAACACTTTTCAGTTTCTTTCTTCAAACACAGTTCCTTAGTGCAAACAGGCTCTAGTCCTGAATGACCTGGCCAAATTATAAAATTGAATGTGTCAGAGAAAACATTGGAGAACAGTCATTTTGGTTTAGGTTAATGAGAGGGAAATGCTAATGACATGACACTGAATTTCAAGTTTATTTTGATCTTGCTTCTTTTTTAAAAAAAAGAGTGTCCCCCGCCCCCAGCAAAATAAGTGTGGCCCTCAATTTGGAAAGGTTTTCTGAAAGGATATTTCAATTTATATTCCCCCCCATTCTCCAGGACTTTAAAACCATTACATAAATACCAAACTTATTGCATTGATTAGTGACTGAACAGAGACCAGAGCTCCTTCATTGATGGGGTTCTGAATAAGCCCCATATAATTTACTTTTTCATGAGCATTGATCAGATATGTGGTAGTGGTGGTGGTGGTGGGAATTTTAGCAAAGAGCCTGTTAACCTTGGAGCTTGGCAACTTTTTCAGATATCTGCAAAATTTGGATTATTTTGTTAAAAAAATAATAATGTCATTTATGGTTATTGTGAGGGCCCAGGTTGTGGAAAAAAAAGTGGAGATTCTTGTAATAAATGCCTTTAGGGGGAAAGCCAAGGTTTTCCTCAGCATCTTTGGAGTGGCTAAAAGACTCCTTTTATGTGGCTCATAGATTTTTATCTATGGTGCTCTTGCTGTTCTCTGAGCTGTTTGCTTATCATCATTGCAAAGGATTGTGGGGTTTGCTTCTGGTACACAGTAGCTTGCCCTGCCAGTTTTTGGTGGGGGTGGGTTTTTCCCTTGTTGATGGCTTTGAGAGTATGGGATTTTTTTTTAACAGATTCATATTCTTCCTTTCCTCTCTAACAGAGTTTAAGGTAACATATATAGCACTCCCTTTTCCTGTTTTTTTTCCAGAACAACAACCTTGTGAGGTGGGTTGGGCTGAGAGAGGGACTGGTACCAGAGTTTTCCCATTGCCAGCCCTCATTCCTAAGCAGTGACATCTTGCCTAGTCCATGAGAAGGGGGCCTTCAATTGTACTACAGAATAACAGAATAGAGGGGACCTTGGAGGACTTCTAGTCCAATCCCCTGCTTAGGCAAGAAACCCAATACTATTTCAGGCAAGGTTGTCCAATCTCTTCTTAAAAATCTCCAGTGTTGGAGCACTTACATACTTACAGTGTTGGAGCACTTAATTAGTTCTGGAGGCAAATCATTTTACTGATTAATTGTTCTGTCAGTAAATTCCCCCTTAGTTCTAGGTTGCTTCTCTCCTTGGTTAATTTCCATCCATTGCTTCTTATTCTGCCTTCGGGTGCTTTGAAAAATAGGATGACCCCTTCATCTTTGAGGCAGCCTCTTGGAACACTATGGAAAGAGGTATATTTCGAAAATATTAACTCCTTGGAAAGTTTTACTTTTGTGATTTTTTTCATACCATTCTTAGGCAGGATATTTTTGTTTTGTGTAATTTGATCATTAAGGGGCCCAGAGGTTGAAGGCGTCCTGGGTAGCTTCTTTCTCTTGTAATGGTCCAGCAAACAAATAAAACACCTTTGAATGGGTTACATTTTTCATGGTGACTTCAGTTATAAGGAAAAAATACCTTATGGGGCATAATTTTAGCATCACAACTAAAGCAGGGCTGTCAAACTCGCAGGCCGGATGCATCACGTGCTGGCTACGCCCACACCCAGTTTAGTGAATGGGGGGGAGTTCCAATACATCATGTGATGCAGCCATGACGACCTAAGTTTGACATCCCTGGTCAAAAGCAACCGGCCAATCAAAACAAAGCTTAAGTAATGCTTATCCGTATAAATCACATTATAATGAGTATAAAGAAACAATGGAAACTAAGCAAGGAAGGAACCAGCCTAGAAATATAGGTAATCCTTGAGTTATGAATGTAATGGAACCTGCCAATTACTGTAAGGAAAAAAATTCCTGACAGTGAGAACAATTAATCAGTGGAATGGCTTGCCTCCAGAAGTTGCAGGTTCTTCATCACTGGAGACTTTTCAGAAGAGCCACTTGTCTGAAATGGTATTGGGTATCCTGCTTGAGCAGGGGGTTGGACTACCAAAGATCTCCAAGGTCCTTTCTGACTCTGTTGTTCTGTATTCTAAATAAGAGGTGCAAGTAATATCTCCAAATTATTCAGAATCTTCCAACTCTTTGTAGCATGGCTTTCCATTTCATGACTTGATTTACTTATCCCTACAGTACAGAATGCAATGGTCACGTTGCATCTTTCCTTGAACTAATTTGTGACGATTAGAGCCAGGAGTATACAGAACATTTTGATTCTGAAACATTTTGCAATCAAAAGACCCTGTTTTGGGTTCTGGTAAATTCACAGGAAGCCTTCCATACTGTTCCAGACAACTCAGACATGTTCTGAGTGCTGAACGCCTCCAGCGAGGTCAGGACAGTATTAGGACTCTTGCCAATGGTTAGACGTTCAATCCAGACATGAAACATTTTTAATACAAAATGTTTTGCAAAATTAATACCATTCTACATTATCAGTGCTTCTCCTGCTTTTGAAATTAACCATCATTACAGAAGTCTCTACTCCAAGGCTGTCCAACGCTGGCAACTTTAAGACTTGTGGACAATGCTGGCTGGAGTATTCTGGGAGTAGAATTTCACAGGTCTTAAAGTTGGCAAGGTTGGACACCCCTGCTCTACTCCAAGTGAGATGTTGGGATTTGGGAAAGGAGCTTGCTGTATTTTGTGCTGATGGGCTTTTCCAACAGTGGGTTGCTAAGCATCTTCACCTGGAGGACAGGCAAACTTTGGTGGCCAATGAATATGCTTAGCATTTTTTGGTCAACAGGATCAGGGTGGATTAGCAAATTCACTAAAGCAAGGAATTAGTGGTGAGGGTAAGTTGTACTGCTTTCCCTTCGCCCCAGAGGCTTCCCTGAGGCCCAGTCAGGGGTGGTATTCAGGGGGTTGGGGAGAAGAAGTGGCCTGAGAGCAGAGCTGAAAACTTCCTTAGGACTGAAGCTTTTATTTTTCAGTGCAGAGTCAAGCAGCAGATTGTAGCAAGGTAGATCTGTGATTCTGCAAGCAATTTAATCTGCCTGCCTGCTTAGCCTAATTTTAGGTAAAAGTTGCTCTTTTTAATAAAAAAATTCAATATTTACATACATGGTGTGTTGTGAGTTAATTTTGTGAGTTTCCTTGCTAGCAAATTTTATGAGTTTGCTTGCAAGCAAATTTTATGTGACAGACTCAGGCAGCAGATTGCAGAAAGGTATATCTGTTAGTGATTCTGTGATTCTGTGAGCAACTCAATCTGCCTGCCTGCTTTGCCTGATTTTGGGTAAAAGGTGCTCTGTTTTAAATAAAAAAATAAATATTTACATAAAGCCACGCCCAGCCAGTCACATGACCACCAATCTACACCAGTCAGCAAGCCACGCCCACCTGTCACATGACCACCAAGCTACACTCAGAAATTAAGCCACGACCACAGAACTGGTTGTTAAGAAATTTGAATCCCACCCCTGCCCCAAACTATGCTAAATCTTTTTCAAGGTATATATTACCATATTTCTGAAATACTAGGGGGGAGGAACTACCTATTCTTAGCAACTGAGAGCCATAAGAAAGAGATTTGCGCAAGGGTCTTCAACTTGGCAAGTTTAAGACTTGTGAACTTCAACTCCCAGAATTCCTAAGCTAACATGACTAGAAGAGGAATTCTGGGAGTTGAAGTCCACAAGTCTTAAAGCTGTTAAGTTTGAAGACCCCTGGTTTTGGGGAATACTTTAGTTACCTTTGGTAACTCTAGTTACCTAAATATTAGTAGCTGTAGCAAACTTTGACATTCAGCATATCTGTAATGTAATATATGGTTTGCATTTGAAACTGAAGCTTTCTATTCAGATCTGTGCTGGGCTTTCAGTTTTCCCTGTTGGAGAAAAAGGACAGCTAAGACTGCATTGTCTACAAGGGGCTCCCTTGGAGCTTCTGCTGTGCAGAGGACCTTCTTTTACTGGAAATATCAGTGTCTCATAATACACTTCATTTTGTTGTGTAGCCTGGCTGCGGCTTCTACCCAAGATCTTAGCAAAATTGTGTGGGTTTTTGCTAATTGTATATTTTTCTTTGGCTTTCCTCTCCTCCTTAAATGCTAGCAAAATGCAGACAATTCAATCTAAGCTGCCAATAGCTCTGGTGATGGAGTTGAAGGTTGCCAGAGGAGGTTTCAATTGTCTAAGCTAGTGTTTCTCCATCTCAGTAACATTAAGAACATTAAGACTTCAACTCCCAGCATACTAGTTGGGAAATTCTGAAGTTGAAGTCTACCCAACTGAAAGTTGCTGAGGCTGAGAAACACTGATTACCAGTCATACTGATGGTGCCAACTGCAGGAATGGAGCTTACACTGTCAATGATAAAAGTTGAGAGCAACACTGCTAATTGGAGACCAGACCATCTAGAATTTCTCACAGAGTCATACTAGATGAATAGTGTCTCACTTCCACATGCTTTCTAGGATACAGTTTGCCAAACTAGGTTTCCATGTTTCAGTCCCTCTGATTGGCTCAGTATGGCTTGCACTGCTGCTTCAGAGCCTTTCCTCAACTGCCTGCACATTGTGTAGCTGACTGATCCCTTCTCTAGGAGTCCCGGTGGCACAGTGGTTAAAGTGCAGTACTGCAGGCAAACTGCCCGCAGCCTGGCATTCAATCCTGACAGCCTCAAAGTTGACTTTGCCTTTCAAGGTCAGTAAAATGAGGATCCAGATTGTTGGGAACAATATGCTGGCTCTGTAAACCTCCCAGAAAGTTCTGCAAAGCACTAATGTGGCACTATAGAAATCTTAAGTGCTGTTGCTATTCTCTTCGCTGGGAATCCAAGTAGAAAGCCATACTTGGGAAGGTAAGTTTTTGAAGGAGCTGTATGAGCCTTCCAGAGGACATAACTGCTTTAATATCTCTAGGAGGGCTATTTTGTTCATGGAAGCTAGCTTGGTGAAAGGTGACTTATGAATGCTTAGCATGGCCTTATAGCATGCAGTCATTTTAGCTGGGAAACATGCATGTACAATACATGCAGTGTTCCTTTATCAGGTTTGAAAATATTTTGTGGATCTCTAAAGATTTGACCTTAACTCATGTTGACTTCAAATCGAACCTGGCCGAAGCCATTTTTCAATTCCTCAGTTGCTGCACAGAGTGGGTAGAGGGAAGGAGAATGAAATGCTTCGCTAGACAAAACACAGAGCTTTCTTGTGGGAACCAAGGTCATATCTACAGGTGATGGATAGAGACGAGGAGGAGTGCCTGAAGAGCCTGCCAATTAACCTAATTGGTCAATGTGACCTGAGACTTTTGGAAAGGAAGTTATTTCCATTTTAATTATACTGAAACCATGGGAAACATGTAGAATTAGTATTACATTTAATTGTGCTGATATGATGTGCCCAATAAAGAAGTTATTTGAGAGAGATCTGAGTCTTGGAGTTTTTATTTGCTTGGGCTTGTTAGTCAGAACCTTGACAGCTCAATCTATAACACTCAAAGCTACTTGGAGTCACCATGAGTGAGTTGGGCAGCCATATACATTTTCTTAATAAAGAAATAAACTTGGCACTTCTGTGTATTGCATTCCACTGAAAAGTTTCAAATATTAACAAAGCATCTCAATAGGAGATTTTCACTGAATTACCCCTTTTCCTTTTTAAAAATATGAGGATGGTTGGGTGACTAACTCATATGTCCCTTGCACTTTTTCACAGCTTCTCTGTGGGTACAGCCATCTTTGCAATGGCAAATCCAGCCTAAGCCTTGGAAATAGGGACTACCTCTTCCCAGTGACATCTTTCTGTCCCTCCAGATCCAGGGAAGGAAGCTTGCTGGGTCCCATTGATTAGGAAGCTACACTTGTTGAATCCTAGGAAGATGTGCTTTTTCTGTGGTGACTGCTTTGTTGAATTTTCTCCCCAAAATAAATTTAGCTTCATCCCTTTTGTTTGCCAAGAAGTAGCTCAAGACCTGGTTGTGCCATTAATCCTAGGTCTCTGGGGACTGGTGAAATATTGAGTAGCTCCCCTATTACTATTATGTGTTTTTTATTTTAGTTTTATTTTCTCTATAATGTGAGAATGACAACAACAACAAACTGGCCCACAACATATTTTATTTCATCATTGTGGAAAAGGTAAAAGTTCATTGATATTGAAATATCAGCTGATGCAAGAATAAAAGAGAAGCAGCTAAAAAATATCAAAATATTGTGATTTGCAAATTGAAGTTGAGCGATTATGGAGGAAGAAATCAATGGTTGTTCCAATAGTAATAGAAGCCCTTGGAGCAATACCCGAAAGGCTGCCTAAATACAGGGACATTTTGAACTTATTAGACCTGAATATTCTGACATTGCAAAAAACCACCTTATTTGGAACAGTCTACATACTCAGAGGTTACCTTAACAGCTCTTAGGTCCTTGGTTAGGACTTGAACTGTTAAGTTTTTACCAGCCCCAGACTCTGAATTGAATTGAAGATTAAATCTTAAATAATAATAACGGTTTTCAATATATTGCTACTAGCTCGATACTCGTACTTTGCTATGAAACTACATGGTTGGGCTTAGTTTTTGGGAAGGAAAATAAGTGGAAAAAAATTCTGCCTCTGCTTACCAGCATCCATCGATATTCATCCTGTCAGAGTGAGTTGAGAGCTGTTTTTGCTGTGTAAGCAAGTTGCCTGGGTGTGGCTTAGCTCAACTTTCTGTACTTTGCTTGGTGCTGTAAAGTAAAACTGAAACTGAAACTTTCTTTTCAGGAGGGGGAGTAGAACTCCTTAGCATCAGAGCATGTTAATGCCCACTAATACTCTGATGTCATTTCAAAAAATCCTTTCTTAGTGAGCACCTAGAAGCCAAGAGGAACATACATGCCAAATTTCAAGTTTATAGGCTTTACGGTTCTGGAGATTTTGTTATGATGTGTGGGGAGTGGTTTTCGCTTTTATATATATAGATTTAGCTTCATTGTACGTGGCCCAAAGCCCCCTGTTTGGAAGATGGGCGGCCATATGCATTGGACGAATAAAGTAAGTCAGATGAATAAAAACAATGAATGGTTTGTGGAGCACTGAATGAAGCAGGTATCCTTTTAGAAGATATCTGCTGTGCAACTGTTGTTTCAACCTATTTCTCATTCATCCACAGATAGGTTTTTAGGCAGCCAGGTCTTTATCTGGCTCCTGCTGCTGTTACTCTTACAAACATACAAATGGAATTGATCATGGGGTGGAGAGAGGTAGGCAGAAGGAGGCAAAAATTAACTGGCATGATAATGTGATCGTAGCACATGACCAGTCTCCCCATCCAACGTACAAAACAGAGTCAACTTTTCCCCAGACCACAAATCCAAGGCTCAAAGCACATATAAGTTGGTTAGTTGCAAGCTGCCTCCTGACTCTATCTGCACCAAGATGGCACGCTTTGCCCCTCTCTGTCTTGCACATCCTAACTCTGCTGTACTGTACCCTTTATCATAGCAGCTTGCTCACTGTAGAAACCACTCAGCTCTATGCATGAGGCAGCCCAGTCCTGATAAGATACACTCCAATTTGGCACTACAAGCTGCTAAATTTGGCTTGTAACTCACCACGCTTCCGCCCACTACCTTAGTCACTCCATTCTGGCAAGCAGGACTGGAGCGTGGTGGGAGGCTGATGAATGCTAGTGTTCTTGGTTGGAAACAGGCTGTTGAAAAGCTACTGGTTAGAGAGGAATTAGGTGGGTAGCAAGGAAAAGAAGATAGAATAAGAGAGAGCAACTAATTAAAGGCCTGAAGACTAAAACATACAAAGAACAGCTGCAGGAATTGGGTTTGTCTAGTCTAGTGAAAAAGAGGACTAGGGGAGACATAGTAGCGGTGTTACAATATTTGAGGGGCCGCCACAAAGGAGAGGGGTTTGGCCTATTCTTCAAAGTACCAAAAGGCAAGACAAGAAGCAATGGATGGAAATTAATCAAGGAGAGAAGCAACCTAGAACTAAGGGGAAATTTCCTAGCAGTGAGAACAATTAACCAGTGGAACAGCTTGCCATCAGAAGTTGTGGGTGCTCCTTCATCGGAGGCTTTCAAGGAGACACTGGATAGTCACTTGTCTCGAATGGTATAGGGCAGTGGTGGCTAACCTTTTTGGGCTCCCATGTCGATAATTGTACATGCGCTTGTGCACACTCGTGCTCGTGTGCCATCATCCAGAAGGCAATGTGTGTGCCCCCAAGCCCCCTGCGCGTGCTTGTGTGACCTGCTCTGTGCACTTCTGTGCATGTGCGCATGACCCACCCACCCTGTGTGCCACACACGTGTCTCCCACGCGCCACTGCGCATGCTCGCCAGATACCCGACAATCAGCTGTCGGGCTGGCAGCGCACTTGCATGTGAGTAGACATTTTCTGGGCGAGAGCTTGTGTGCCGGCGGTAATGGCTCTGCGTGCCACTTCCGGCATGTATGCCATAGGTTCGTCACCTCTGGTATAGGGTTTTCTGTTGGAGCAGGGGGTTGGGCTAGAAGACCTCCAAGGTCCTTTCCAATTCTGGTATTATTCTGTTATTCCTTTAATCTTGCAGATTGAACTAAAGTCAAAGTACCCCAAAGCAATGAAATCTTTCCTCGGTCCTGGAGGTTTCTCTAGTAGGCTATGTTTCCTATGTTTTTTTATTTGGAGAGTTGAGCCAAGTGAGAGTACCTTGTTAAGGTTGGCTAATTCCTCAATACTAAGAGGGATCCTAGTCAGGCTCTGGATGAAAGACCATCAGTTTGTACCAGAATTTTATACTGAACTGGAAAATTGAGGAAAAGTCAACCTTAAGAAAAAGTAAACTTATTCAGCAAAGAACTGTGGTAGTGCAGAGGTTAGAATGCAGTATTGCAGGCTAACTCACTGCTCACTCCAGGAGTTCGATTCTTATTCTTATTTTTTATTTTCATTTATTTTATTTTGTCAAACATGTATTAGGTAACATATATAAGGATAAACATAATTATGAATACATGAAATGGATCTGAATAAAAGGGAACATTAGGACAGGGATGGTAGGCACGTTGGTGCGCTTATACATGCTGACTCAAGGTTGATTCAATCTTCCATCCTTCTGAAGTCAGTAAAATGAGGACCTAGCTTGTTGGGAGCAATATAAAAAAAAATAAAAAAAATATCAAAAAGACCTCGACTATGTATCAGAATGGTCAAACAAGTGGCAACTTCAAATCTCAACATATAAATGGTCTGTCTTACATATTGGCAAAAAAAAGTCATACAATAAAATACAAGCTGAAAATAAAATACAAGCTGATCATGTTGATGATCTAAACTCTATCAAGGACCTTGGAGTACTCATCTCTAATGATCTAAGTGCTAGAGCCCACTGTAACTACATAGCCAAAAAGTCATTAAGAGTTGTTAACCTAATCCTACATAGCTTTTTCTCTGGTAATATCACACTACTAACTAGAGCATACAAAACATTTGCTAGACCAATACTCGAATACACTCATCAGTCTGGAACCCACATTACATATCTGATATTAATACAGTTGAGAAAGTCCAGAAATATTTCACAAGAAGAGTTCTCCACTCCTCTACTTGTAGAATACCTTATGCCACCAGACTTGAAATTCTAGACCTAGAAAATCTAGAACTACACTGCCTTCGGTCCAATCTAAGTATAGTATCTAAAATTATATATTGCAATATTCTACCTGTCAATGAATATTTCAGTTTCAACCATAAAAATACAAGAGCACACAATAGATACAAACTCAAGGTAAACCGCACCAAACTTGATTACAGGAAATACAACTTCAGCAACAGAGTGATCAATGTCTGGAATACTCTACCCGATTCCGTGGTTTCATCCCCAAACCCCAAAAACTTTAACCTTAGACTGTCTACTATTGACCTCATCCCTTTCCTAAGAGGGGACATGCATAAGCGCACCAATGTGCCTACAGTCCCTGTCCTATTGTTTTTTTTATATTTTTCTGATATGTATCAATTTCATGTATTCATAACTATGTTACACTTATACCTGTTATCTTATAATCGCTTGACAAAATAAAATAAATAAATATGCTGACTCTGTAAACCACTTAGAGAGGGCTGAACCAGTGTATAAGTCTTAAGTGCTATTGCTATTACCATACTAATAAGGAAATTATATGGATGCATCCATAAAATCTCCAGGTAGTCTCTCTGTCCTTTATCCTGATGCAGTTTCAGTCTGTTACATTTCTTTTTCTATGTTCTTCTATGTATCCTACCCCCCCACCCCAAAGATTGGGTTTTGGGATCCATTTTATTTTCTTGCTTTCAGTAGAATGTAACTGTAGTGCAGCTGGTACAGGCTGCATGTGCTGGCTAAGGAATTCTGGGGCGTTGAAGTCCACTTCTCTTAAAGATGCCAAATCTGAGATAGTCCAAAGACTTCCTTTTAGGGAGCACTGCCTCCTAGATTTAATCCACCATTCAGCAGATGTTTTTCAATCTGTCACTCCCAAAATTAAATGAGAACAGTTGCCTGCATTCTGAATAGCATTCCATTTTCTGTGAAAATATGTTGGTTTCAGGCATGATTCAAGTTTATTTTTATCTTTTTTTGTCCTTTTGTTAAAATGTAATTTTAATGCATGCTTTGGGTTAATACTTAAAATGATTGCATTGATTAATCAATTTTCTAAAACTATGTTAACCACCAAGAAACAGAAAGGTAGAATATAAATATTCTGTGTAACTAGATCTATCTGAAGGATTTATGAGCCTTTATATTAAAGATTCAGTGCTTGCTAGATCTGCTCATTGCAAGTCTTCAGTTCTTGTCAGGCAGACAATTACTAATGAGTTGTTCTTTGAATAATGTTTCTGACCTGCCCCACTCTCCATCTCTATTCCTATGGTGAGCAGGGCTTTTAATTTTTAGAGTTCTCATTCTTATTATTATTAAGTAGAGAGAAAAGTGAGAGAATTGGCAAGCAAAGATTAATTTCTTGCAGGCAAAGAAGTAAATAGTAAGGCAGGTAAGAGAGAAAATTGAAAAGCCATCTATAAGCAAAAAACATCCTGATGTCTAAATCTACCAAGAAATAATAAATTGATATTAGACCCTAAGACAGTATTTCTTAACCTGGGCAACTTTAAGGTGTCTGGATTTCAACTCCCAGAATTCCCCATCCAGTGTGGTTGACTAGGGAATTCTGGGAGTTGAAGTCCAGATATCTTAAAGTTGCCATGGCTGAGAAACACTGCCCTAAGGGCTCAACCATGAACTAGGAAGCTATGGGAGGCTGCTGAACACCAGCTTTGGATTAGAGCACAGGGGAAGAAAAAGCTGCTATGTTCCTTAGTTATTTTGTAGTGGCAATTACATTTGTTCTTCCTTAATATTGTATTGATAACTATATTTTAAAAGCGTGGTGGTGGTTTTTTCAAGTCAGTCTTGATTCCTGGCACTACATGGACAAGCCTCTGCAATTTTCTTTCAATACTTTTCAGAAGTGGTTTGCCCTTGCCTTCTTCCTTAGGACTGAGAGGGAGGAAATAATCCAAAATCACACAGCTGGCTTTATTCATCAGGTTCAAGGAATCAGGACTATCTGTTAAATTGCAGCCTAGAAGATTTATTCAACCCTATACACATGAATCTAGTTCAACACTAAATTGGCGTCAAATAAGGGTCAGCAGAATTCCGGATGGGTTGGACTTGGGGCAGTTTTGGGAACGTAAAATTCTACGCTTATGACAGGCTTAACTCCACCTCCTCCAGCTCTGCCTACTCTTCTTATATAGTTTAAGGCTGAACTAGAATTCACAGTCTCCAGGGTCCTAGCCTGGTGCCTTAATCATTATGTTAAACTGATTCTGAAAATTATTGAGAGTTGAAGTTAAAATTCCATGTGGGGTTCAGACTCTTAAACATTCCTCTGGCCACAGCTCAATGCAGAAGCCTAGATTCAGTTAGGTTTCCTTGCCAATGAGCAGTGTGATTCCCTTAAAATGAGGCATATCAAGAACAGTTAATCTGTATCATTTCGATGCTAATTTCCTATTGGCAGATATGGAGTGGTTGTGTTATATTTCCAAAATATACACCAGTGGTGGATGTTTCTGTTTTGGTGCAATCTAATCAATCAGAACAAACCATCTCGGTGGTGCCCTCTCTCTCTTTTCTTGTATAGTGCCCAGCTCAACCTGTCCACCACAAAATGATACAGAGACTTTGCCTGTCTTGAAGGAGAATTAATTTTATATTTCACCCAGATACATGATGGGTTCATTTGGCCTGCTTCCATATTATATAAGCAAGTAAATGCTGTCACTGATTTAAATTCAGGATGAAAATTGCACAGTCCATTTAGAACTTATACATGATATTTATAGGCCATTAATGGAAGTAGTACTGTAGCCAGAAGGTTGCTGCTTTAGCAGGAGGTTAACTGGCATTGTAAGTTAATTCCATATTTAACTGTAAATGGTTTACAGGGTACTGCTGGAATTAACCTTCTCGGTTAATGTTCCTCTGTCACTGTGCACATCTGAATTTCACAATAATTGTTCACTTTAGTAAGCAATTGAAAAAGGAAGATGCACATCTCTTAATAGACCAAGCTAGCAGGGAAAAATAATCAAAGTCTAAAGTAATTCTGAGGGGAAAATCACTCAATTGTTATCCTGATTCCATCTAAATAATTGGTTCACAGGGAGAAGTAATTGATCTTATATTAACAGATGCCAGGGTATTAATAGACTTGAAGTATTTGCTAACTGTTTTCCAAGCACAATTAAAGAAACTAGTTTTAATTTATCAAGCCCACAATGTCTATTTAAGGTACCTCTTAATGAATCACAATAGCAAGGCATTAAAAGTCCAGGGTTAGGATATAGGCAGCTTATAAATAATGTAATTGATTTGTTAATTTATCAATTAATAAGCTCTGCTAGCCAATAAGCCACACTGATGAAGTTCTCACAGTATGCTCAACCCAAATCAAATAGGCCAAACACATAGCAGGATCCAGCCACAATTATCCTGTCCATATCCCATGTTAAAAAAAGGATTGGTGTCCCATCTCTATGCCAGAGTGGTCTTCATTGGATCATGGGGATATGGTGAATGTTCCAGTGGGAAGAGTAGAACCTGTGAATAGTGACAGTGAACCTGAATTGTGGGAAGATTCCTCCATTGACTGTTTCCATGGTCTGAATGTGTTTTATAGCTCAAGGCCTGTCTCCCTATTCTAGAAAGGTGGTTGTCAAATTACTTTGCGATAGAAAGGGAGAGCATGCCAAAGAGAACCTAGTTTCCATGGCAACTTGGCTCAGCTACTAATTTCTCAAATCTAAAATTAAAAGGCTCTTTCTCCCTACCCACCTACCTCTTTTTATATTTCAAGTGGGTAATTTGCAGTAATGACGGGTGGGGGAGAATGGGCCATCAGCTCCCTGTGAACCGGTGGCCCAGGAAACTTCCAAGTCCTAAATGCAGGCTTTGCTGTTGAATTCCTCCCTTTAGAACAACATTAAATGACAGTCATTTCCTGGAAAAGGAACTCAGATTCAAAGTAGTGGTTTCTGGTTCCTTTCCCCAAGAAAGAATCTCCTCACACGCACCAACTGCATTTGGCCCCTAAGAGATTGTGACTCTGCAACCCAGCACATGTCTTTCAAGATCTCTAGACCCCAAGCTAGCCCATAAGATATGAAGGGAAAACATTTTAAGGGCCCCAGAGAATAAGGCACAGCCCATCTGGAGGAAAGGCTGAGATTTTCTTTGTTATTTTGAAATTCAACCATTCTAGGATTCATACTGCAGCTTTTGTGTATTTCAAGAGTCCAGTTGATGTGATGGGATATCAATGCCATGAATTAAGGTGACCTCTTTCAGCAGCCATGGCCCAGAACTTGCCTTCAGAAGTTGTGAATGCTCCAACAGTGGAAGTTTTTAAGAAGAGGTTGGATAACCCTTTGTCTGAAATGGAACAGGCCCAAGGACTTCCTGCCTGAGCAGGGGGTTAGAGTAGAAGACCTCCTAGGTCCTTTCCAAGTCTGTTATTCTGTTATTCAGAAGGGTGTGGAAGGTAAAGGGCAGAGGAACTTATGCAGTCTGAGGTTGCAGAGTATTTTCTCTACTTTCTGTAACAGGAGAAGAACATATAGTAAGTGCCAATTTAGTTGTTAGTACACTGGCTGGACAATTACAGGGCAAGGCTCCCTGTAATTAAATAGGATGGAAAACAGCTCCTTTCTCTGGAGCATTTAATTTAGTCTCCCAGACATGCTTTTTTCCCCCTGCTCATAGCGAATGCAACTGATGGAAATGGGTTATAAATGCTTTGGGGATAAATTAATGACAAAGCTGAGATTTAATGCACTCTGAACTCTACAGTGGTAAGAAGGGGAGCATCCCTCGCAGTTGGAGTTAGTGGGAGTAAAGTTCCCTTGAGAGAGCTGCATCCATCCAGCTGTCCACATGGATTTCTTTCATTTCTGTTTCCAACAGTGGGCACCTTCTCTGTTCAACTGATACCACAGTGAGGGATGTGCAAGTTGCAGCTTAATTTCCTTTTCTCGTACTTTCATAACTAAGATTGGTCAAATAATCCACAAACAGTTGGGTTTGCACAATAAATCCATAAACGGCTGACAGAAAGCCCCTTGTGGCTGGATTTGTAAAGATACTGAGTCAGAACTAAGCAAGCAACATGATAGCTAGTGGTAATGGGGGAAATGAGGCATCGTTGGAGCCAATGAGAACATTGTGAATTGATGCTGAAAGATGCAGGGCACCACCACACAATGCTATAGGTGCAAAATTCACTGTGGCTGTAATTGCATGTGAGGTAATTTGAATTAATGTCATGATGAAATCTCTCTTTCAATTATTTGAACCGTGGTGTCACAGTGGTTAGAATGCAGTATTGCAAGCTACTTCTGCTGACTGCCAGCAATTTGATACTCACTGGCAACATTGACTCAGCCTTCCATCCTTCTAAGGTCAGTCAAATGAGGACCCGGATTAGGGGCAATATGCTGACTCTGTAAACTGTTCAGATAGGGCTGTGAAGCACTGTGAAGTGATATTTAAGTCTAAGTATTGGCTAAGTAAGCTATTACTATTGCTACTTAGAATTTGCCTTTTCCTGTGAAAGAGATACAGTTTCCTATCTTCCCAGAGTGCTTGAGATTTACTTACTTTTTAAAAGCTTATGTTAATAGTGTTTTGAGCTTAGTTGGAAGTGGTAGGTGGGGTTTTTCCCTATTTGTTTCCTGGGCCAAATTCTCTTCAGTGCTCACAGTTGAGAGAATGTGAAGTACAATAAACTTCCAGCTGTTAAGATATAATCATGTCTTAAGTGTTCTCCCTAACAAATGACAACAGTTTGTAGTGTGTGTGTGTGCAGGCATGCAAGCAGAAGCACAAGCTTTATAATGCCACAATTGATGTTATTTTACTCCCATACTCAACATCCTTCTAGAGGATGTCAGCCGAATGAATGGAGATGATGAATTAGAACGAATGCAGTCTTGTGTAACGAAGATCTTTGTCCACGTGGAGAAACAATTAAGCCTCTGCCCTTTCAATGCGAGCTTGGCTGTATATTCTTCTCATGAATGCCCCACCAGAAGAAGATGAGAGAAGTCTATCTTGGCAGTTGCCAAGGTGAAGTCTGTTTTGGCTTCAATTTGTTATCACTTTGATGAAATTACTTGTCATCCCTTTAGTTCAGATATACAGATGTAGGATGAATCTTGCAGAGATTCCAAGATGTTCCAAAGATGTTGGGAAAGTAATTGGTGACACCTTGAAGGCTCTCATTCCTTTCCTTTTGGCCTGCACAGAGATTGTTGACTTATTTATTATGTAAAAGTTGCATTAAAGCAAACAATAATGGGGGGGAGTGTGGTGGTCTCTCATGAAAAGAAGACACTTTGCAAAGTTGTCTTGGGATGAGAGCTGTTAGGTTGGGGAATAGTAAAGGCAAAGAGTTTGCAGTCTTCTGCATGAAGGGGGATAGAAAAGAAACAGTCCTTGAGGTCAATGACAACAACGTCATAGTTAGTGGGAATAAGGTTGGGATTAGGTAAGCCACATTGGAGTGAGCCCATGGGTTGTATGATGGAGTTGACAGCCCTTAAATCATGCAAAAAGCGCCATTTTCCAGATTTTTTCTTTATAACAAACACCGGAGCGTTGTATGGGCTAAGCGACGGCTCGATATGATCATATTGTAATTATTCGGCTGTTAATTGCTGCAATGCAAGCAATTTATTTGCTGGCAATGGCCATTGATCAACCCAAACAGGAATGTCCGTGGTTAAGGTCAAGCGAAGGGGAAGAGGATGAGTCATTCTAGCTGCAATTTAGCACCAAATTGAGAGAGAGGAGGCATACTAAGGCCTGAAAAAAACCTTTAGTATTTATTGATTACAGAAATTTATATGGCCACCCAATTCATTCATACTGACTCCAGCTAGTTTACAGAAATAAAAGTCCAATGTAAAATCCAATACATTCACACTGCTCTGGTGACAACAATCAAGCCAACCACTTTATGGGCTCCATATCACTTTGGACTCCCAGGCCCATTGGCAAAACCACATCTTCAGGGTCTCTTGAAAGCATCTTATTTCTGCAAGGATGATGTCCCACAGGGAGGGCACCATCACAGAAAAGGGCTTCTTCTTGGTACCACCAGATGGACCTTTTTTAAGAGAGGGTACTGCTAACTTACCCTATCTCCCTGCTCTGTTGAGTTGGGTAGATATAAATGGGATCAGATGATCAATCAAAAAACTTAGGCCCAGGCCATGTATCCATTTATATAATAAAAAAAGTTTTCTTAAAACTTCCTATGTTTCAGAATCTTTAGGTCCAAGGAAGGATTATCCTGAATAATAAAAAATAAAGTCTTCTTTGGATAAAGCTTGAATCAAAGGGACTTCATGGACATGTCCCTGTAATTTTCTTAATAGTATGAAGATGGTTTGTCACTTGCTTTTTCTTGGTTTGTTTTTTCAATTTCCCTGCATCTATTTCAATCCTAGCAGGATTCCTTTTGGATGATCTCCCATTCAAAAACTAACCAGATCTACTTAGGTTTCTGAAATTAGGCAAGAGTACAGGTAGTCCTCAACTTACAACAGTTCGCTTAGTGACCATTCAAAGTTACAATGACACTGAAAAAAGTGATTTATAAACATTTTTCATATTTATGACTGTTGCAGTATCCTCCTTGTCAATGATTTACATTCAGATGCTTGGCAACTGATTCACATTTATGACAGTTGCGCTGTGGCAGGGTCATGTGATCGCCTTTTGCAACTTTCTGACAAGCAAAGCCAAGGGGGAAATCAGATTCACTTAATGATCGTGTAACTCAGGCTTGTCCAACCCGCGGCCCATGGGCCGCATGCGGCCCAGGTCGCCTCGTAATGCGGCCCAGTGCCCACCCCAACCATCATGCCACAGCCAGTGAGAAGGAGGAGGAGAGGCAGGCGCGAGGTGGGGCAAGGCGAGCACCAGGCCAAGCAGCAAGAGAAAAGGCGGGTGCCGTCAGAGCGCCACCTCCTGCTGTTACCGCCGCCGCTTCTGCCCCTGCCACCACTGCTGCTTCTGCCCCCGCCGCCACTGCTGCCCCCGCCGCCGCCACTTCTGCCCCCGCCGCCACCCCCGCCGCTTCTGCCCTGCCACTGCTGCTGCTTCTGCCCCCGCCACCGCTGCTGCCCCCGCCGCCGCCGCTTCTGCCCTGCCGCCACCCCCACCGCTTCTGCCCCCGCCGCCACCCCCGCTGCTTCTGCCCCCGCCGCCACCCCCACCGCCACCGCTTCTTCTACCGCCACCGCTGCTGCTTCTGCCCCCGCCGCCGCTGCCCCCGTGGCGGGGGAAGAAGCGGGGGTGGTGGCGGGGGCAGAAACAGCGGCGGCAGAAGCAGCAGCGGTGGCGGGGGAAGAAGCGGCGGCGGCAGACGCGGCGGCGGGGGCAGAAGCAGCAGCGGTGGCGGGGGAAGAAGCGGCGCAGCGGGGGCAGAAGCGGCGGCGGGGGCAGAAGCAGCAGCAGTGGTGGGGCAGAAGCGGCGGGGGTAGCGGCGGCGGGGGAAGAAGCAGCAGCAGTGGCGGGGGCAGAAGCAGCAGCGGTGGTGGGGGCAGAAGCGGTGGCGGCGGCGGGGGCAGAAGCCTTCCCCTGCCGCTGCAGCAGCAGCAGCAGCGGCGGCGGGGGCAGAAGCCTTCCCCCGCCGCTGCTTCTGCCCCCGCCGCTGCTGCTGCTGCTTCTGCCTTCCAGTCCTGCCTCATCCAGCCGGGCTATTTGCAGGAGGAGAGGTAGGCGTGAGGCAGACGAGCTTTCTCCCCCCCCCCGCCCCCGCAAAATTTGGCCGGAAAATAAACTGTGATAAAAAAACCGTGATAAAAAATAAATAATTTTTAATAAATAATAAATAATAAAAACATCTCACTAACTTTATTTCCAAATAAATTTAATATGTTAACTATGTTTTCTATGGTTTTTTGGGATGATCGGGTATCGTTACTGTTATTTTATTTTATGTGCGGCCCAAACCAAATTTTCATCTTCTAATGTGGCCCAGGGAAGGTGAAAGCTTGGACACCCCTGGTGTAACTCATTTAACAATTGCAGTGATTCACTTAACAAATGTGGCAAGAAAAGTAAAATGGGGCAAAACTCACTTAACAAATTTTTCACTTAGCAACATAAATGTAGGGGCTCAATTGTGGTTGTAAGTTGAGAACTATGTATATGTAAATACTTGAAATAATAAAGAGTTGGGTCAAAAGATAAATAAAATACAGCATACTTACTTACCATGTTTTCCCAAAATAAGATCCAACCAGAAAATAAGCCCTAGCATGATTTTTCAGGATGCTCGTAATAGCAGTAGCACTTATACATATATACTGTTTCACACTACTTTACAGCCCTCTCTAAGATGTTTACAGAGTCAGCCTATTGCCCCCAGCAATCTGAGTTCTGATTCAACTGACCTTTGGAAGGATGGAAGGATGAGTCAAACTAATATAAGCCCTATCCCAAAAATAAGCCCCAGTTAAGATCATCAGCCCTCGGTGGGTAGGGTGGGGGTGGGCATGGCCACCACAGGAAGTGGTGAGTGTGTGGGGCTCCTGTGCCTCCTCCCCACCTCTGCCTGCTTCTCGGAGGGCTGGTCCAACGGTTGCAGTGCTCTGCACTGTGTGGGCTACAGCAGTTGCTGCCGGACACCATTGGCCCCCTTGCGCTTGCTGCTTGTGTGCACTTCAGGGTGGGGCTCCTGATTGGACCAGGGCCAGGGAGGCAGGAGCGAATCCCTCGCCATTACCCTCATATGGTGCTTCCCTTAAAATCAGCCCTAATGCATCTTTTGGAGCAAAAAACAAAACAAAACCAGGTCTTATTTTTGGGGAAACACCAACAATATTTATCAACAATGACCATTTACAAAACAATTGTATGGATGCCACAGGCAGTCTTGCACTGGTTAACTATTTTATTCATATGGTGCCAGACAATACAAGCGCCCTCTCTTTTTGCTTGTCTGATCCTACTTAGTTTTCTGAATGACAGCCTTTGTCATTCTTTGGTATGGTCTTGACTATTCAGCTTGTATTTTATTTTCTGTTTTTTTTTTGCCAATATGTAAGACAGAGCATTTATTTATTGAGATTTGAAGTTGCCATTTGTTTGACCATTCTGATACATAGTCAAGATCTTTTTGAAGGGTATCAGTATTGTCTGTGGTATTGAACAGCTTTACATCATCAGCGAAAAGAACACAGTTGCTCTTAATATGATCACAGAGGTCATTTATGTAGAGTATGAAGACAGTTGGTCCTAGAACACTTGGGGGAACACCACTATTGACAGGTACAGAATTTGATAGGACACTCCCAATTTTGACCATTTGTTGTCTGTTTGACAGGAACGCTTCTATCCAGTTATGTAGGTGTCCAGAGATACCATAAGATTTTAATTTTAGGAGTAGCTTGTTGTGTACCACTGAATCAAATGCTTTACAGAAGTCTATGTAGATTGCGTCGATTGATTTGCCCTGATTGAATTGTATAGTCCATATGTTTTTGCAGTGTAAGAGTTGCAGATTACAGGATAGTTTTTTTCTGAAACCAAATTGTTTATTGGAGAATAGGTTGTTTGTCTCTAAGTGGAGGATAATGGATTGGTTCATAATTGATTCCATGACTTTACAGGTGACGCAGCATAAGGAGATTGGTCTGTAATTTTCAACAAGGCTGGGATCTCCCTTTTTGAAGATGGGGATGACCATGGCTTGTGACCATAGGTTAGGCAAGGAGCTGGTCCTGAAAGATTTTTCAAAGATTATGCTTAGAGGTTCTGCTATGTCAGTGGATAGCGTTTTTAAGAAGTAGGCATATATTCCATCTGGTCCAATAGATAGAGATGGTTTTAGATTGCGTAGTGCTTTTTCTGTGCAAGCATAGGACCAATTTGGTGGTGATGTTGCCCACTTAATTTTAAAAAGGGTTTACAGAATGAGGTAAATTTGAATAGGTGTGTTGAAGTGCCCTTGGAAATAAGGAATAAAGGAAAAAAAAATTTATTTAGTTACTATTCAAAGTAACAGTGGCATTGAAAAGGTGACTTATGACCATGTTTCATACTTACAGCCATTGCAGCATCCCCATGGTCACATGATCAAAATTTAGATGCTTGGCAGCTGGTTCATATTTATGATGGATGCAATGTCCCGGGGTCATGTGATTCCCTTTTGTGAACTTCTGACAAGCAAAGTCAATGGGGAATTCAGATTCACTTAACAACCATGTTACTAACTTAACAAATGCAGTGATTGACTTCACAACTGAGGCAAGAAATGTTACAAAATGGGGCAAACTCACCGAACAAATGTTTCACTTAGCTACATAAATTTGGGGCTCAATTGTGGTTGTAACTCAAGGACTGCCTATATTGGCAAGAAAGATAATCAGTTGGGAATAAATGGGTCTTTTCATTTTCCAACAAAGCCTTCGAAGCCCACTCATTACCCCTTTGCTGGAGCCAGAGGGAAAATGAGCTCTCTCAAAATGTTCCCACTCAGTCATCTAAGTTTAATAGCTTGCAGTTCATGGTTTTGCATCTTCTCCCTTTGAGATGCTAATGGTTATTACTTCATTAACTACAAAATGTAATATAAGCTGATTCTTCAAGCAAGCAAAATCCCTCAAAATTTCTGAGTGAGACACAGGACATCTGCCCTGAAATTCTACTCTATATGTGTCATTCCAGTTGAGGAGATATCAGCATTCTGGCATTTGTGATGCTGCACAAAAATGAGCAGCGGGGCTTCCAGTGACCTTCTAACAAGTCCCTCATATGCCCCCATTATCCTGTTCCCCTCCCCTCCCCCATTGATTAATTTAGTTAACAAGCTCTTTAATATCTTGTTAAGGCTCATCCAGCTGGAGGCACTTCTCGTCTTGAAACCCAGAGAATGGATCCAGGCCTTGCCCTTTTGTAATAACTGGCTTGCTCCACTGCCAGGTGCTTTCCTGGCATTAGTGCCTCTCGAGTTGCAAGACTCCCATATGCTAAGAGCCAGCCTGTGTTTGCCTGCCAGGCAAGGAAAAAATGCTTGCAAATCTGAGCATTTTTTGTTACTCTGGGGCAGAAGTGGCCCATGGATGCCCACATGCCATCCTTTCCCATTTGCATTCTAATAACTGGGCTGTGTCCCATTTCCTTTACCGTTCTCCAGATTCTGGACCACCCTTGAAGGTCAATATTCCACCGCCTGGAGATTCGCCAGTCCCTCAAGCAGGTGGCACAAAGCAACCATCCACTTGCTCTTCACTCCAGTTAATGAACAAGTTTCTGTCTAATTGAATTTCATCCCACCAATCGGGCCAAGCCATATTGTGTAATGTTTAAAGTCCACCATTATTAAAAAAAAAAGACTGTAAGAAAAAGAACCATATCTGTTCGGGAGTAGAAAGACAACATGGTTGTGGTAGCGCAGTGATCAGAATGCAGTATTGCAGGCTAATTTTGCCAACTGTCAGCAGTTTGATTCTCATTGGCTAAAGGTTGACTCAGCCTTCCTTCCTTTCAAGGTCGGTAAAATGGGGATCCAGATTGTTGGGGGCAATATGCTGACCACTTAGGGCTGTAAAGCACTGTGAAGTCTAATATATAAGTCTAAGTGCTATTGCTATTGCTATGGTATCTGGAACCAGCATAGGTCATCTCCGTGGTAGGAAAGATAGAATTGCATATGGGGGGGGGGGGGGGGTGGAAGAGTCTCTTGAAAGGCAGCATACAGTAGTCCTCGACTTGCAATCATTCAAAGTTCCAATGGCATTGAAAAAGTGGCTTGCAACCATTTCAGCATTCCATGGTCATGTCAGAAGTAGGACATTTGGCAACTGGCATATATTTATGATGGTTGAGCATCCCAGGGTTACATGATTGGTATTTCTGACCTTCCCAGCTGCTTTCAAGAAGCAAAATCAATGGGGAAGCCGGATTTGCTTAAGAATTGCAGTGATTCGCTCACTAATGTGACAAAAAAGGTTGTAAAATCAGGCATGATTTACTTAGCAGTGGAAATCCTGATCCCAGTTCTGATCATAAGTCAAGGACTATCTTTATCCCAAGTGTACAAGGCTGCATTTTGTTCATTGTGTATATATGCATCTCTTTTTCATTTCTATGCTAGGCTTTTTTGTATAGCATAAAATCTTAACATATATTTATACAACTTAAAAAACAAAATATAAAACAAATCCAGATAAAAGGAAGGCTATCAACCCTGAAAGCCAATAACCAGTATTATGAGAAGCAAGCCAGATATTAAGAGGAATAAACAAATGATTTCAGCATAGCCAAAGTTGCCTCTTAATTGAGTGATACATATTGGTTTCTATATAAATATTTGCTGTGTATGCATTTTGACATAATGAAGCATTTATAAAATAATTGATGTGGCTGGTTGACTAAAGCCAAATTTTGTTGCTTTTTCAACATCCCCAATGAAGAATACCCAATCCAGCATTCCAGCTTTATTTTCTTCTCCATCCAACTCAAAAATATGTCCATCCATTCAAAATTATCTCCATGCCTTTGTTCATCTGAAAGCCTAACAGATCTATCCCTTTTTCCCCAGGACCTTCTTGCAATCCTGGTGAATGCTTTCCAGACCATTCATTGCCTGCATGCATTTTTAGACTTCATGGAGCATTTGGTTACTTGAAGATTAAAGGGAACTATCTATTAGAATCTGCTAATTGGCAGCAGTGAAAAGCAGAACAGAGGCTTGGGTTGGGTTGGAAGCTGAAAACCTGTCTTCACAAGTGGGCGAGCAGAATCTGTGCCCTGCCATTTCCTCTACATAATGTTATTTCTGCCATCAGTCGCAGATACCCTTTTCCTTTAAGTCTCCATGCAATCTTTGTTCTCTCCCACACAGACCTCTGCAGCTGCTTGGCTGGAAAATGTTTGTTTTCTAACTGGAGGTGGATGAAGGCATGGAGGAGAAGGAGGAGGAGGAGGAAGCTCATATTTTCTACCTGTGCTTATCTCCTTGGAACTTGAATGTTGCTTCTGTGGAGAAAGCAGGTTAAGAATCCACTAGGAAGATAGGACCACTCAATTTTCACCTCCCTGGCCAGCAAAAACTAAGGAACCTAAAGTAGTTGGTTTTTGGCACATTAATGATCCATCACCATGTAATGGTAGAATCAGTTCCAGATTTCTACATATGCATCAGGAAAAATACATTCCTCTACTTTCAGGCCAAGACACGTTGGAATTGCAAGGAACACTATCTTTTTCACCCCAAGAAAATAAGATTACCTGTGCTCCAAGCATTTTCTGAACTACGAGAATGATAATAACATACTGTGTGCTTTTCATACCACTTGCATTCAAGATCGCTCCTCCAGACATTATTTGTAATTAGGTCCCATTTCAGTAGTTGAGATAGGTCAAAAAAGTGCAGGAATATATAAGGAAAGCAAGGGGATTATTAACTTGGTTGAGCCCAGATTACAAGATCTATTGAAACAAAAAAAAATTCAAAAAGCTGGGGGAAATTGTTTCTGCTGGAGGAAAACGGTTCAATGCCCCATCTCCTTCTGGAAATTACCTGATTGTTATCAGCCCCTCCCATTTTGCTTATTTGCTTTTTTTTTAAAAAAATTACATGTTAATTGCAAAATATGGCTAATGTGCCTACACGATCCTTGGGCTACTTCCCCCCATGGAAGTCCATCAATATTATGTATTATCTGCCGTGCAAAACATTTGTATCCTATATGAATTCATGAATCTGCCTTATGATGAGTGCTAGTCCAAGATAGTTCACCTCATGGACTGAATCTATCACAAACTCATTGCATTTATAGATCGATTAAAGATTCATTTATGAATCTTTCATAGGCAGCATCTTTTATCACACTGAAGGATGGAAGTGTAGTTTCAGTGGCAGAAAGCAATGGTCAAGTGTGGTTATCTTGGTGGAATTTCCAGCTAGACTTGGAGGGTGCTGTTAAGAGGGGGCCAAGCTTAGAGTCCCTTCAAGCAGCACAGGCTTGACATCATCCAAAAATCACTTATCTGACCATTCCCAAGGGAATGCATTCAATCTAGTGAGATTCTTGTAAAACAGGTGACTAACAATAAAGCTTCTGCTTGAGACTGTCCTCTGTTCTGATTGTTTGCTCCTATACCTGTGCTTATCTCCTTGGAACTTGAACTTCTGTGCTTTACAGACCTCTCTACAGTGGCCCCAACAATCTGGATCCTCATTTTACTGATCTTGGAAGGATGGACAGCTGAGTCAATCTTGAATCAATCAGAATCGAACTCCTGGCAGTGGGCATAGTCAGCCTGCAATACCGCATTCTAATCACTGCACCACCACAGCTCTTGTGCTACAGCAGCCCTGGTTCAGTATGGTCTATATTGACTGATATGGTCCTCTAGCACTTCCAATGGACTCCTTTTCTCTTCCCTGAGAGAAATAACATGCAATAGTATTTAATATGCAGAACCATGCTTCACTAAGTTCTTTCCAAAGTTCCGTGCTATACAGGCCCATGAGTGTTATCTTCAGCTCTTCAGGTTGGCAGAACGAAATCTTTACTAGCCCTCCCTAGATATGCAGAGAGAGTATGCTTCATGATACATATCCTGCACTCAGTGATTAGTTATTTACCTTAGTCATAGGCAAGTGGGATGTTGAAATGTACTTTAATATAAGTAGCTTGGGTTGGTAGCTGGGCTGTTGGTCTGAGCTCCGAGCTTGGCAATTTGGTTGCAAACATTTCATCACCATTCGACATCATCAGTGCACTTTGAATTGTGCTCATCTGTCAGAGCACTGGTCTTTAAATGCTTTTTTATGTGATGCAAATTAGTGTGGATATTGTTTGTTTGGCTACTCTACTTTTGAATCATGGTCTGACTTTGGACTGTTTGATTGATTGGCTGGTTGTTGTTACTAAGGCATAGTCTTTGGTTTTAAATACCGTCTGTGTGATGCTTGCCACCAATATGTCTGTTTATTGACTTATTGGTGGAAAACCAGTCAATAAATATTGACATCGATCCAGTCCACCAATTGCTGAGAACAAAAGAATTGCATCAGCTGCGATCCTAAAGATAGCATTTAAAATGAACAAATGACACCCACTACACAATAACAAAATCACAATCCATCAGTTCATAAGAAATCGGACCATGACTGTGTATAACAACAACTAGCCATTCAAACAGACCGAACCATGACGCAGCAGTTTCCGAACAAACAACACTAATTTACATCACACAGACGGTACTTAAAACCAAAGACCATGCCTCAGTAATAACAGCCAGCCAATCAAACAGTCCAAAGTCAGACCATGACTCAGAAGTAGCAAGCAAACAACATCTACACTAATTTGCATCACATAAAAAGGCATTTAAAGACCAGTGCTCTGACAGACGAGCACAATTCAAAGCACACTGTCGATGTCTCCTTGAATGACGATGAAATGTTTGCAACCAAACTGCCAAGCTCAGAGCTCAGACCAATAGCCCAAGTGGAATATAAATCTAATAAATTAAAGAATTGATAAAAAATAATATGGTGGCCTGAAATACTTTTTTAAAGAGTTGCTTCATGGCAGGAGACATATACATGTCTCCTGCCATGAAGCAACTCTTTAAAAAAGTATTTCAGGAACTATTATTGCCCACTATTATTGCCCACCAGGGATAAGAACTTACCAGTTGTTAAATGTCTGGATATTTTCTGTCATCCAGGTCATGGTTGTCCCAAAGGTGCTTTAAAAGACAACTAGACTTTTCCTTAAAGCAGTGGTGGTATTCTACCAGTTCAGCTGAACCGGTAGCTCTGAGGATCATCTGTGAGCAAACTGGTCCGCTCTGACAATCAGCTGCTGGGCCCATCTGCCCTAGCTGTATTCTGACGTTTTTTTCCTGGTTTTGAAGCTCAGCTGCTTCATACGACACAGCGGATTGCTGCGCATCAGCTGTTGAAGATACAGGGAGAGTGCAGGATTGCAGGAGAAGGTTAGTAGCAAACCCTCTGCATGCATGCATGCAAAGCGCACCTATCAAGCCACGCCCACAGAACCAGTGGTAAAAAAAATTTGAATTCCACCACTGCCTTAAAGATGTTTCGCTTCTCATCCAAAAAGCTTCTTCAGTTCTGACTGAAGTGAAGTAGGTTCTGAAGTGTCAGGATTGAAGAATCTTCTTGGATGAGAAGCATGTCATCTTCAAGGAAAAACAAAGTCCAATTGCCTTTTGAAACAACCTTTGGTACTTCCAGGTGTTACCGACTTAAAACTTTTAAGTGCTCCAGTACCTCCCCATCACTGTTGTAGACCACAATTGAATAGGATTCTGTGGGTTCCATCACTTTCTTATTATTTTTCATCATTTAGCCTGCTGAATTTACAAATTTGCAATCATTTTACTCTTGCTTGAAGGCATTGCAATTTCTATCCTAACTTCAGGCAAGTCCACAGTGTCTTGTTTTTAAGGAGAGTTATTAGCTGCCTTTTTCTCATTTAGTTTCATGTTCTTTTCTTATCCTCTCAGGATTGCGGCTTTTTGGCACAGCAAGACTTTGGCTATGACCACACCACCCTTGCCTCCCATCAGTCAGGCCAGCCTTGTAAAAACCAGTCCTTGGACAATATCCCTCGGACAGTCTCTTTCCTTCTCTATTCAAGGTTATAATCATGGGAAGTGTCAGTAGCCTTATCTCTGGACACAACTTCCACAGTAAGCATTGTCGGGCCTCTCAGTACAAGCTGCGTAAGTCATCCCAGCTGAAGAAGCTGAACAGGTACTCTGATGGTCTGCTGAAGTTCAGCTTCTCTCAAGAAACTGGCCACAAAGGCAATAAGTCCAGCTCCAAAGGCAATAAGAACGAGGACTTCTTTTACATCAAAGTGAACCAGAAGGCACACCGAACAGACTATGCACCACTCTCCGGTGGTGAGCTGGAAGGTCAGGCTGGGACAAGTAGTGTGGATTATGGTACCCCAACACCCTCCAAACTGAAGCCAGGTTCCAATCAGCTGGAACTAGTGAGTTGTTAAACTTGATCACTATAATTAAGGAGCAGGAAATTGGTAGCCCAAACATATGTAAGACTCCAGGGTCTCCCATCCCTTCTGTAGACTTCAGAGCCCTCGTTAATCAGCTTGATTGGAAAACCAATTTCCAAGTATTTTGAAGACGCATATGGAAACTATATGACCTAAAGTGGCCATATCAACATTAAAAAAAATTGTAGTCTTTACTCTTCAAACTATATTAAGGGCAGCCTCTGTATAAGGACCTCTTTTGGTCTTTTTAATCAAATTATGAAGTAATGTGGTAATATCCTCATATTTATCCCATGGGTCAGTCAGTCATTCAAACAACACAAGCTGACTATTGAATTAACTAGTTTTCTGAATTTGTATAATACCCTGAATCTTTAATTTAAATAGATGGGCTAGATTCAAATATAATATTCTAGGCAGTTAAAAAAACTTTTAAAATTACTTGGCCCAGCATGCTGTGTAAACACAATAACTGCTTCATTTGAGAAGTCTACAAACAGGATTTGAGGTATAAAGGGCTGGAGGGGAAAACTTTCAAAAATGTAAAGATGAAAAAATTAAAAATGCAAAAGAAAACAGCAGTGCTTCCCCATTCTCATCCAATCAAAATCAAGCACCACCTGTTTTTAACACGTAGGAAACCAGTGGTAGTATAGGTAGTTACAACCATAATGGTGCCTGTCTATCATGGTCATAATTTGTGATGGCCATAAATCAGATCACCCATGTGATCAACCTGATTTTGTGAACTTTTTTGTGTTGTTGGTGAGCAAACACCATATTTGTTAAATGAACCAGTAGTTCTCCATAGGCCATTTTTTTCAAAAATCAGAAATATTCCTTTAACAAACATGGTCACATGGCTGTGGAACTCTACAAATAGCCATAAATTCAGTGCAGTTGCATGTGACTGGAGTCGGCAGGATTGACCATCATAGCTTCAAAATTGGGTTGGAAGTACTCTTAGGAAAGGCCATTGTAACTTCAAACCATTGCTAAGCAACTGGTCACATAGAGGAAATTGCATTAATTATTTTCTCCTTCTCCCCAGGCTACAGAGAAGAGTGTGGCAAGGGCCACTGCTTTCAAATCAGTTATCCCTCACTCAAATACAGTTCTCCATTCTTCTCCTGATCACAGCAATGCTGCTCAGCAGTTCCCAACCCAAGACAAAGCCAAAGATCTGGAGAGTAAGCATGCTCTTTGTTCTGGAGGACTTTCAGACTCGGGGAGAAACTCTATGTCCAGCCTGCCTACGCACAGTACAGCCAGCAGCTACCAGTTGGACCCCTTGATTACTCCTGTTGGCCCCATTAGCCGATTTGGAGGCTCTGCTCACAACATTACTCAGTGTGCCATCCTTCAGGAGAGTAACATGATGAGCTTGAAAGCTCTGTCTTTCTCTGATGGGGGCACCAAGATCCTCAACCCGGGCAAGTCTTCCACTCATCCCCATATGACTGAGAACAATGTTTGTGTTCGTTCACCCATCTCCACAGAGGAGTCTGCCATTCAGGAGCTGGAGCAGAAGCTGATGGAGCAGGAGGGTGAACTGCAGGAGCTCCAGTGCAGCTTTGAAGAGAAAGAGATCACCTCCTGCCAAAGCTATGAAGAGAAGCAAAGGCGTTGCCGGGAGGAGATGGAAGGGTTGAAGCAGAAATGCAACAGCAAACTGAAGCAGACATCACAGAAGAACCAGCGAGCGCAACAACTCTTGCAACTGCAGGTGTTCCAGCTGCAGCAGGAGAAGAAGCAGCTGCGAGAGGAGCTGTCCAACTTGATGAAGGAGCAGGACCTTCTGGAGAACAAGCTGAGGACCTACGAGAAAGAGAAGACCACCTTTGCTCCTGCACTAGAAGAAACACAGTGGGAGGTAAGACTCTACTGCACTTTAAAGGGGAAACCTGTTCCAGTCTTCTGTATTGTTTAGTCAAAATTAAAGATAAATGTAAAAGTTTCCCCTGTCTGATCATGACCAACTCTAGGAGGCTGTACTCATCTTCATTTCTTAGCTGAGGGAGCCAGTATTGTCCAAAGACATTTCCGTGGTCATGTGGCCAACATGACTATATGCTGAAGGATATATAATATACAGAACACTGCTGCCTTCCCATCATAGTGGTGCCTATTTAGATACTCACATTTGCATGCTTTCGAACTGCTAGGTGGGCAGGAGTTGGGGCAAGGATAGGAGCTCACCTGCTCATGTGATGCTCAGGTCTTGAACCCAGACTGTCAGCTTTCCAGCTGGCAAGCTCAGCATCTTTAAACTCTGAGCCATCCTGCTCCCTTAGTTAAAATTAATACTGGTCTAAAAACGTTTTAGTAGAAAACAAAGACATATGATGGTGATGCTAGATGTAATTCCCAAAACAGATGTCACAGCCTTTGAATTGCCATATGTTGCCTGCAGTGATATTTTAGATAAAAGTGAAACAAATTGGAAGTTTCCTTTGAATGATTTTTTTCTAGCATGGGCAATCTATGTTTCTCTGATTTTAGAGACCTTCTCATGCAATGAGATTGTTGCCTCAGCTGCCTGCAAGGATAGAAAGGGGCCATGCCTTCCACTAGTTTCATTTTCATGATTGATCCATGAAGAGAAGCAGTCTTTGACCTGAAATAAAGATACTCTATACTTAGCACCACCCATTTTGCTGTGTGCAGCAGACTGAATTGCAATACAATCTAGATCTCTGGCAGGTTGATATCTGGATGTGATCCTGATTCTAGTCTTATGTTTTCTAATAGGTTTGTCAGAAGTCCGGTGAGATATCGCTCCTGAAACAACAACTGAAAGAATCCCAGACAGAGCTGAACAGCAAGACCAATGAGGTCCTCAATCTGAAGGCTCAGATGAAGGACCTCCGGGCCAAGATGGAACTGTTGGAGATTAAAATTCATGATTTGGAGGATTCGTTGCATGCCAAAGCCATGGAACTAGACGTATGTGAGAATGAACTCCAACATAAGAAGAATGAGTCAGAGCTACTAAGGGAGAAAGTGAACTTGCTGGAACAGGAGATTGCAGAGTTGAGAGCTGAACTGACCATCCTCAGGGAGGAGATGAAATGTGGTGTGGTTTCCATGGGCCTTGAGAAAAGCCTAATGGAGGATGCCCAAGTCCTGTGGAGGGAAATAGAGAAGCTAAAAAAAGAACTGCAGGAGGAACAGGACAGCAACAAGCAGATCACAGTCAGCTTTCAGCAGGAACGACAAACCTGGAAAGAGGAGAAAGAGAAAGTGATCCAATACCAGAAGCAGCTGCAGCAAAGCTACCTTCACATGTACAAAAGAAATCAAAACCTGGAGAAGATGCTTCAGCAGCTGGCTGCTGGGGAGGATGGTAAAGACCCATTAGATCTTGATCTCCATGGAACTGATGTCCCTTATGAGGACATTATTGCCACTGAAATCTGAATCTGAAGGGTGCTGTGTTTTCCTGTCCACTGCAGAAAGATCTGACTTGGGGTTATGTGTAACTTCACAGAGCATTTTTAATGTAGGTCCTTTTCTGGCCAGAACAAGTCATTGGCCACTGTCCAGGCATTTTCACCCCCAACTTCTGTACCCAGGTGTACCTGACTGCTGTTGTAGGGCAACCCACTGAGAAACGGGAACAGAAGAATTCCCAACTGACTTTTTCTGTCATGGCATAATCCAACATAGGGGCAGCTTTGGTAGAAAAGATGCAAGAACCTCTGAGCCATTAATAATATGAGATAAGACCTGTTTGTATTCTAAGACCCTCTTAATTCCCCCATGAGAGGACTCTTTAATTCCCCCATGAGAGCACACCCATTAGACTGGTAAGGAAGTTAAGACTAGTTAAGGAAGAGTGACTTGCACATCCAGCAAGAGTTGGTCATCATGGTCCTCAAAGGTAACCAGTCATTCCATCTTTGCTGAACATGGTGTGTTCTACAGGAATATTTAAGCATCAGATGGAACAGATAATAGCATTGTACCATCATTTGTCTGTGAAAGATCTGCCTCCTTCAGAAATGATGGGCTAATATTCTAGAGTCCTGAAAGCCATAATTTGTCAGTCAACCACTGGATCTTCCTCATCCTTTACCCTTCTTTTAGCATTTGCCTCCCTTTCTGAATAAGCTGAACTTTGGGAGAGGTATATTTTTATTTATTGTATGAGTGCACATGTCTATAATGGAGATGGGAATTGGATTTTGAAATGCCCTTGTGTTTTTGAACAGGTATGTTCAAGCTTGTTTATTTAAAATGTGAATATTTGTATCTATGTATTATTGTTTTGCAAATATCTGGCATTTATTTTTCCACATTACCTATTTTGATCTGAAAAATATTGGGTCTTCTAAACCCATTGTGTCTATAGATATTACTGGAAATATAGATTTGCCTCAAAGTGATGCTTTCTTTAGAAACAAGCTAGCTCTCATTCCGTGTTTTAAAAATCAAAATCTTTTTTAAAAAGTAAATGAGGTCATGCAAAGAGCTTGGATGGAACCAAGGAGTATACTGTATTGGCACGCATTTAACTTTATTTATTTAAAACATACATCTTGCAAAAAACCAACATCAGTTCAAAGCAGACAACAACAATACTAAAACTATTAGTAAACAATTTTCAAATACCATCTCTCCCCCAAAATAAGACCCTTATTTTCTTTTCGGCCACAAAATAAGCACCAGGTCTTATTTTCGGGGGATGTATTACTTGCTCCCCTTAGGACCACTGCAGCCACACCTCTCTGTCATGCCACTGCCCAACTTCTGCAGCCACTCGCAGCCAGATCTATGGCTTGTTGTGCCAGTACCGCTGCTCATGGCAGGAGGTAGTGGGGTGCATCGTACTGTTGAATTGTGGCATTCTTCCATGAGCTGTGGCACCGGCTCAATGAGCCTTGCGGTGTTTTGCAATGTGCCATATGGAGTCAGGCCGCGAGCCGCTGCAAGTGGTTGCAGAAGAAGTTGGGCAGTGGTGTGACAGGTGTCAAAGCATGAGAAGTCTAACTGCAGCACTCCTAAGGTAAGCAGGTGCAGGGAATATAAGGCAGCTCCATCTCACCGTCACCCTACCTTGATTTTTATGCCTACACTTTGTCCCACCTCGTACAACCAGAAGGTGGGTGGGGTGCTTAACTGGAGGTTATTTTTGGAGTAGGGCTTATAGTAGGCACAGGTGTGAAAATTGAGCTAGGGCTTGTTTTGGGGGGGTCAGTCATATTTTCAGGGAAAGAATGTCAATTCTTCCTATATTAAGGGATTAAGAGAACTGTAGAGAAATGATTAAAAGAAGAAACATCAGTAAAATTGTTATAACTACAGTAAAACAATAATATATGAATAGACTGTCTTACTAAAAAGAAAAGTTTATTTCTTACTTCCAGAAGTTTTAAAGGGGTGACCGGGAATAAGGTCCTGTTCTCTATCAATTTCGAAACTGCTACTATACGTGGTAAACCCTAATAAACAAGTATTTATTTGACTCTGTGTTCAATATTTTTGGATACTTAAGACTCCCTACCTTCAGCCCCAAAACAAAATAGCCAGGAAGATAATTTTGAAAAATAGTTATCTTGACACCTGATTTCTGTTTAGGTAGTTGACTTTCTCCTTCCCACTGAGGAGAAATGTTCCTTGTAGAATTAATAAAGCTCTTCACAGTATTTGATCTAAAACTAAAAGAGATTTAAAATATGGCTACCATCCTATGCCTTGCCAATGACAGCTTAAGAAAGCAGAACAGCAAAGGACTTGTGTCAGGTAGCTACTAAAGGGCAGCCAAATTATTTTGGCTCCTGACACAAAAAAGAACCTTGTTAGTATTACGATAATAATACAACCCCCTCCTCCATTGTAACTACTTTAGATGCTAGCGTGACATCAGAAATGGACCATCCCACCACCATGTCATGCTGTTGCACAACAACATTCCTTGTGACCTTTAGAGAAACCTGCCATGAAACATCATATACAATAAAATCCCATATCAAAAATAGAAATGCAAAAAGGGAAGAGAAAAATCTGGCTTCAAACAAAGAGAAATTAACAGAGTTCAGAACTTATATAGCAATAGCTTTTTTACTGCCACCTGAAAAGATCCATGGTTGAGTTATTTTGATTCTGAAAAAAATATGTACAAAGCCACATTTCAGATGTTATAATCTATTGTCAGGACAGATGATTTTCATGCAGAAGGTCTCAAGCTTCAAATTCAATCCCTGGTATTTTATGGTAGGACTTATAGACATCTCTTTGAAATGCAGTCCTTGAGAGAAATACAGAATTGTGGGGCACTGTTTTAGCTTGGTGGATTTAACTTGTCTGTATAGTGAGGAAACTCAATAAGCATCCTTTTGTAGAGATTTCAAAACATTAGTTGACTACCCAATTCTTTTCTACTGTTCCTGTGAAATAGAAGAACTTTATATGATGCAAACAGCAACACCCCCAATCCTATTCATATTCAGGAGATTCTCACATTCTCAAAATCTTGCCTTAACTAACGTTGTATTGGGTGAACAAGGCCTAAAGCATTTTTCACTTTGTTCTCTGTACCTTTTGAACTTTGAGAAACTCAAAGTTCCAAAATGTTGGAGAATTTCCAAAATGTCAGAATGTATGACTTTCTTCCATTCAGCGAGAATACATGTATTGCATCTTGCATTTGTTTTTGCAAATCTTTTGTCCTGCATGCAACCAGCATCCCTGGGACTTGCCCAAGTGACTAAGAATCCTGTTTCTCTATGTAGTTAAAAACTGCGAAACAGTCTTGTGTCACTGAATATTAAGTCTTAACATTTGTCACCCCCCCTGCCTGCCAATCAGCTAATTGGGTTTGTGCACATATGTTTCTGATTAGCAAAATTTGCATTGTTAATTGCAGTTTTAAACCCCAGCCCTGTCCCTGGTGGAATACCCGGTGGTGCCCAGGGAGTTAATTATTTCTGAATGGGAGGGAGTCTGGATGATAGTAGTCATTTTCTTGCTGAGCTGATAAAAGTTCTCCGTTCTGTTTGCTCTTCCACTTATTTTCCATTGGGGCAGGAATCCAGCTGTTGATAGGCACAGTTAAAAGGAGATGTTTTTTCCACAAATAATCTATTGGGTGAAAAGTTTCCCCTTCACCTTCTGTGGTGAACTGTTCGGGGATAGTGAAGAAAAATTGGATATCACTTAATTGTAAGAAGTGTTAGCTGGTGCCTTGCCCACCAATCTGATTTTGTCAGTAAACAAAATCAGCCCTTAGCACAGATCCAAATTTTAGAAAACCTTCATGTAGCCAATAAAGTTTACTTTCTTGTCTCTGTTTTCAAAATCTGTCAACAAACTCAAGTCTTTGCTTCTCCAGACTCCAAGTCAAACCCCAAGAAATCTCTGATAACCTGGTATCAAGATTCATTAGAATCCTCTATTTGGAGAACATATTGTCTCTTTATCTTTGTTAAGTTGTAAAGCAAGGTATACATCTTTATTAAGGAAGGGAATGGGTTATTTAGTGGACTTTGCAAAAAAGGGGGGAGCTGCATGGACTGCGGCTACATAACATTCATTTTTACAGTGGATTTTCTTTCTTGTGCAGAATTACTTATCTCTAAACAAGACAGATCTTAATATGTCAGTTTGTATGACCCAATAAATAGTATAAATTTGCCTGTCACATTTTAACCTAACCTGGCGTGTAGAGCTAGGCTGTGTCATTATTCAACACTACAGTGGATTGTGTATACTCAGTCAATTGGGACAATGACTTATTTTTGGATTGCTCTTCCTTGGAGAGCATTTTAGAGCAATGTACAATTCCCACCCCTCACCCTTAAAAGAGTTTCAATCTGACACTGCTATCAATACATCTAAAAGACAGTAAACAGAGCAAAACTTGAAACAAGATTCATATTTTCAAAACTGTTTGAACAGACAGAGACCTATAATTGAGCAATTGAGATCTATATATAATTCCTTTGGTGGGAATTCTCATTTGAGAAGATGGAATCAGCCTTACATCTTCAGGACTGGCATCTATGAGAAGGGTCCCACCTTTGATTGTCCTGGTACAAATCAATGTTATGAGCAGAACTTCTTCAGCTGGTCTTACTGCATGATATGGAGGAATACTTGAGTTCTAAGACAATAAACCATGGATAACTATAGACAAGCATGTTAGGGGAAATACAACCGATAAGCCTTAGATATAGGTAGACATTCAATTGTCTGGATGATGTGCTGGCCCAAAATAAAGTAGAGCCACCCAAATTGTGAGAAATCACATTTATGTTTTCCATCACTTGCATGAAATTAGATCACCTGGTCTTCATCAGATCAGCCAACTGTGTGTATATTTGTCTATAATGAGGTGTTTTCTGCATCAGTGACTATTTTCTCTAGGAAAAAATCTGGTTCATTGGGTCAAAGCAGTTGTCATCTCTTATATCAGGGGTCTTCAAAGTTGACAGCTTTAAGACTTTTGGACTTCAACTCCCAGAATTCCTCCTCCAGTCATGTTAGCTCAGGAATTCTGAGAGTTGAAGTCCACAAGTCTTAAACTTGCCAAGTTTGAAGACCCTTGTCTTACATTCTGTAGACTGCTACAAAACAGATTTGTGAACTTACCTTGAGTTTGAGGCATTCTACTAATAACAGGTCATATCCTTAAATATAGTGGCTAGTTCACACAGCACAGTAAACGTATTTACTGAATTAATCAGTTTACTAGGTTTGTATCTTATACTAAATCATAAACCAACCAGAAGATTTTAACTGGTTCAGATAAAGATTTAACTGCTGTACAGGTGAAATTCAAAAAAATTAGAATATCGTGCAAAAGTTCATTTTTCAGTAATGCAACTTAAAAGGTGAAACTAATATATGAGATAGACCCATTACATGCAAAGCAAGATAGTTCAAGCCATGATTTGTCATAATTGTGATGATTATGGCTTACAGCTCATGAAAACCCAAAATCCACAGTCTCAGAAAATTAGAATATTACATGCAATCAATAAAACAAGGATTGTACATAGAACAATATCAGACCTCTGAAAAGTATAAGCATGCATATGTACTCAGTACTTGGTTTGGGCCCCTTTTGCAGCAATTACTGCCTCAATGCGGCGTGGCATGGAAGCTATCAGCCTGTGACACTGCTAAGAAGTTATGGAAGACCAGGATGCTTCAATAGCGGCCTTCAGCTCTTCTGCATTGTTCGATCTCATGTCTCTCACCTTTCTCTTGGCAATGCCCCATAGATTCTCTATGGGGTTCAGGTCAGATGAGTTTGCTTTCCAATCAAGCACAGTAATCCCATGGTCATTGAACCAGGTTTTGGTGGTTTTGGCAGTGTGGGCAGATGCCAAGTCCTGCTGGAAAATGAAGTCAGCATCCCCATAAAGCTTGTCTGTGGAAGGAAGCATGAAGTGCTCCAAAATCTGGTAGACAGCTGCGTTGACCCTGGACTTAGTGAAGCACAGTGGACCAACACCAGCAGATGACATGGCTCCCCAAATCAACACAGACTGGAAACTTCACACTGGACTTCAAGCATCTTGCAGTGTGCGCCTCTCCATTCTTCCTCTTTTGAGATGCAAAAGTTGCTCTCATCAGAAAAGAGGACTTTAGACCACTGAGCAACAGACCAGTTCTGTTTTTCTTTAGCCCAGGTAAGATGCTTCTGACGTTTGTTGTTCAGGAGCAGCTTGACAAGAGGAATACAACATTTGAAGCCCATATCCAGGATCCGTCTGTGGTGGCTCTTGATGCACTGACTCCAGCCTCAGTCCACTCCTTGTGAAAGTCCCCAGCCCTTTTGAATGGCCTTTTCCTGACAATCCTCTCCAGGCTGCGGTCATCCCTGCTGCTTGTGCACCTTTTTCTTCCACACTTTTCCCTTCCACATAATTTTCTATTAGTGTGCTTTGATACAGCACTTGGGGAACATCCAACTTCTTTTGCAATTACCTTTTGAGGCTTTCCCTTCTTATGGAGGGTGTCAATGATGGTTTTCTGCACAACTGTCAGGTCAGCAGTCTTTCCTATGATTGTGATTCCTACTGAACCTGACTGAGAGACCATTTAAAGGTTCAGGAACCCTTTACAGGTGTTATTGCTTAATTAGCTGATTAGAGTTGGGACACTTTGAGCCTAGAATATTGAACCTTTTCACAATATTCTAATTTTCTGAGATTGTGGATTTGGAGTTTTCATGAGCTGTAAGCCATAATCATCTCAATTATGACACATCACGGCTTGAACTATCTTACTTTGCATGTAATGAGTCTATCTTGTATATTATGTTCACCTTTTAAGTTGCATTACTGAAATAAATGAACTTTTGCACGATATTCTAATTTTTTTAGTTTCACCTGTATTTGCACAGCACAGTATGCTTGGTTAATTTTAAGCTTGGTTACCTGTATGTGGTGATGGCTTAGCAAACTGAATTTGTCAAATCTGATAACATGATGTTATGAACTTGAGATATAATGCAACCTGGATTTTGAAAAAGTAAATAACTTCAGTCTTAAAAGTGGAAAAGTGGGTGCTAATAGATACCAAAAGACAAATGAATGAGAATTTTAAAAATTAATGTCTGGTAGAGAGTCTAGATCTCTGTTTGCTTCATGGTGCTAACACAAGGGCATGGGAAAATATGCAGGATAATATGTAAACTCAATCCCTGAAGACATATGTGGACACATCCATGATCTTTTCTTGACATGATATGGAAGTGATTGGTGAAGTAGAGTGGAATTTCAACTCTACTCCATACCATTGAGATTTCCACATGAACGCCTAATTCTGTAGGTACTACTCACCGAGGCCACTTTGGAGAACTGAACCCTTTCCTTATCCTCCAATACTCTACAAACCCCATCCTCTAGTTTCTTTCCATCATTCTTGTCCTTAGTCCCAGACTGGAATTTTGATAGTTTCCCACATTTGCATTAGCATGGCAGATAATAAAACAGGCCCACAAATTTGCTACTAACATGGCAGTGGACAAAGATCTCTACCTATCCATTGGCTTCTTCTTCTGGATACATAATTAGTAATTATTACTTAATAATGATGACAAACATCATCTAACACATTCTACATCATGGAGTCAATCAATTGAGCCTCTTCCTTTGGATGTCATATAATGATTCCAGAATCTGGTCAGCAAACCAGTGACTTCATCACTCCCCTAAATTGATGCAGTATCCACTTCTTCCTTGAATAATTTTTCCTGCTTCACTAATGATATGTATTATGTACAGTTTTGGGACCATATATATTCACCCTCAAGCATATGAAGCTGGATTATTGATTCCTGGCATTGGAATAACTTCCAGAGCATGTTGAAATCTCTTTGGTGATACTGTTTTTTTTTCTTTTGTTTTAAAGTTGAGACTAAGGAATGGTAACTGTACAGATCAGATTGTTCCAGCAATGACTTTCATTCCAGCCATTCTAACACTTCTGTGAATCACAGTTTTTCTTTCTCTCTCTAATCTTATCTGTCCACTCATCCATTCATTGTCTTTCTCAGCCACAAAATAAACTTCCTTGCTGGATTTCTTCTATTTATCCATCTAAACAATTAATTTCCCAAGTTCACACAAGTTTGCTAAACCATAATTTATTTTAAACATGCTTTGTTGACAGTTGCAAGAGCTGGGTCATAAAACACACTAAGATTAGGATTCATTGAGTAACCACAGTAGTTGGGCCCCTGCAATGTAAATCACAGTGGCTGGATTCATATAATCTGTTTGCAAAAAATGGGCAAGCCATATTGTGGCTTGCTGTGGTCTAGTTCATCTAATTTAGCCAGACTGCTCTTTTTTCAATATGGAAAATGTCAGGAATTGGTGGCTACTGATCTAGACCAAAGATTCTCAACCCTTGGGCTGCAGCCTACTACCTGGTCCATGGCCTATTAAGAACCGAGCCACGTGAGCGATGGCCTGGTGTGTGCAACTCAACTTGTGCAAATTGAGCTCAGTGCACTGGGCCACTGCTCATGCAAGTCAAGCTACACTTGCACCAGCCCACTCTTCACATGGCCCAGTTCCCCTCTTCCCCCACCCAGGATGCCAAGTGCAAAGGTTGGGGACCACTGATCTGGACAGAAGCAACAAAATATGCAAAATTTGCTTGGATGTGGCTAGAGGGCAATGATGCCCAGTGGCAGAAAAATAGGATGGCCAGAAAGCTCCAAAATTGGCCATGGACCTTCCACAGATCATAGACTTCATGGATGTCTAATGACATCTCCATCTGCTTCTTGTTTTGCTTCCTTACGTGGGAGGTTACATGCTACTAAAGGCAAATAATTCACCACAGTAGCTCTTAAGGAAGCCACTCAGCTTTCCATGACTTTGTTCCAGTCCTCTGAAGCATTAGGGGGCGCATCTCATGAGCCATATGGCCCCCTCCCCATTTGACAGTGACTGCTACCTTTGCAGAAATATTGTGTTTGATTCATGACGAAATGTACTGCTAGCATGTCACTTGCTTGCCTTGTTCCACTATGTGTGGGAGAAATCACCATTTGGGCTATACACAGTACTGTTCTTCTAATCATACTGTCTTTTCTTCAATATATATATATATTGCTGTTTTTTTTGTGTATTAAAATGTAATTTTTGGTGAGCAATGTAAATGGACTCATGTTTTTTATGCATAAATAAATATGTAAAAATCAGAGTCAAGCTGTTGGAAAAATGTTCCATCCATTGAATTGGAATAGACCCTATGCTTATATGCAAGGATAATCTGTTTGCCTAATTATCTCATCTTCTACAGGACAGCATGAAGGACAAGGAAGACATGAAGGAACAGGAATTAACATATTAACTGTGAATGGGAAATGGAAACCTAGCAAGACATTATGGCTTGGCAAGGGAAAGTACAGTACAAGTCTAACAAGCTCTTCTAATAAGACTGAAAGTGACAAAAGCTTTAGATATCTCCTCCTCCTCCCCCTTCCTCTCCCATACTTTAGTCCAGTGGTCCCCAACCTTTTTTGTACCAGGGACCAGTTTCACGCAGAAACACATTTTCAAGGAGGGGGGGGGGGCTTTTTCAAGGAGGGGGGGAGGGGGAGGAGTCCGAGTTTGGTGGTTTGCTTGCAGATGCTTCATTACCTGACTAGATAACATCTGATGTTGTTACCTAGTCGGGTAATAAAACGTCTGCCAGCAAACCACCAAGTTCAGGGAGGCTCAGGACAAGTCCCTGCACGATGGCTGAGAAGCCCCGCCTCTCAGCCCTGCCTCCCTCAGCCTCATCACTCAGGTGTCTCCCTCCCTCCCTCAGCCTTATCCCTCAGGTGTCTGCCTCGTTCCTCTCTCAGTCGTTCTCTCGCTCCTCCACCAGCCCAGGAAGAAACTGCTTCAAAGAAGCCGGCAGGGTGGCTTTTCCTGTCGGCGCAGCTCCTCCAAAGCGCCCGTTCACCCCCACCCCGCCGCCCGCGGTTCAATCCAATGCTCCGTTCTGCCTGCCTTCGTTTCTGGTTGTTTCGGAGCAGCTTCGGCTGAGTAAAAGAGGCGAATAGTTATTATTCTCAGCCAAAGCTACACTTAATTTCTTAAGCTAAATTTTAATTCACCTGAGTTTCAGCCCTTGAGTATCACTAAGTGACTCTAGTCTAGAACAAGCAAGAGCTGAAGAAGTTTCTTGGGTGAGAAGTGAAACGTCCTGTAGGAAAAACAAAGTCCAGTTGCCTCTTGAAAAAGCACTTTTGGGACAACCATGACCTGGCTGAGAATGAGACTGAGAATCTCCATAGACATTCTTGCTCTCTCAGTAAAGCAGGAGCATGGCTTGCATTTACTTCTCCCATTTGGTAGTTGGTGGGTTTGTTTGTTTAGTTTTTGACATTCATCATGCATACTTGCATGAGCATAAATGCATCATGTGCCACAGCTGCCTGTCACACACACTTGCATGGTGCTTAGCCCCTATCATTGTCTTTCTCCTCAGTGTTAATGACAGGCATCCAAGTATTTAGCAGCCTTTATAGAAGTGAGAGGTAACCCAATTAGACAAGCATGATCAAAATCAACAGGCCCATTTTCCTATTGTGAGAGCTCTCTGGTTAGGACTGATTTTTAAATGATGACATATGTATCATAGCTTAGGACAGAGTTCCCCAACCTTTCTGGGTTGGTAGCCTGGAGAAAGAAGGGTAGGTGGGAAAGAGGATGGTTTAACCAAGTTTTCTGTTATTTATTCCCAAGTTGGGTAGGAGCTCTTCTGCTTGTAACTGTGTACAAGTAGTCATTGACTTATGTTCACAATTGAGCCCAAAATTTCATCACTGCAGTCATTAAGTTACTGACACAGTTGTTAAGTGAATCTGGCTTCCCCATTGACTTGGTTGTTAGAAGGTTGCAAAAGGCCTTGGGACACTACAATCATCATAAACACATGCCAGTTACCAAGTGTCTGAATTTTGATCACGTGAACGTGGGAATGCCACAAAGGCTGTAAACATGAAAAACAGTCCTGAGTCACTGTTTTCAATGCTGTTGTAACTTCAAATGGTCACTAAATGAATGGTTGTAAATGGAAGACTACCTGTACTGTAATCTAGTAAACCTAAGGGTGAATTTGACTAGAAACTCCCCTCTTAGAAGGCTTGCCTTTACTGCATTTATGCTTTTATATGGCTTGTCAGTTTCGGAGAAAGCAATTGCCTTGAACTGGAAGTTCCATATCCATGGAAACCATGATTATATCAAAGGTTGTTGTTCACTTGGAATCTCCTGGTCCTACTAGTTGATAATCAGAGGCAAAATCAGGATTGCACTTGTACAGAGTGCAAAATACTTTAAGTTTGATGCTAGTCTTTTTCCAGCATTATTTTGATTTGTTTTCCATCTATGGTTAAAGTTTTTGCTGATATTGGAGTGATGAGATAAAGATAGCATTGTATGAATTAGCTCCAGACTTATTAATTTCTTACCCTTTGCTCTGCGCCCCTGTTCCTGCTGGACTGTGGACTGTAAAAAAATTAGAAACATATAAACATATAAACTGCATATAAAGAAAACTTGTATAAAATATTTTATGGATGGCATTTCTCACCAACAAAATTGGCAAAGATGTTTAAAGACATATCCGCTAAATGTTGGAAGTGTAACCAGACACCTGGTTCATATTATCATAATGTGGTGGACATGCCCAAAGGCAAAAAAATGCCCAAAGGCAAAAAAATATTGGACAAAAATACTTACTTAGTTGGAAAAAAAGACAAAGCAGCATATAGATTTGAAACCAGAAATATTTTTGTCAAGCTACCAGAAAAGTATGACAAAAGAAATATGTATTTGATTTTACATGTACAGCCAGAATTCTATTTGCAAAGCAATGGAAAAGTGAAGAAATCCCGACAGATGAGAGTGTAATTAAAATATTAGAATGTGCAGAAATTGACAGATTAATGCTTTCAATTAAGGAAAAAGAAGGAATTGGATATTTCTTGACATGGTATTTATTTTACCGATGGTTAGATAATAAAAACAGAAGTTAGAAACATGGGGATACAAAAAGGACTAATCTTATAAAGGAGATTTGTTAAAGTAGATAGGTATATTATTATTATTGTTGTTGTTGTTGAATTAATATCAATGTGATGAATATTATTGTAAACATTTTGATTATGATTTCCTAAAAAAATTTGAACCCAGACAACGCACTGTTTGATTGAAATTGAATTTTTACATGTTAGACAAATAAAACAAATTTTAAAAAAGATTAGAAATATGTCCTTTAATTAACAGCCCACCATCCCAAAAGAATCCCAAAACAAAGCAATGTTTGGAGAAAGCTTTAAAAAAAGTAGCCTGGATGTGCCTCATAATATTCCAAAGTATCAGGAATTATTCTCATGCTATCTTTAATTTTTCTCTTTGGCAGAAATCTATTTTGATTAGGATGGATAAAGTTATTTAAATATCTTTTCAGTCTTTCTGCCAAAACTGAAGCAAAGATTTTATAGTCCAAGTTTAATAGGGATATAGGTCTATAGTTTTTAACTTGCTGTGGGTCTGTATCTTCCTTCGGTATAAGTGTAATGTATGCTTCTGACCATGTTTTGGGTGTTCTCTTTGAAATAATTTCATTCATAACTTCTAGTAATTGAAGATTCAGTGTTTCCTGAAATGTCTTATAGCAGGGGTCCCCAACCACCGGGCCGCGGACCAGTACCGGTCCGTGGAACATTTCCTACCGGGCCGCCGGTTTGCTGGGCGCCGCCATCTTGTTTGACAAGAAAGTGCTTCCGGGTGAGCTTTTCCAGTTGGAAAGCGGCGTTTGGGTCCTGAAGGAATCCTCGCACCTTAGTTTCACCGAAGGGGGGGGCTTCGAACAAAACTAAGGCACGAGGATTCTTTCAGCACCCAAGGCAAGGCGAGCCGAGCAACCGTCCCAAAGCCGTCCCAAAGCGAAGCCCATCGACAAAGGTACAAAGGAGGAGTTGAAGATGGCGGGGAGAAGTGGGGGACGGCTGGCTGGCCGGTCGCTCGGCTCGCCTTGCCTTGTCATGCGTGCTGATGCTGGTACCGGGCCATGGATCAGTTTGTGATGCCGGTACCGGGCCGTGGCACAAAAAAGGTTGGGGACCACTGTCTTATAGAATTCCACTGGCAACCCATCTGGACCTGGTGCTTTTCCAGTGTTTTGTTTTTTAAAGCTTCTGTTAGTTCCATCATTGTTATGTTCCCTTCTAACATTATTTCAATGTCTTTGGGTATCTGGGATAGATTCACTTTCTGTAAATATTGCTTAATTCTTCTTGAATATTCTCTTGATTATACAATTTTCCATAATAATCTTGTATAATTTTTTTTCTTCTCTGCATTTCCATAGCAGACATGTCCTTGTTCATCTGTTAGTTGGTTTATCCTTCTTGATTCTCTTTCCTGTCTCAATTTTTAAGCTAACCATCTGCCTGGTTTGTTTGCATCTTCGAAATAATTTTGTTTAGCATTTCTAATTTTTTGTGCTAATTCCTCTTTTTCCATTAGTCCCATTTTATGTTTAGTTATGTCCATTTTAATTTTAATATCTTTTTTTGTGGAAATTTCTGTAACTCTTTTTCCAGTTTTATATTAATCTTCCAGTGTTTTAAAAGTTTTTTTCTGTTTTATATTTCTTTTTTCTTGTATAGTCTATTATCAAACCTCTTGTGTAGACCTTCATCGTGTCCCAGAAATTCTGTAAAGATGTATCCTCTTTTTTATTTTCTTTATACAAGAAAACCAATGCTCTCTCAATTTTCTGTTTTTAAAGTCTTTTTCCTTTAATATATTATTTAAAGTCCATCTAGATCTCCTCTTTTGTCCTTTCCATGTAACAATCATTGGATTGTGATCTGCCCAGGTACTTGTTTCTATTTCAATTTTTTGTATGTTAGAAAATAATTCTGTTGACATCCATATCATATCTATTCTAGACCATGATGCATGTCGATTTGAATAAAAAGTATATTGTTTATTTTCCACATTTCTCTCTCTCCATGCATCTTTAAAGTTTATTTCCTCTGTCATTCGACAGAAGGATTTTGGCAATGTCTTTCTAATTTTCTTTGTTGTTTTCTGTGTTTTATAGTCCAATTTATCATTAATTATTCCATTAAAATCTCCTATTATATAAATATTAGCATAGTCCAGTTCAATTATTTTCACATGTAGTTTCCTGTAGTTTCCTTCTTGGTTATCTTTTGGAGCATAAATTGCTATTAAAAGTGTTTTTACATTATTGTCCACCATCAAAATCCTTCCATCATCATCTGTGTAAATTTGTTCTGCAGGGATTGTCTCTCTAATGTATAAGGTCACACCTCTTTTGTTACATTGTGTAAATAATTTTCCTAATTTTTGTTGCTTCAATATATATTCATGTTTTTTAATATGTACTTCTTGTAGGCAGAGTATATCAAACTTTAATTTCACTAGTTTATGAAATACTTTTCTTCTTTTGGTGGCTAAATTAAGTCCATTTATATTAATCGTGATCAATTTTCTCTCATCCATTTTAGACTTTATAAGAAGGATTTGTTGCTCTAGTAGATCTTGGTTCTCATTGCTCTCTGGGTGCACCACCTACTGCTCCTTCTTCTTTTTCAGTTGCTGTTATGCACTCCTCTTGAAATCTGATTAGCGACTCTTCTTTTCTTGTATCTTCCTACTTTCCTCTAAAATATTCTAGATAGAATAGCTCAGCTTTTTCAACTGTGTCAATTGTTGTGCCTTTGTTCCTGCCAGGTAAACATGAGACCTTCTGGTATTAACCATCTGTAATTTACTCCATTCTTGAGTAACTCTTTAGTCAGAAATAGGTATTCTCTTCTTATCCCTCTCACCCTTCTTGGTACTTGTTTCAGTACCACAATTTCTTTGTCTTTATACTTTATCCATCATCTTCTCTTTGGTTATCTCTAACACTTCTGCCAGGATTTCTGTCATTATTTCAGCAAGGTTTTCACCCTTTTCTTCTTTTATGTTTTGGAATATCAAATAAAATTCTGACCTGTCTATTTCCCATCCCAAAGATCCTCTCCTGTCTCTTTCAACTTCACTCAATTGAGTATCAATATCTCCAATTTTCTTATCTCTTTGTACATCTTGTTCTTCGCTTTTCTTGAATCTGTCCTCATATTTCATTATCATCTGTTGGATATTGTCAACTTTCTCATCTGTCTTTTCTGTTCTTTGCTCAATATTCTCCATTCTCTTTTCAATGTTGTCTGTTTTTGCTTGTATATTTTGGATTCCTTGCATAATCATCTGCAGTATCACTTCCTTCTCCTGTTGCAACATCATCTGTATTGATCGTTGTCCTCCAGATGGTGAAGAGGAAGATGTTGATATTGAAGAAGCTGAGGCTGCTATTTTTCTACTCATCTTATAATACTTGATAAAAAAAGAAAGAATAAGAGACAAGGGCAGAAAACTGCCACTTCAATAAAAACTAAAAAGAGAAAAAAGGAAAAAGGAAGAATCTTCAGGCACTTGTATACCTTAATTGGTTCCAGTTATTAAAAAAAAAGAAAAGAAAAATATAAAAAGGATAGAGGATGAAAAAATAGAAAAAATAATAAAAAAATAGAGATCTATGTATTCCCCTTAATAAAAAAGGAAGAGCAAAAGAAAAGGAAGACAAATATATTCTAATTCCTGGATCAAAAGGCTAAAGTTCAAACATAAAAATCCAGCTGGAGGGGAAGTAAAAAAAAAAAAAGGATAACAAACAATTCTAGCTGGGAGCAAACCACTGCCACTTAAATGTCCAAGATTCTTTGGTAAATCAAATCAGAATTTACAGTTCTGTTTTCAAGGTCACTTCAATCTTCTTTCTTTCAACTTCAACTCCAGACTCTCTGCTATCAATAGTTTCACAGAAGAGCACCTGTATAAATAATCTACCATGCTCATCCCACTATCTTTTCAGTAAAAGGCTCAGAGTCCTTGAATGTAATGCATAAACAAGTAAAAAAGAGAAAAAAAAACAATGTATCCAAGCCTCTAGATGTCAGTGTTACTTATTCACTTTCACTTCCCCTCGTATATCCAAAGCCAGGAATAGATTTTTTTTTAAAAGTAAAGTCTTTAGGAAAAAAAGAAAAAGGTAAACCTCAAATAAAAAAGCTAAAAAAAGAAGAGTCCTAATCAAAAGAGACTTTCAAAGAGATTATTTAAAAAGCAAAAAATTAGAGAAAAAGACCATTCCAGTTTAAAATTGTGAAGCTTTAAGCAAATTCCAAGTTCCAATAAAAAGGAAAAAAAAAACCCTTCAGTTTAAATTTAGCTTAATCTCACCGCTTAACCTCTTTTGTCTTCACTTTTAATTTCACTTTAAGTCTTTTAGGGTGTTCTCTCCAAAAAATAATAAGTAGAAATTCATCCCACCAAACTGACACACTTTCTTTCCAGATCTCTTCCGTTCCGGAGCTGTCCCAGCTTCAGCAGCTTAAATGGCTGCCTCTCCACTGCTAACAAAAAGGGCTTCTCCTGGATCTACCAGGGACTTTGCGGTGTCCCTGGGATCGACAAGATATGCCCTTCTCTGTCACCGTCTCTACAGGATGGTTTAGGTCTGGTGGGACCGTCCAACAGCAGAGATATCGGTGGCAATCTTGGAACCTCAAGATCGCATGTCGTACTGCTGCGGCACCAGCGCCACCCTCCTCTGATGTTCTTAGATGCACAGAAAGCCTTTGACAATGTGAGTTGGCGATTTATGTTATTACAACTGGAACAAATGAGCTTTGGTAAAAGATTTATTCTAGCCATAGAAACAATATATTATAAGCAAACTGCAAAGGTTATGATAAATGGAGAGTTAACAGATTCTATAGATATAAAAAAAGGGACTAGACAAGGCTGTCCACTGTTGACTCTGTTGTTTGTGTGGACATTGGAAGTGCTGAATAGAAACATTAGAGAAGAAAGAGAAATAAAAGGAACAAAAATTAAAAAGGAAGTGTACAAATTGCAAGCCTTCCTTTGGTATAAGGAACTAAAACACAGGGGTATTTTAGAAGACATTATATTTGAGGGGCATTGTTTTTAAACTGGGAGAAGATAAAAAAAAACAATATTACTTAAAAATTCCATCATGGATATCTACTATCAAAGCTTTTTCTTATCCAATAACATATAAAAAGAAACAAACAGTTAGATATGGTGAGATATTGAATGAAAAGGGTGAACTTAAATCTACGCAAGCACTGGAAGAACAAGGTATAAAAATGAATTGGTTTTCATATGCACAAATACAATCTAGATTTGATAAAGATCTTAAAACAGAAGGTTTCTATGATAAGTTGACTGATTTAGATAAAATTTGATAGGTACTGATGAAAAGGTAATTTAAAAACTCTATGGACATTTATTAGAATTTAAATTAGAGGAAGAACAAGTTAAAGAAACAATAATTGCTTAGGGGGAAAATTTTGGATACAGGATTGATTTACAGAAATGGCAAAAATTGTGGTCTCAAAATTATAAAATGACAATGTCAACTGCTTATAAAGAAAATTTGTATAAGATATTTTACAGGTGGCATCAACCCCTGACGAGAATTGCTAGAATGTTTAAGAACAAATCGGATAAATGTTGGAAATGTCATCAGATACCTGGTTCATATTACCATAAGTGGTGGACATGTTCGTATGCAAAAAGATATTGGACTAAAATCCACACATGGTTGGAAAAAATGATAAAACAACACATAGACTTTAAACCAGAGATATTTTTACTGGGAATTATACCGGAAATATACAACAAAGAATTGAAATATTTGATTGTAAACATTTTAACAGTGGCTAGAATTGTATTTGCTAAGAATTGGAAAAATGAAAAAATACCTATGCACGAGGAAGTTATTAAGAAAATTATGGACTGTGCTGAAATGAGTAAATTGACATTTGAAATTAGAGATCAAGAAGATATGATATGGGACTTATTTTATCAATGGCTGGATAAAAAGACATGGCAATGAAATAGACTAAGTTTCATAATAGGAGATCAATAGATTGATATAGAATATAATATAAAATATATAACCATTGGATAAATGTATAATATAAATTTATAATAAAATCTAGAATATCTCATATAAAATGATGGAATAATAGTTTAGTCAAATGAATGATTAATAACTGATAAATATATAAGCATATACTAGATTGACAATTTGAGAATTTATATAACTTGTGAGTAAGGACTATGAAAGAATAGCACAAAAGATTTGTTATACATATATATGCACTGTATGTATATAATTGGAAGATGGTTTATGTTTCTATGTTTTTGTCTGTATATGTTTGTCTTAAAAAATAAAAATAAAATTAAAAAAAGTAGTCTCAGATGATGCCGCCCATGCCTGTTCGGCTTTATCTGATGAAAAGCCAGCCTTCAGATCAATTCCAAATGAATGTAACATGCATGAAGAGTTACAGATTGGGAAAAGGGAACCCATATTGCATACTTGTTTTGCATGGTTTTAGCTTGCATGGACAAGCAATACTGGAACTGAATGGGCCACTTCAATACTTTTTTTTGATTAATTCAACTGAAAGGATTCTTTTCTGGGGGAAATGTGAGAGACACAGAACTTTGTCCAGCTGGAAAAGAGTCTTCTTCACTGCCCCATCTCAGTGGGCCATGAGATGTCATTTGAAATATAAGAAACAGTAGTTTTGCAGGACCCCCCTAACTATCATCCCTAATCCCAAGAAAGCCCCATGGCTGCTTTAAAAAGCTAACACAAAGGGAAGTTATCTTGATCAGAGACTTGGGGATGTTACTCTCCTCTTCTACAAATCCCTCTTTGACATGCAAATCCTCTACAGCCCATCTCCTCCCTCGGCACACTTCCTCCAACAGTATTCCCTGCCTTGCATCTGCCAGTTTGGCCCCATCAGCCCCCTTGGGGAAGGTGTGGGGCAAGAATAAATGTTTGTTCTGCTCTGTCCCTTTAATGTAGAGCCAGCTGCTCTTCATCTCCCAGAGGGACTGACATCAGATGGCAGCAGGACAGACCCTGTGGGCAGTCCTCATTAATTGGTACTTTGGCAAAAATTAAGACTTAAAGTGGGGAAATGTGTCGGGGCAGCAGCTGGGAGGGTTGTGGGTCCCATTTAATGTATTACCTGTTGCCTTGCCTGCATGACATGACAGATTAGGCTGTTTATTTAGCACCCAGCTAAGTGCCCTGTGCACAGTGTACATGGTCCATTGAGGCAATCAAAACATGACAGAACAGGCTCAGACTATTCTTCTGAGTTTTAGACAGAGGGGAAAAAAGCTTCCATTTACCCTGGAAGCTGTCATCACATACTGACACGTAATCTTGAAGAAGAATAAACACAGTGGTGTGGCACTTTAATGGGATGCTAAGTCCATCAACTGGATTAATAGCATCCATCTGGAAAAAAGGCATCTTTACCACTTGGTTAAACCCCCTTGCATTTCTGCCAGGGATAAATTAGGTCCTCTTGTTTTGCTTATTTTAAGGTCCTTTTCCTATGGAAAATTCCTGGTTTCCTTTGGATATTGTCCACCTTATTATGCAAGTCACAAAAACATCATCTCATTTGGTTCAGGTTCTTGAAGAAGTGTGTTTCAAGGCTCCGACTAACCAACTCAAGCAAATCAGAACTTTGACACTTGGCTCCTTTTGAAAAATCAGTACTTCATATTGGCAAAACTTTAATGGAAAACCTAATCTAAATCTCTCCCGTGGTTTCAGTATATTTAAACTAGGAAATAACCCCAAGTTACAGGTCACATTGGCCAGTTGGGTTAATTGGCAGGCTCTTCAGGCATTCCTTCCCCAACCTTATCTGCTGCCAGTAGAGAAAGCTCTTTGTTTTCATGAGAAAGCTCTTTGTTGTGTCTAGTAATGCATTCCAAACTCCTTCCCCCTTCCCCCTCTGTGTGGCAACTGAGGAACAGAAAAATGGCTGCAGCCAGGTCCAGTCTGAAATTGACAGTTGGTTCTCCCCCACTAGTTAGTGAGGAGTATCTGGAAAATACCAGATGCAGATATGTTAGTTTTCCCTTAGCCATCCCTGCCACCACTCGGACTTTGCCCTTCCCCAGTTTCTTCTACAGCCAACAGATCCACACTCACACTCCCTGTCAGCTGTTCATCTTCTTCTTCGGATTCAGACTCTGACAGGAGCATGACAGGTAGAAAAAACTCGGGGAAGATCAGAGATAGAGAAGATGGGGGAAGCAACCACTAACCCTAGCACTACCCCAGCTGGGGTCGTGCTGCAGGCAAGTCACTCCAGTGAGGCAGCCCTTCCACTGGTGGCCAGTCTGGAGGTCCATGTGAAAAGGACTGAGAAGTCAGTGACATGGGAAGAAGGCCCTAGCCACTGAGCACCTTTATCCAGCAGAGGTCGGTGCCAGGCATAAGTGGATGCCAAAGGCCACTGAAATGGAATTTCCTCTGAGGTTCCCTCACTTGCCGGAGACAATTTGGGTGTCCAGCAATGAAAAAGGACACTAAAACTTATGTAAAAGTTGTGCAACACACACGGCTATAAAAAAAGGACTTGGGAAACCCCCAGGATTGCTACAGGTGGCTGAATCGTCAAGACTCTGGGAGGAAATGGCAATGGACTTTATTGTGGAATTCCCAGAAAGTGGAGGAAACACCATAATTTGGACAGTGATAGATCTTTTTTCCAAACAGGCTTATTTCATCACCTGCTCTGGCCTCCCCATTCAGCTTATAAACTGGCTAAGCTATTCCTGAAGCACATTTACTGACTGCATGGAGTCCCAAAGAGGATCATAGCTGATCAGGGAGTCCAGTTTACAGCTAAATTCTGGAGGAAGTTCATAAAGTCAATTGCGTCTTCCCAGGGGCTTAGCTCAGCTTTTTATCTGAGTATTAATGGGACAGTAGAAGGTGTGAATGCAGTACTTGAGGTGCGATGTAAAATACCAACAAACCAACTGGGCTGATTTGCTACTTTTCACTGAGGTGGCATTCAAAAAAATTTCTTCCAGTTCTTCTTTTTGCATTATGTTTAACTTATGTTAAATCATCTCCATTTGGTTTTTTTTAGATTTACCTTTTGTGGGGGTTTTTTTGTAACTCTGCTTCAAATCTTTTATATTCTTCTAAAGTCTTTTGATATTGTTTCTTTTTCTTATTTTTCCTCACTATATAAGTTATAGCTAATCCCCTAATATAAGCTTTTGCTGTGTCCCACACCATTTGTAGTGAGGTCTCCTCTTTCCTGTTCTTTTTTTACAATCCCATTTCTCTTTCTGTATAAATTCTTTATCTTTTAGTATAGATTGATTTAAAGTCCATCTTACTCTTCTCTTACTCTTCCAACTAATTTTAACTGGATTATGATTGGCCCATAGTTTTGTTCCTATTTCTACTTCTTGTACATTTGTATTTTGTTCCAAGGTCATTCAAATCATATCCATTCTAGACCAAGATTGATGTGTGTTTGAGTAAAATGTGTATTGATTTTCCCTGTGTTCATTTCTCTCCACGTATCTTGTATAGATAGTTCTGTCATTTTTAAAAAAAGTTCTGGGTAGAATATTTCTTGGTTGTTGTTTTTTTGTTTATGCTACTTTTGTAGTCAAGTTTTGATCAACTATTGCATTAAAATCTCTTAAGAGACAAATATTTTCATACTCTGTTTCAAGTATCTTATGGAGTTTTGAATAAAATTCTTCTTGTCCATTATTCACTGCATAGATAGCAACTAAGGGTATCTGTTTTGAATTTAAGATCACTTCCACCATCAAGATTCTCCCTTCTTTATCTTTAAATTTTTGATTAGCACTTATTATTTCTTCAATATATAATACCACCTCTCTCCTTTTTTGTTGCAATAGTGAGGAGAAAAATTTCCCCAATTTAGGGTACTCCAATAATTTATTATGGTGTTTTTTTAATATGTACTTTTTGTAGTGATATTATGTCTAATCTTAATCTTTGTAATTTTATGAATACTTTTTTTCTTTTCATAGGGGAATTCAGTTCATTTATATTAACTGATAGCATATTTATTTCTTCTTGCATTGTGGGTGCCACAAGGTTCCATCTTAGGCCCAGCACTCTTCAATTTCTTCATTAATGACTTAGATGAGGGAATAGAAGGGGAACTTACTAAATTTGCAGATGATACTAAGCTGGCAGGAATAGCTAACACCCAAGAAGATAGGCTTAAGATCCACATGGATCTCGACAGACTAGAATACTGGGCCATATCTAACAAAATGAAATTCAATGTAGAGAAAAGTAAAGTCATGCACTTAGGCAAGAAAAAACAAAAGTATACATATAGACTGGGTGAAACCAGGCTCAATAGCAGTAACTGTGAGAGGGATCTTGGAGTCTTAGTGGACAACCAGCTAAATATGAGCCAGCAGTGTGCAGCAGCAGCCAAAAAAGCTAATGCAATCCCTAAATTGTATTAACAGAGGGATACAATCAAGATCAAGGGAAGTACTAATACCACTCTATAAAGCTTTAGTAAGACCACACCTAGAGTACTGCATCCAGTTTTGTTCACCACGTTATAAAAAAGATGTTGAGACTCTAGAAAAAGTACAGAGAAGAGCAACCAGGATGATTAGGGGACTGGAGGCTAAAACATACAATGAACATTTGCAGGAACTGGGCTTGGCTAGTCTAGTAAAGAGAAGGACCAGGGGAGACATGATAGTGGTCTTCCTATATTTGAGGGGCTGCCACAGGGAGGAAGGGGTCAAGCTATTTTCTAAAATGCCTGTAGGCCAGACAAGGAATAATGGATGGAAACTGAACAAGGAGAGATTTAACCTGGAAATACGGAGAAACTTTCTGACAGTGAGAACAATCAACCAATGGAACAGAAGTTGCCCTCGGAAGTTGTGGGAGCGCCATCACTTGAGACTTTCAAGAAGAGATTGGACTGCCATTTGTCAGAAATGGTGTAGGGTCTCCCACTTGGGTGGGGGGTTGGACTAGATCAGGGGTCCCCAACCACTGGGTCCCAGACCGGTACCAGTCCATGGAACATTTTCTACTGGGCCGCCGGTTTGCTGGGCGCAGCCATCTTGTTTCAATGAGAAAGTGCTTCCGGGTGAGCTTTTCTGGTTGGAAAATGGCGTTTGGGTCCTGAAGGAATCCTCGCACCTTAGTTTCATAGAAGGGGGGGCAGCTTTGAACGAAACTAAGGTGCGAGGTTTCTTTCAGCACCCAAGGCAAAGCGAGCCAAATGACTGTCCCAAAGCTGTCCCAAAGCCCATCAACAAAGGTACAAAGGAGGAGTTGAAGGTGGCAGGGAGAAGTGGGGGACAGCTGACTGGCCGGTCGCTTGGCTCGCCTTGCCTTGTCATGTGTGCTGATGCCGGTACCGAGCCACGGATCATTTTGTGATGCCGGTACTGGGTCGTGGCACAAAAAAGGTTGGGGGCCACTGGACTAGATGACCTACAAGGTCCCTTCCAATTCTGATTATCTGTTAAATCTGTTAAACTTATATATAGGTCTTATGCTCCTAGTTTGCTCTTATTTCTCTGTGTTCCTTTGCTGTTGCTCCTTCTCTTTCTGCTTGTACTTTTTTCTCTGCTTCATCTTGTGTGCACTTTTCTTCTGTCATTGGCACTTCTTGTCCTTTATACACTGTTTCTCCCCTTGTTTCTTTTTTATTATTAATTTTTTTTTAATATAATCATTCCATCTTCAGTTGAACAGTGTGTTGCCTGGGTACAAATATCTATGTTAAACAATGATCAAAATTACAACATCCGTTGTTAAATTAACATTGATTCTGCAATCTTTAATATAATAATATCCCACATATTAATTCTACAATATTAACATAATAATATTCAACATACTAGTCATAATATTTACTTATCTCTTTTAATATATTTTCTTTATTTTGTTTCCCTATTTCTAACTTCCATTTTTATTTTTTAATCATTGGTAAAATAGATCCCATACCATATTGTTATGTCTCCTCTTGGAGATTCAAACGAACAAACACAAAGCAGCCGTTTCACAATCAAATCAAACTGAAGGAAAATAACAAGATAACGACTGGCAGAAACGGTTAGAATTCCCCTTCAAAATTCAAACAAACAGAGATCTCTTTGCAGTAACGTCCTCACTCAAATAGACATTTTGTTTCTGGCAAAAGGCACCAGCTCAGCTGTGTCCTTTTATACCCATTAAGGCAACGTGCTAATTAACTGGCTTGCCCTTCAGATTAACGTTCCCTGGTTCTGACGTCAATCCACGATCTAACAGTCATCAGATTCAAAATTCCTAACAGTACCAATCCTTCCAATCACAACACTATCCCCCACCGCAGGGCCCTTCCCCCGAGTCTGATGTTTAACTTGACGATGTTTCGTTGACAACCCCACTCTGTCTCCCACAGCCAATGGAGGCGTCTCTCGTTCCAATTGTCTCAGGTGGTCTACACATTGGAGACTTGGAAAAGAAATACCGTTCTGCGACCAAGCCACCAACGGATTGTGCAAACGCAACCAGGACATTCCGAGCACCAAAGGGAGATGAAGGTTCGAGGTGATATAAAAACTTATCGCCTCCTCATGATCCCCAATGATCATACGCACTGGCTGGGTGGCGAAACAAATGGGCCCAGACTTGAGCTCACGCCCATCCACGGTTTCCACCTTAATGGGTGGATGTACAGCAACCAATTGGATCCCATAGAGCTTAGCAAAAGCTCGGTCCATAAAGCTGGTTGTAGTCCCTGAGTCCACCAATGCAACAGCAGGAATTCCCTCCTTCTGTGACTGTAGAAAAATTCGAGTGTCCAAAAGTAAATGCCAAGGAGGGCCAGGATTTACTTCAGCAATTTGAGGTGGAGATGTGAAATGTGTCCGACCTAGGGTTTCCTTGAGGTCAGGTCTACCCTTTTTTCCTGACGAGCCAAGAGTGGTTTCAGGTACGGGTCTGCGGTTCCCTCTCCGATTGCAGGAATTAACAAAATGTCCCAGACCCCCGCAATAAAGGCACAAGCCTTCCTGGAACCATCTCGAACGTTCCTGCGCTGTTAAGTGAGGGCGGAGTGCTCCCAACTCCATCGGCTCCTCTGTCTTAACCATGGGTTGGAAAACTCTCGGTGTCGTGGGTTGTGCACGAGAAAATGAAGATGGTTCCATACCAAGCCGTTTGCGTCCACGTTGCTGTAAACGAGCTTCAATTCGTAAGCACTGAACTATCAATGCATCCAAAGTTAAAGCCCTCTCTGCATGGACCAGCTCATCTTTGATGGCATCAGACAAGCCTTCCTGGAATGCAGCCATATGAGCCGGTTCGTTTCAGTTGGATTCCAAACATAACAAACGAAATTCTGCAACGTAATCCTGCAGGGAACGTTTCCCCTGATTTATGTCCCATAAACGTCTGTCCACAGTTTGTATCTTAATTGGGTTCTCAAACATCACTCTCATTTGCTGAAGAAAACCCTGGAAATCATTCAACAATGGGCTATCTTGAACTAACAAAGGAGTAGCCCAATTAGCAGCCTGCCCAGATAAAAGGCTAAGAATGAATCCTGTCTTGGCCCGATCATTTGGAAAGTTTTCAGGCCTCAAGGACATAAATAATTGACACTGCCCCCGCTGCTGCCGCTTCTGCCCCCGCCGCCACCCCCACCGCCACCGCTTCTTCTCCTGCCACCGCCGCTGCTTCTGCCCCCGCCGCCGCTGCCCCCACGGCAGGGGAAGAAGCGGCGGCGGCGGTGGGGGTGGTGGCGGGGGCAGAAACCGCAGCAGCAGAAGCAACGGTGGTGGGGGAAGAAGCGGCGGTGGCAGCAGAAGCAGCAGCGGTGGCAGAAGCGGGGGTGGTGGCGGGGGCAGAAATGGCAGTGGCAGAAGCAGCAGCAGTGGCGGGGGAAGAAGCGGCGGCGGCGGCAGAAGCAGCAGCGGTGGCGGGGCAGAAGCGGCGCGGGGCAGCGGCGGCAGGGGCAGAAGCAGCAGCGGTGGCGGGGGAAGAAGTGGCGGCGGGGGCAGAAGCAGCAGCAGCAGCGGCGGCAGGGGCAGAAGCGGTGGCGGCGGCGGGGGCAAAAGCCTTCCCCCGCCGCTGCAGCAGCAGCAGCAGCCGCAGCGGCGGGGGCAGAAGCCTTCCCTCGCCGCTGCTTCTGCCCCCGCCGCTGCTGCTGCTGCTTCTGCCTTCCAGTCCTGCCTCATCCAGCCGGGCTATTTGCAGGAGGAGAGGTAGACGTGAGGCAGGCGAGCTTTCTCCCCACCCCCGTCCCCGCAAAATTTGGCCGGAAAATAAACTGTGATAAAAAAACCGTGATAAAAAATAAATAATTTTTAATAAATAATAAATAATAAAAACATCTCACTAACTTTATTTCCAAATAAATTTAATGTTAACTATGTTTTCTATGGTTTTTTGGGATGATCGGGTATCGTTACTGTTATTTTATTTTATGTGCGGCCCAAACCAAATTTTCATCTTCTAATGTGGCCCAGGGAAGGTGAAAGGTTGGACACCCCTGGTATAGGTATTCACGGAAATGTTTCACCCCCAAGATGGCAGCCAAGGCTTCCCTGTCCAGTTGGCTGTAGTTCCTTTCGGTCTTGGACAGCGTCTTGGAATAAAAGGCGATTGGTGCTTCTCTGCCACACTCTGGAGTGTGTGGCTAAGTATTGTGCCTATTCCGAAGGGTGAAGCATCACAGGTGACAATCAGAGGTAGTGTGTCACTGTATTGTATCAATACAGATTTTGATGTGATTAAGTCTTTGATTTTTTGGAATGCTGCTTCTTCTTGGTGGCCCCATTTCCAATTGGCTTTTTTATCCAGGAGTCTATGCAGTGGTTCTGCTACTTTTGCCTTCTGGGGCAGAAAGACATGATAAAAATTAATGAGTCCCAAAAATGCTTGTAAATCCATTTTGTTTTTGGGTCTGGGAGCTTCTTTTATTGCTCTTCTTTTTTTTGTGGGGTGGATTCCTGCTTCATCAATAAGGTATCCTAGGAATTCGACCTGATTTGTGGCAAGTTGACATTTTTCTTTTTTAACTTTGAGTCCTGCTTCTCTAAATCTTGACAAGACTGCCCTTAATCAGTCTTTTAGTTGTTTCTTATTTTCAGCTGATATTAGTACATCATCGAAGTAGGGAACCACCCCTTTTAATCCTTGGAGAAGGCGTTCCATCAGCCTTTGGAAAATGCCAGGGGCCATGCTGACACCGAATTGTAATCTATTGCATTTAAATGCTCCTCTATGTGTTACGATAGTTTGCGCCTCTGCTGCCTCGGGATCAACGAGTAATTGTTGATATGCCTGTGCGAGATCGAGCTTTGCAAAGATCCTTCCTCTCCCCAATGAATGCAGCAGGTGTTGGACTACTGGAACAGGATATGCACTCTGTTGCAATGCATGGTTCAGCGTGGCCTTATAGTCACCACAGATGAGCATGGACCCATCAGGTTTTATAGGGGTCACAATCGGGGTTTCCCATCTGGCATGGTCGGTTGCCTCTAAAACCCCTGAGTGATGAGCTTGTTCAGTTGCTTGTCAATTTTTGGCCTTAGCGCAAAAGATACCCGTCTGGCTTTAAGCCTGATGAGGGCTACGTTCGGGTTTAAGCTAAATGATATAGGGGTCCCACGGTACTTGCCTAAAGTCCCATCGAATACGTCATGGAATTTGTCCATCAGGTCTCTCTCCCAGTCTGTCATGTTGACGCTGTTTATTCCTGTCACTTCTATGCCGAGTGGTTCGAACCATTCTAACCCGAGCAGGCTGGGGCAATCTCTGTCAACAATGGTTAATGGAAGAATCTCGGTGTGTTTTTTAAATTGTACTCTGAAATTTCCCAGTCCTACCACAGGTATCTTGTTGCCCTGGTAGTCCTTGATGATTAGGCTTTGCTCTTCGAGTTCTCTATGTTTTATGTCTGGTATCAAATTTTTTATTGTGTTCCATGATACCATTGATAAATACAAACCGGAGTCTACTTCCATTTCACATGGTTCTCCTTCTATCAGGACGTTGATTCGAACCTTCTTAGTGTTTGTTGTTCTGGCCAACCCAATGGTGATTGTCTGATGTGTCTCTTCCTTCTCGCTGAACCTTTGATTTCTATGATTCTGGCTCCAGCGACTTATGGTTGGTTTTTCCTTGTTTGGGGGGGGGGGTACTGCCGCATTTTCTTGGACTATAGCTCTTTTTGTTTCGGCAGACCCTTGCAATGTGTCCCCGTTTTTCACAATGCCTGCATGTGGCATCCAAGAATCAACATTCAGACCTCGGGTGGTTTCCGCCGCATCCCGCACACTGAAATTCAGGTTTTCTTCCTTGTCTCTCTCTCCAGTTCCTTTCTGAATGGAGTCTGTTTACCTCCTCGTCTTCATCTTCAGAGCCAGTTGATGATTCAATATCTTCATGGTGAGAGGTTGTGGCAGTGTGCTTTTAGGCTCCTTCTGTTTTCTTTTCTTTATTCAGGCTCGGACTGTTTGTTGTATTCATCTGCTTCATTTTTGCTGCAGACTTCTTTGCTGCTTCAGCGGCAGTTGCTTCAGCAATGGCTTCGTTTGCAGTGATGTTGGGTCGGTTTAACAGTTTGCTCTGTAAGGTAGCATCTCTTAGTCCAAGGACTATATGATCCCTCATGGCTTCATCCATGTTGAGGAACTCGCATGCCCCCCCAATGTCTCTTAATGCTGCTACGAAGTCTCCAATACTCTCGCCTTCTAGTTGGTCACGCTTGTAGAATTCGTGTCTTCTAATGAGATTAGACATGACTGGTGTGTAATGGTTTCTCAGCATCCGATTTAGGTCTGGCCAGGCCATCTGTTTAACATCATTGGGTCTTGCTAATGCCTTAGCCATTTTAAAAATAGTCGGGCCACAATGCGTCAGGAATACGGCTCTCTTACTCTGGTCAGTGATTCCCTGCAGTTCGTTGCTTTCTAAAAACACCAGGAACCTGTCAATGTATGACTTCCAGTCTTCTTTGGCTGGGTTGAACGGTGCAGGTGGTGAATTGTTGCCCGCCATCTCATTGGTCTCTTGGCTATCATTGCCATGATCTTTGTCCCTTCGATCCCACCTTCATCACCAGTGTTCTATCATCAGGACAAAGCAGACTCGAATTGAGTTGAATTCAGCTCTTTATTAGCAACCAGCAACTTCAACTGAAGTTGAGCCACAGCATCCCTTTTTATAGCGGCTGCTCGTGGCTCGCAACCAATGGCATGTATTTAAACTTCCCGCCACTTACACGGCCAATCAGAAACCGCCCTTCTTAACCAATCGTTAAGCTATGTTAACTAACCAATAGGAATGTAGTATTAGAAGTCTATGTTTGAATACACTACACCCCAAGTGTGATTGGATACACAAAGAATTTTTCTGTGTGCATATGCTCTCATTGTACGTAAGAAAAGATACATTCATCAAGAATTATAAGGTACAACACTTAATAGTAGTCATAGGGTACAATAAGCAATCAAATCATACTAGGAAACAGTCAATAAAAATCATAAGGATGCAAGCAACAAAGATACAGTCATACAGTCATAAGTGGGAGGAAATGGATGAAAGGAAGGATAGGAAGATTAATAGTAATAGTAATGCAGACTTAGTAAATAGTTTGACAGTGTTGAGGAAATTATTTGTTTAGCAGAGTGATGGTGTTCGTGAAAAAACTGTTCTTATGTCTAGTTGTTCTGGTGTGCAATGCCCTATAGTATGGGTCTCCAACCTTTTGGACCTCAGGGACCACCAAATTCATAATTTTAAATCCTGTGGACCACTAATATGAATTCAGCATGCCGCTCGCTGAAGCACCTGGACTCCCACTGATGGGATGGCGTCCTTCAGGCACTTAGTTTAGCTGCCTGTTTTTGCAACCTTAAATACTCAGAGTCATTTGGACCCGTTTCCCACAGAAAACAAAACACCAGGATCTCTCTCTCTCTCTCATCTCTCTCTCTCTTTCTGTCCCCTTCTCTCTCTTTCTTCCTTTTTCCCTCTTTTTCCCTCTTTCTCTTTCTCTCTCTCTCTCTCTCTCCCCTCTCTCCCCCCCCTCTCTCTGTCTCCAGGGGGTGGAGGGAAAGGAACCTCTGAAATGATGCTGGGTGGTGGAAATCTGATGTCCGGAGGCAGACAAGCCACGTGCTGAAGACCAGATAGCTGGCAGGGAGGTGGGGCAACAGGGGTGATATTGGTGGTGGATGGACTAATGCGCACAGGGAGGGAGGGGAGGGCACAGGAGATCGTGACATCAGAGCCCTTCCTGGGTGTTCCCTGGCCTAAAAGGGAGTGGGGGAGAAGGGACCTCTGAACTGTGTTGCCTCCTGCCTCTGTGCATCGAGGAGGCTGAGCAATGCCCTCAGGTGAAGATGTTGCAAGGGGAAGACTCAACCCCTCCCCTCAGGAGCCACAAAGCATTCATCTGTTGGGTGTATGAGTGCTTCTGGCAAGGAGGAAGAGAAGCACAGTGGGAAGAGGCTTGGTGTCTGCCAGAGGGGTGGTGAACACTTTGCGGCTCCTGAGGGGAGGGGTGCAGGAGATCATGCCTTCCCTTCACAGGGTAGGGAACACTTGGGAAGGGCTCTGATGCTGTGATCTCCTCCTCTCAGGAGCCAAAAAGCACTTGACATCCCTCTGGCCACCTCCCACCAACAAAACACACATAGTTGGGAAGATGCCAGGAACCCAGATAAGCCTCAATGATACCAGATAATTCACAATTTGCTCCCAACAACTTTGCTGTGCGCAGCTTCTCTTTTTAAACACTGTGCTCCCAGCTGCAGCTAATGAAGGGTATCAGGGCCCTTTCCTCCCCCACAAGCCACACAACTCACATTGCTCCCTTCTTCATTCCTCCCTGTGTGCCCTAGGATGAAGAAGGGGTGGGTTTGGGTCTTCCTCCAGATTCGCTCTCCCTTGCTCTACCTCTCCCCTGCTCTGCCTAGCCAGCCTTTGCCCTTCCCCAGTTTCTTCCACAGGCAACAGAGCTACACACACTCTCCGTCAGCTGCTTGGCCTCCCCCTCCAAATCAGATTCTGACAAGGGCATGACATTTTATCTCTATATCTTGTCTAATATTTCTATTTAATACCTCCAGCAACAATATAAATAATAGGGGAAACAAGGGGCATCCTTGTCGTGTACCTTTTTTAATAGCAACCTTCTCTGTCATATCTCCATTTACCATCACCCCTCATTTCTTGTTCCTCTTCCATGTTAAAATGGTGATCATAAAATTCCATTGCTTTGTCCAATGAGTCCAATCTATGTCTTTTTTCATGCCAAGTAACTAATATTACCTCAGGTATTAGCCATCTAAAGTTTACATTGTATTTAATCAACACTGTAGTAAAAAATTGTATTATTTCTGAAAGTTATTTAGTCTCCTAGGGATATGTTTCAAGACTAACAATTGTTTCCCCTTATGTTGCAATGGTTCATCTTTAGCCTCGTCTCATCATTTTTTTTCAAAAAGCTTGCAAGTTGTTCTCTTGAAACTTTTAGAATACACATGAATTCTCCTCACATAATTCATGTGTATTCTAAAAGTTTCATCTATTTCTTCTTCCATTTCCTGCTTATCCATCCCTAGTGCCTTCTTCTCTTCTATATTCTGAAATCTTGGTTAGTAAGCAGCTTTTTCTGTTTCCAACATTATCATGGTGCTTCCTAGCTCTTTATTTGCTTGTATCAGTTTATAATTCATGCCATCCATTTTTTTCTCTATTTGTTCTGATTTCTCCTCCATTTTCTGAATCCTTTGCTTATTTTTTGTTATCATTTGTTGAAAGTTCTCAAATGTTTCATCATATTTAGATTTCTTTTTTCTTTCATCTCTCCCATGTCATTTCTCACTTCCCTATATCTTTGCTTATCTCATTATGGTTCTTTGTCATGGACTCCTGTAGTGACTGAAACATCACCAACATTTCCTTTTGAATTTGATTTCTCCATCTATAACATACTCTCCATTGACCTCTAATTAGATGCACTTGAGGAAGCTGATGATGGTGTAGAAGATGCTTTCTTTAACAGATTAACAGAGTTGGAAGGGACCTTGTAGGTCATCTAGTCCAACACCACCACCCCTGCCCACCTTACACCATTTCTGACAAATGGCAGTCCAGTCTCTTCTTGAAAGCTTCCAGTGATGGAGTTCCCCCAACTTCCGAAGGCAAGCTGTTCCATTGATTGATTGTTCTCACTATCAGCAAGTTTCTCCTTATTTCCAGTGTTGGAAGAAATTTCCTGAGTTTGTTTCCCAGCTGGGAAGCAGTCTCTGATGCTGAGAAGAACTAGACAGAGAAGCCAGCAGCCAGAAAAGGGATCCTTTAATTCAGGAAGGCAAAAAAAGTAGTGACACAGCTCTAGCGTTCTTCTCTATTTTGGTTAAATTTGAGGTGCTTGACATCTCAACAGAATAATATTAATTCCTTCTTTCTTTTCTTTCCTCTATTTGTAAGCTAGCAACAGGTGCACCCACCAGTCCTGCTAATAGCTAAGAGCAAAACCAAAAGCTAACCACCAATTGCACCTCAACACTTCAATATGCCATGTGTCAGATAAGAACAAATTCAATTCCATCCAATTCAAATTCAATCAGTCTTCAGTATCTCAGTATTTCAGTGTCAAAATCAACTAAATTTATAATAACTCAGTAAGGTACATATTATCCATAATGAACAAAGGATTCAGGAAATGGAGGAGAAATCAGAACAAGTAGAGAAAAAAATGGATGGCATGAATTATAAACTGATACAAGCAAATAAAGAGCTAGAAAACACCATGATAATGTTGGAAACAGAAAAAGCTGCTTACTAACCAAGATTTCAGAATATAGAAGAGAAGAAGGCTCTGGGGATGGATAAGCAGGAAATGGAAGAAGAAATAGATGAAACTTTTAGAATACACACGAATTATGTGAGGAGGCTAGATAAGTTCAATCTAAGTTAAGGATATGTGCTGTAAGCACAGTGTTTGATTTTTCAATATTCCAATAGTTCACAGGGTCAATCCACACTGGCCATATTTTATAAGAAGAAAATCAGAAAATAAAAAGGGAAAGAGGAAAAATATTTATCCTTAAGAATGTCTTTTATACTGTTTTATCTTGTCTTCTATCAATTAGTATTTGTAATCCACAAGGCCTTTTGTGTCCCCAGTCCTTAATACTCCAATGTTCCAAAATGTCAAACTAAACCCAAAGTCTTCTTCCCATGTTTTCAAAATAAATATCTGTTCACTTTTTCCATCCATCAGCCAAAAGTATTTATAATCCACAAAGATTCTCTGTAACTGCCACCTATCTTGCTTTTCCCACAATAGTTTCCAAAACAAAATTAGTCTTTAGTCTATTTCTAAACACCAGGTGCAGCAGTCTTCAAAACTAAGTATTTTCAACCTCTTATTTAGCTTAACCAGTTCCAAAATATTTTTATATACTATCTTTGACCAGTAGGTGGCATCCTTACTTTCTTTTTCCTTTTCCACCATAAGTTTAGGAGTCAAGGAAGAGGGGGGAAAAACATAGGGAAAATAATTCAGTAGAGGTACATATTATCCATATCCTTAACTTAGATTAAACTTATATTGTTAAAATACTCAACCAAGTCTTTCTCTTCTCATTTTAAAAATAATTATTCATTTATTTCTCTTTCAATTTCAGGGGATGTATAATCAGCTCAAAACTTTCACTCGCTGCTTTCCATTGGAGGGGGAATACTACTTCAGCAACAGAGTGGTCAACGTTTGGAATACTCTACCTGACTTTGTGGTTTCTTCCCCAAACCCCAAAAACTTTAACCTTAGACTGTCTACTATTGACCTCACCCCTTTCCTAAGAGGTCTGTAGGGGGCGTGCATAAGTGCACCAATGTGCCTACTGTCCCTGTCCTATTGTTTGTTTTTTTATTTTTTTATTTTTCTTATATGTATCCATGTATTCATAACTATGTTTGATCTTATACCTATTATCTTTTAAGCAATTGACAAACCAAATAAATAAATAAAATTCCTTCCCTCCTTCTCTCTGGAGTCTCCCTTCTTCTCAAAAGTACTTTTCTGAGTAGAAATTAGGCTAGGGGTCCTCAAACTACAGCCCGTGGGCCATATACAGCTTGTCAAGGCCATTCATCCAGTCTGCATGGGACCACAAGGCTGCCTTGCCTACCAGCTGGCTCTCACATTTCTTCCAAGCGCAGGACTTACCTTCGTGAGCTGGAAGTAGAAGGTAAGGCAGAGAGCTACTGGAGGCAGGGGGAGGCCAAAAACATGCCAATTTTTGGCTGGCAGAAGGCTTCTGGGGGTCAGGAAGACCAAAAATGGGCCACACAGATGTCCCGGAAGACCAAAAATGCACCCATTTGGATGAAAAGGGAAGGAAGGAAGGAAGGAAGGAAGGAAGGAAGGAAGGAAGGAAGGAAGGAAGGGAGGGAGGGAGGGAGGGAGGGAGGGAGGGAGGAAGGAAGGAAGGAAGGAAGGAAGGAAGGAAGGAAGGAAGGAAGGAAGGGAAAGAAGGGAGGAGAAAGAAAGAGAGGGTTTTTTTGTGGGGAGGAGGAAGCAAAAGAAGCAGCATTCCTTGACTGGGAACCGGGCAAAGGTGGAAAGGGAAAGTAAATTTCAGACCCTGCAAACCAGGTGCAGTTCCTGCCGCTTCTTGGAAAGGAAGGAAGGGAGAAAAAGAAGAGGCCAAAGCTTATGTAAGAAGAAAAAAAAGAAACAATAGGACAGGGATGGTAGGCACATTGGTGCGCTTATGCACGCCCCCAACAGACCTCTTAGGAAAGGAGTGAGGTCAATAATAGACAGTCTAAGGTTAAAGTTTTTGGGGTTTGGGGAAGAAACTACAGAGACAGGTAGAGTATTCCAGACATTGATCATTCTGTTGCTGAAGTTGTATTACCTGCAATCAAGTTTGGTGCGGTTAACCTTGAGTTTGTATCTATTGTTTGCTCTTGTATTGTCATGGTTGAAGCTGAAGTATTCATTGACAGGTAGGACATTGCAATGTATGATTTTATATACCATACTTAGATCAGACCGAAGACAGCATAATTCAAGGTTTTCTAGGTCTAGAATTTCAAGTCTGGTGGCATAAGGTATTCTGCAATGAGTAGAGTGGAGAACTCTTCTTGTGAAATATTTCTGGACTTTCTCAACTGTGCTAATATCAGATACGTAATGTGGGTTCCAGACCGATGAGCTGTATTCGAGTATTGGTCTAGCAAATGTTAGTGTGATATTACCAGAGAAAAAGCTACGTAGGATTAGGTTAACAATTCTTAATGCCTTTTTGGCTATGTAGTTACAGTGGGCTCTAGCACTTAGATCATTAGAGATGAGTATTTCAAGGTCCTTTACAGAGCTTGGATCATCAACAAGGTCTTGACTATTCAGCTTGTATTTTATTTTCTGATTTTTTTGCCAATATGTAAGACAGAGATTTGAAGTTGCCATTTGTTTGACCATTCTGATACATAGTCGAGATCTTTTTGAAGGGTAGCAGTATTGTCTGTGGTATTGAACAGCTTTACATCATCAGCAAAAAGAATGCAGTTGCTCTTAATATGATGACAGAGGTCATTTATGTAGAGTATGAAGAGAGTTGGTCCTAGAACACTTGGGGGACACCACTATTGACAGGTACAGAATTTGATAGAACACTCCCAATTTTGACCATTTTTTGTCTGTTTGACAGGAATGCTTCTATCCAGTTATGCAGTTGTCCAGAGATACCATAAGATTTTAGTTTTATGAGTAGTTTGTTGTGTACCACTGAATCAAAGGCTTTACAGAAGTCTATGTAGATTGCATCTATTGCTTTGCCCTGATCGAGTTGTGTAGTCCATATGTTTTTGCAGTGTAAGAGTTGCAGATTACAGGATAGTTTTTTCCTGAAACCAAATTGTTTATTGGAGAGTAGGTTGTTTGTCTCTAAGTGGAGGATAATGGATTGGATAATAATTGATTCCATGACTTTACAGGTGACACAGCATAAGGAGATTGGTCTGTAATTTTCAACTAGGCTAGGGTCTCCCTTTTTGAAGATGGGGATGACCGTGGCTTGTGACCATAGGTTAGGCAAGGAGCTGGTCCTGAAAGATTTTTCAAAGATTATGCTTAGAGGTTCAGCTATGGCAGCGGATAGCTTTTTAAAGAAGTAGGCACATATTCCATCCAGTCCAATAGATAGAGATTGTTTTAGATTGCGTAGTGCTTTTTCAACATTGTCTTCTGTAAAATCAATATGTATTAGATCACTGTAGTTGTCTTTGGTTCGGCTAGGAAATACTGGGCATGATCCATTGCTGTTTACAAATACTGAGCCAAAGAATGTGTTAAAGATGTTGGCTTTAATGGTGTCGTCGTTGCAGTTTTTATCATTAGGTCCTATCAGGGGTGGGATGGACCTTGAGTCTTTTAGTTTGTTGTTTACGAAATTGTAAAAAGCGCGGGTGGAATTGGTGCATAGAAAGTTTTCTTCTTGTTTAATGTGATAATTGGTGCATTCAGTCTTTATCTGGTGGCATAAATTTTTGTATCGGCTTTTGAAATTGGCAACATGACCAGATTTGTTTTTCTGTCAGAGTGATCTCTTTTTGGATTGAAGTTTCCTTATTATTATGGGTAATCTGTTTTTTTTGGGGGGGGGGGAGTTGTTGGTACAAATAGTTTGATGACTCTTTTGATTTCAAGTTAAAATATGTGGTAATGGTCTTCAACAGTATTGCATCCAGTGAATAGAGATTGCCAATCAAGGGATGAGAGATTGTTGTCTATAAGATCATAGTTGCCTTTTTTGAAGTTATAATTGGGGATTACATCATTGTGATGATTTTTGTGTGGCCGTATGTTGAGGCAAGTCAATCATATTGTGGTCACTGCTGGAAAAGGGTTCTTTAATTTGTACTCTGTAAATTACATTCAAACTGTTGCAGAAGATAAGATTGAGGCAGTTGTTTAGTCTAGTGTTGTTGGTTACTAGTTGTTCCAGTCCCAGATTTGTAACAGCATTGTAGAAGGTTGCGTGTGTGGGTTCAGTTGTACATTCATTTAGGATCCAGTCAATATGAGGTAGATATCCCTGGAACTGATATTGACTGGCTGGCATTTGATCTCTCCCACTTTAGCTTCCCTGATTAATTGCTAGCCTTCTTTAGTTCAGAAGCAGCCAGGAGGAAGGAGTTTCTCCCTAAGTTTTTAAAGTTGCATTGTTTTTCTTCCTACTTGCTTCACAATGCAGTTCTCCAGCTCTGGGAGCGTCATTTCTGGGCTGGGTGCTTTTTCTTTTGGATTCGGAAGAAAAGGAGGTGGGGGGGAGGAGGCAGTGACTGAGGCTCTCTGACTTTGGATTCATCTCCTCTGCGTCTATTTACTAAGGTTGCTGAGATGAACATTTTGCTAAGGATCTTCTGGCTTCCCTGCTCATTTGGTAGCCTTTAGTTCAAAAGCAGCCACTTGGGAAAGGAGAAAACTGGGGGAGGGGGGTTGTTGTTTCATTGCCTGTGTTCCAGAACCTAAATTGATTAGCTGTGTAATTACCAGAGCAAGCCTATTTAACTTAAAAGCTTTTCGTTTCTTTCTTGGTCACCAATTCTAAACTGAGGCAGGACATAAAAGAAGAAATATATTGATTTTAGAGAGATATTAACATGATTCTTTTAGATAGTGAAAATGTCAGATCACAGGTTCATCTGTTGGTCACTCATATTTGTCAAGCAGAAAGCTTTGTTACAGATAACCGCATGTATCATTTGCAACAAAACCACGAACGTACTGCAGGAAGCTAGATGCTTTAGCAAGGCTCTTGTGATATCTAGCTACTCTAGCCTAGCAACAGGGGGCTGTAATTCAAAGTATCCAATGGATGAATGACAAGTTACATTTCTGTGGTTTACTACTTCTGAAGTGTATATATGTGAGAGTCAGATCTATAGGAAGTTGTTTAAATGTTGCTTCAGCTATATTGCTCTGAACCTTTGCACAAATAAAAGCAACTATTCTTGATTCCTGAGTCTTGTCATTTCCTGCAACAAAATGAAACTTGAGGAGGACCTGTCCTTAGTTACTTTCTGGTCAGTCCTCCTGATTTGGCCTCTTTTAGATTTAATCAGCATTTCCTTAATGTATTGCCTGTAACATTTACTTTATATACTTTATATATAATTGTTGTGACTCCGAGACTTGAACCTGATCAGTCAGCAGATGTGGGTTCGAGAGAGGAAGAAGATCTGGCACTGAGATTTGAACCTGCATTATTAAGTGATTTGGAGGGGAGTCAAGTAGAGGGAGAGGAGTTGGATTTGAGAGATGAACCTGATTTATTGGAGGATTCAGAGGCCACGCTCTCCCCTGAAACTACTTCCCTAATTAAACCTCAGGTGTTAACTGTTAATCAGGAAAGTGTGTCAGAAGTTTCAAGCGGAGATGAAACTGCCGGATGCTGGATGGATGCCAGAACTAGGAGAAGATTGAGACATCAATCTCAATTAGAAAAGAGACGTCCAGCAAAGGATTAATTAATGAGACTGACACGCCCTTTCTTAGAGGATATAAGGGAGCGCACGACTTTGAAATCTTTTCTGGAAACAAAGTGAATCTTGCCTTGGAAAGACTAGCGTCTGATTACTGCGTTGTGAGTTACGAACTTTACAGAATTGCCGGACAGATTCTAGGAGGATTGCCAAAGGACTGTGATAACAGAGCAATTGAATCTTCTGCCTCTGGTTTTGTTTACGTAAAGTATTTGAACTATATAACTTGAAGTTTCATCTGTGGATACAGGTGGGACAGAACATTATTGTTTCCAGCCAAACTAAACCATCTTAAACCAAGATGGACCCAACCCAATTGAAACAACTGGTGGAGCAACAACAGCAACAAATTGACCAACTCTTACAGAACAACCAGGTTCTGCAACACCAGGTAACACAGTTGGTAAACCATCTTTCACAGCTACAGGCCCTTGTTCCTCCCCCAGTTCCTCCCCTTAAGAAATGCCCAGTATCTGTGCCAGATAAATTCTCAGGACAGACTGATATGTTTCCGGCATTTATGGGACAATGCCAATTATTTATGTCCTTGAGGCATGAAGATTTTCCGGATGACCGGGGTAAGGTGGGATTTATTATTAGCCTCTTATCAGGTCCAGCTGCTGGATGGGCTACTCCTCTGCTGATACAAGATAGCCCTTTACTAACTGACTACCAGGGTTTCCAGCAGCAATTACAGGTCATGTTTGAGAATCCCATTAAAAGCCAAACTGTGGCCAGACGCTTGAAGGACATTCATCAGGGGAAACATCCTTTGCAAGAATTCATTGCAGAGTTTCGTCTGCTCTGCATGGACTCTACTTGGAATGAGTCAGCCCACATGGATGCCTTTCAGGAGGGCTTGGCTGACGACATCCAGGATGAGCTGGTGCATGCAGAGTGGGCTCTAACACTGGATGCCTTGGTCATACAATGTCTACGTATTGACGCCCGGCTTCATCAACGCAAAAGCAAACAACCAGTTCCGGAACCGCCCTCTCATTCACAGCTGCAACCTCCAGTACAACCCACGCCCTTGGTATCCCGCAATACTGTGACCAGGACCGAGGAGCCGATGGAGTTGGGTGCACTCTGCCCGTGGTTGCTGGCGCGGGAACGCTCGCGAAGGTTCCAGGGAGGTTTGTGCCTTTTTTGTGGGGGGCCGGGACATTTTGCCAGTTCTTGTAAATGGAGGGAGACATGAAGACCAGTGCCAGAATCGAATCCTGGGCCATCGGGAAATGGGGTGGGCCTGACCTCAGGGAAACCTTAGGACGGGCACGTATCTCCCCACCACCCAAAGTGGCTGAGGTGAACCCTGGCCCTCCCCGGCATCTACTTTTGGACACACAGGTTTTCCTACAGTCCCGGAAGGAGGGGATTCCTGCAGTTGCGTTGGTGGACTCAGGGGCTACAACTAGTTTTATGGACCGGGCCTTCGCAACTCTTTGGTTGCTGTGGAACCACCCATCAAGGTGGAAACCATTGACGGGCGTGAGCTTAAGTCGGGACCCATTCGCTTTGCTACCCAACCATTGCATTTGGTTATTGGAGACCACGAGGAGGCGATTAGCTTCTATATCACCTCGGACCTTCATCTCCCTTTGGTTCTTGGTGTGTCCTGGCTATGATTGCATGTTCCTTTGGTGGCTTGGGCGCAGAACGTCATTTCCTTCCCAAGTCTCCAGTGCATGGATCATTTGAGACATATCTGCGCTGGTCAGGACATTGCCACCCCCGCTGTTTCCATACCACCGGAGCTATCAGACTTCTCCAACGTTTTCAGCGAGAAGGAGGTGGATCAGTTACCACTGCATCGAGCATATGACTGCCCCGTGGACCTTCTACCTGATGCTCCACTGCCCAAGGGGCGATTATATTCCATGTCTGAGCCCGAATTGGCTGCTCTTTGAGAGTTTCTGGATAAGAACTTGGCCCGGGGATTTATCAGACCATCGTCGTCTCCTCTTTCTGCTCCCGTTCTTTTTGTGAAAAAGAAGACGGGGGAGTTACGTTTGTGCTGTGACTACCGCTGGTTGAACGCCATCACGGTGAGAAATAGTTATCCCTTGTCACTCATTCCAGAGTTGATGGAGTGGTTGAGGGAGGCCACTGTGTTCACCAAGCTCAATCTTCGAGGGGCCTACAACCTGGTGCAGATGCACAGGGGGGGACGAGTGGAAGACAGCATTTGGCAGCCGATACGGACATTTTGAATACACCATAATGCCATTTGGGTTAATCAACGCTCCCGCGGTTTTCCAGCACTTAATGAACAACATTTTATGGGACATGCTGGATCGGTTTGTGGTGGTGTACCTGGACGACATTTTGATCTACTCTCGGTCCAGGGATAGCCACCTTTGCCAAGTCCGTCAGGTATTACAACGTCTTCAGGAGCATGAACTCTATGCGAAGCTGGAGAAATGCCTCTTTTTCCAGACTTCCATAGAGTTCTTGGGGCACATCATCTCTCCCGAGGGCATTGCAATGGACCCGAGGAAAGTTGAGGCCTTGTGTAGTTGGGAACCCCCTCGTCGAGTAAAGGACGTGCAATGTCTCTTGGGGTTCGCTAATTACTACAGGACCTTCATCCCGGACTTTGCCAAGCTGATGGATCCCATCACCCAGTTCCTTCACAAAAAGGTCCCGTTCCAGTGGGGGCCCCCACAGCAACGGGCTTTTGAGGTTCTAAAGAAAGCCTTCATTGCCAAACCGATATTGAGGCATCCTGATCTGAATCGTCCATTTCTGATTGAGACAGATGCCTCCAACGTAGCTATTGGGGCGGTGTTGCTACAAGCCCCAACGGATGGCGCACCTTTTTTCCCATGCGCATATTATTCAAGGAAGCTCACAACTTCTGAGCGCAATTATACCATTTGGGAAAAGGAGTTGCTGGCCATCAAGGCTGCGTTCGAGACCTGGTGACATCATCTCGAGGGGGCTCGACACAAGGTGGAGGTTCGGACGGATCACCGTAACCTGGAACATTTGTCCACTGCCAAGAAGTTGAACCAACGACAGATTCGGTGGTCGTTGTTCTTCACTAGGCTCAACTTTTCAGTCACATACATTCCCAGTGGACAGAATCGGAAGGCGGATGCCCTATCTCATAAACCCGAGTACCATAGTCCTGAGGACCCTCTTCCTCCAGGTACGGTTCTGCCACTGGAAGCTTTGGCTGTTATTCAGGACCTGGTGGATTTGAGGGCTCGAGTAAGAGAGCGTAGACGCTTGGTCACAACAAAGAATGGGGGAAATTGGACCTGACTCCCCATGGACTCTAGAGAAGGGCTTGCTACAGCATCGAGGACTATTGTACATACCCACCAGGACGCTTAGAGCCCTCATCATGACTCAATGTCATGACAATCCTGCTACTGGCCATTTTGGCTTCTTTAAACTCTTCACCTCATCACACGGACTTTTTGGTGGCCGTGAGTCCTACATGACGTTTTTCCTTACGTCGCCTCTTGTATTATGTGTCGACAAGCGAAGGCCGCGTCGGGTGCACCTCCTGGACTCCTTCAACCACTGCCGACTCCGGGTAGACCATGGGGGGCGATCTCCATGGACTTTTTGATGCACTTACCCTCGTCATCGGGGTATACAGCGGTACTCATGATGGTTGACATGCTCACCAAGATGGCTCATTTTATCCCTTGTCGGAAGTTGCCATCAGCCTGCACTACTGCCCAGTTATTTCACAGCATGTTTTCCATTTACATGGTCTGCTGGACAGGATGATTTCAGATCGCGGTGTCCAGTTTACCACTCAGTTTTGGAAGAACCTCATGACGGCATTACAAGTGCAGGTGTGTTTGGCGTTGGCACACCATCCAGAGACTGATGGTGGGACTGAGAAAGTGATTGGCATCCTCATTCAATATCTGAGATGTTTTGTCAACCATCGGCAGAACGATTGGGTGACTTACCTCCCTTTGGCGCACCATAATTCGCACCATACATCTACTCGTGTAACGCCATTTTATTTGAACGTGGGCTACCATCCACGATTTTTCCCATTGTCAATTATGGACTCCCTGGTCCCAGAAACACGAGAATTTCTTGAGGAGTTGCAGTTGGTTCACCGATTAGTGGCGCAACAACTGGAACAGGCGAAGGAGGATTACAAACGGTTTGTGGATTGTTCACGTCGGGCGATGCCTCTGCTAGCTGTGGGTGACAAGGTGTGGTTATCCACAAAGCACCTTCGGGTCGATCGCCCGATTAAGAAGTTGAACCACTGCTTCATTGGTCCATTCCCTATTGAGGCAGTCATCAATCCCGTCGCGTATTGACTCACCCTGCCGCGCTCCATGTGCATTCATCCTGTCTTCCACCATTCCCTTCTGGTTCCTGACTCCCCATCGTGTACACTCCGTTCTCCTGAAGGTGCGACTTCTCCATCGGTACCCAGCAATGAGACTGTCACTGATGCTACGGTTGTCAGCGTTCAGGATTCTCACTGGTTGAAAGGACGCTTTCAATACCTCGTCGGGAGGATGGCAGATGGCGTGGAGGTTCTCTCTTGGGTGGATGCTTCCACGGTTTGTGCTTCGGACCTTATCCAGAGGTTCCATGAACACTTCCCGTCGAAACCGCATCCAGCTCATCAGACTCAGGGGATGGGCCCTGCAGTGAGGGATAGTGTTGTGACTCCGAGACTTGAACCTGATCAGTCAGCAGATGTGGGTTCGAGTGAAGAAGAAGATCTGGCACTGAGATTTGAACCTGCATTATTAAGTGATTTGGAGGGGAGTCAAGTAGAGGGAGAGGAGTTGGATTTGAGAGATGAACCTGATTTATTGGAGGATTCAGAGGCCACGCTCTCCCCTGAAACTACTTCCCTAATTAAACCTCGGGTGTTAACTGTTAATCAGGAAAGTGTGTCGGAGGTTTCAAGATGAAACTGCTGGATGCTGGATGGATACCAGAACTAGGAGAAAATTGAGACGTCAATCTCAATTAGAAAAGAGACGTCCAGCAAAGGATTAATTAATGAGACTGACACACCCTTTCTTAGAAGATATAAGAGAGCGCACAACTTTGAAATCTTTGCTGGAAACGAAGTGAATCTTGCCTTGGAAAGACTTGCGTCTGATTACTGCGTTGTGAGTTACGAACTTTACAGAATTGCCAGACAGATTCTAGGAGGATTGCCAAAGGACTGTGATAACAGAGCAATTGAATCTTCTGCCTCTGGTTTTGTTTACGTAAAGTATTTAAACTATATAACTTGAAGTTTCATCTGTGGATACAGGTGGGACAGAACATATAATATTTACCTTTCAAAGCAGATTGGGTATGTATGTGAGCGAACAAATCCATGGGGTTTGTGTTTGCCTACAGACAATCTCAATGGGGTTTATATACTGTAATTTGAAATCTGTTCATTTTAAATAAAGTAAAAAATGCAGATTAATATTGCTGGAAGTAGTAACAAAAGGTCATTCCATGAGTTAAATGCCTCAGAAATCAATTTACAATACATAAGATAAAGGTATGTGGTGCATTCAGAGAAATGCAATGCTAATGGATTTTAGAGTGGTTCTCTTCCCCAAATCTTGGGAGTTTTAGTTACAGTCTTAATTAATGCAGTTCTCTGTCTGGTTTATTGTGTGGTCTTCTGCAACAGATCAGAAGTTATTTTGAAAGAAATCCTGTTTTCTTCTTTTTTTAATGGCCTATTCTAAGGAGCCTGAAGCTACTGTTGTACTGAAGTTAGGCAAGTGGCAAGAAAGTTTGTGCTCTTTTTCCCGTGGGAGAGGATGTCTTATTAAAATAATAAATAAATGCCTTAGATTCATCAAGTACAGCTTAGAAAGGGCAAAGGCAAAAAGAACGGCTAAATTGGCCATGCCCACCTAGCCATGCCCACCTAGCCATGCCCACCTAGCCATGCCCACTCAGTCACATGACCATTTAGCCCAGCCCCCCAACAGTCTGAGGGACCATGAATTGGCCCCCTGTTTAAAAAGTTTGAGGACCCCTGAATTAGGTGATCCTTACCCAGATCCAGTACACTGTTTCCTTTTCTACTTCTCTCTGTGCTTTCTTAGTTCCAGCTATCATAGCTCCGGTTCAGCCATTAATGGTCATTTTCTTCTCTGCCTGTCAGGAAGATTTCCCTGGATCCAGCAAAGTGGAACGCCATCCACTTGTGATCTACAGGAGCCCTTCCTATCTTATCACCCCTTCGAGGTGACTTCTGGCTCAGAAGAGTCTCCAGACAGGCAGAAATCAGTTGTGCTTCACGGAGTGCCACTTGTCACAACTGTCCTGCTGTGATATCAGCACAGATGACCACCCTGGGGTAAGTTTATGAGATTTGGTTTAATGTCAAGGCTCCAACTAACCAACTCAAGCAAATCAGAACTCTGAGACTGGGCTCACTCCGAAAGGTCTTCTTTAATGAGTTCATCATATAGGCATAGCTTCAATGGAAAACCAAATCTAAATCTTTCATGCAGTTTCAGTATAATTAAACTAGGAAATGACCCCATCCCCAAGTGTCACAGGTCACTTTGACCAATTGAGTTAATTGGCAGGCTCTTCAGGGACTCCTTCCCCAACCTTATCTGTTGCCAGTAGAGATGACCTTGGTTTTCATGAGAAAGCTCTTTGTTGTGTCTAGTAATGCATTCCAACCAGGGGTGGGACTCAAATTACTTAACTGATTCTGAGGGCGCGGTCTAATTTGTGGTGTGGCTTGGTGGTCATGTGACTGGCTGGGCATGGCTTGTGTGTAAATATTATAAATATTGATGTAAATATTGATTTTTTAATAAAAAATAGCAACTTTTACCCAAAATCAGGCAAAGCAGGCAGGCAGATTGAGTTGTGCACAGAATCATACATTCACTCAGAGATCTACCTTTCTACAATCTGCTACCTGAATCTGCACTGAAAAATAGAAGCTTCGATCCTAAGGAAGGTTCAGCTCTGCTTTTAGATTAGCTAGAAAGCAAGAAATCCAACGAGTTCCTACTTTCTAGCTACTCTAAAACTCACAGCACAGAATAGCTGATGCTTGGGGGGCGGGGAGGAAAAATAGCAACTTACCAAATGCAGGCAAGTTTGATGGCACACATGCCAGGTAAGGAGTGAGTGGCTGGGGATGGGAGGGGCAGGACCAGCCAGTGGTACGATTTGCTGGTTCTCCAAACTAGGCAGAATTATAACAACTGGTTCTATAGAACTGGTCCAACCAGGGAGAATCCCACCCTTGATTCCAACTTCTTTCCCCCCTTCCCCCTCTGTGTGGCAACTGAGAAACAGAAAGATGGCTGCAGCCAGGTTCAGTTTGAAATTGATAATGTGGGCTTCAAACAATATCCATTATTAGGTGGGCAGGTGGTATAGATAGAAATCTAAACATTCTTAGATGGTGGAAAGCAATGGGTTCACACCAGACTTAATGAATATAGATAGTCCTTGTTTAACAACCACAACTGGAACCAGCACTCTATTGCTAAACGGCATAGCTATTAGGTGGGGCTTCCTGTGACTACAACTTGTGATTTTACTGTCTCCATCGACTGTCAGTTGTAAGATGGCCATGGAGTACACAAATGGCAATCATGTGATCATGGGACGCGCAACTATCATAACCCCAAAGACTGGCCATAATTATTGTTGCGACCAGCAAGGCTTTTTGAGCGGGAGCCAGAGAAGCCTTTAATTGGCTGAGCCGTTTGACAGCTCTGTATAAAAGGAGCTGTCAAATGAAATCAGCTGTCTCTCTGTCTCTCAGCTGCTGCCGCAAGCTCACAGCTAGCCGCAGCTGAGAAACAATTTATCAATAAAGCCTGTTAGTTTTATTTTCACCTCTGCCTCGTCTCTCCCGCACGCCAAACTCAAAAAATATTTTTTTCAGTGCTACCATAACTTTGAACAATTGCTAAACAAGTAAAGCAAGGTCTATCTGTAAAGTTTATCAGTTTCATCCTTTCTTTATAAAGTTCATCAGATAACTTGCCTATATTTAGCCTCAAGTATTCTAAAGCTGAAAAAGCTGAGGAAATTCAGAATAATTCTGTTTAGCATTTCTAATTTTCTGTGCCAGTTCTTTCTCTATTAAACCCATTTTATGTTTAGTTATGTCCAATTTCAATTTAATATCTTTTTTCTGTGGCATTTTCTGTAATTCTTTTTCAAGTCTTTTATACTCGTCTTCCAAGGCTTTAGTGGCTTGCCTTTTCCTGATATTCTTTTTTCTTATGTAATCTATTATCAAACCTCTGGCATATGCCTTCATTGTATCCCAAACATTCTGCATTGAAGTATCTTCTTTTTTATTTTCTCTAAAGAAAAAAGCCAGTTCTTTCTCAATCCATTGTATAAAATCTTTTTCCTTTAAGATAGCTCCAAAAGCTATTGGAAACAGCTCCAAAGCTATTGGAAAAGATAGAGACATATGGCGAGGTGGCTGGTCTGAAAATAAATAAAGATAAAACAAAGATCTTGACAAAGAACATGCTACTAAGACAAAGAGAAGAACTGGCAGACCTTTTGAAAATCCAAGTCACGAACAAGGTCAAGTATTTGGGGATATACTTGACATCAAGATGTAGTACATTAAAAGAGAATAATTATATTAAACTTAAACAATAGATAGCATTAGATTTGAAGAAATGGGAAAACTTACAATTGTCATTAATAGGGAGAATTTCAACAATCAAGATGAATATTTTACCCAGAATCTTATATTTGTTTCAAACAATACCAATTAGACTCGGAAAAGGCTATTCTGAAGACTTAAATAAAATTGTGCTGAAGTATATATGGCAAGGTAAGAAAGCAAGAATAAAGCTAAAGCTTTTGCAAGATGCTAGAATTAGAGGAGGTTTTGGCCTGCCTAATTGGGAGTTGTACTATCAAGCTGCAAATTTGATGTGGGTCAAGGAATGGATAACACTAAGAAAGACTAGATTGTTGACACTAGAAGGTCATGATTTGCTGTTGGGTTGGCACACTTTTTTATGGTATAAGGGAACTAAAACACAGGGTTACTTTAGAAGACATTATATACGGGAGTCTTTGTGGTTAAACTGGGAGAAGATAAAAAGACAATGTTATTTGAAAATTCCAGTTTGGTTATCGATTATTGAAGCATTTTCCTATCCTATAATTTATAAGAAGGAACAAACAGTTAGATATGGGGAACTATTGGATGAAAAGGGTGAACTTAAATCGATACAAAATCTAGAGGAACAAGGTATAAAGATGAATTGCGCAAATACACTCAAGGTACGATGAAGATTCTAAAACAGGGATTTTAGGATAAACAGACTGATTTAGATAAGATTTTGACAGGTACTGATGAAAAGGTGATTAAAAAATTATATGGTTATTTACTGGGAATTAAGCTAGAGGAAGAACAAGTTAAAGAAACTATGATTGTTTGGGGGAAGAATTTTGGATATGGGATTGATTTAGAGAAATGGCAAAAACTATGGTTGCAAAATTATAAAATGACAATGTCAACAGCTTATAAAGAAAATCCGTATAAGATGTTTTACAGGTGGCACTTCCCCCCAACAAGGATAGCAAGAATGTTCAAGAATAAATCTGAAAAATACTGGAAATGTCATCAGATACCTGGCTCATACTACTACCATATGTGGTGGACCCGTGAGGATGCTAGAAAATATTGGACTAAAATCTGCATATGGTTGGAAAAGATGACAAAGAAACACATAGATTTGAAACTGGAGGTTTTTTTATTGGGAATCTTACCAGATACATACAGTAAAGACTTGAAATATCTGATTGTAAATGTATTAACAGTGGCTAGGATTGTATTTACTAAAAATTGGAAAAATGAGAAAATACCATTGCAGGAAGAAATTATTAAGAAAATATTGTAATGTGCTGAAATGAGTAGATTGACATTTGAAATTAGAGAGCAAGAGGATAAACAATTCTATAAAATTTGGGACCTTTTCTATCAGTGGTTGGATGATAAAATATAATAATAGAATATTTAGAATGTTAGATAATAAGGAATATTTTTTCTTTTTCTTTTTCTTTTGTTATTTGATATCATATTTATAAAGTTTTTTTAGGATAGATTTGGTATGATTATATGATTTGCTATAGAATAAACTACCTAAATTATAGTTATCTCATAAAGTATGAATGAATAAAATTATAGTCAAATGATTTTCTAATAGTGATTACTAGGATATATAAGTTTGGATTGATAATATGAGTTATTATGTAATGTAACTGTAATTGAGACTACGAAATGAATGCAGAAAACTGATGAACCAACCGACACACTGTTTGTATATATGTATGGAAGAGAGCTGATGTTTTTATGTTTGTTTGTTTTGTTTGTTTTTAAAAAATCAATAAAATTGTTTTCAAAAAAAAAAAGCTGAGGAAATTCAGGTAGATAAAAATGTATTGGCCACTGTTTACTGGCCCCCTAAAGAAGCCAAACTCATACTTGGAGAATTATTGAGTCAAAAATGGATTAAACTCAACTCCTCCAGTTTCCTTCTATGAAACTGCCCTTCTAGTAGAAGATATGCCTTCTCTATTGCAGTGCCCATCCTACCAAATGGCCTTTCTTCTGAGATCAGGAGGGCCATGATCCTCATCCTCCAAACTGAGGAATGGAGTAGAGTAAATCAGGCAAGCAAGTGGTGCTTACTTCTGAAGAATTGGTTGGGTCTTTGGGGAGCTATAGATCATAGAATAACAGAGTTGGAAGGGACCTTGGAAGGTCATCTAGTCCAACCCCCTGCTTGAGCAAGAGAGTTAAATTGTCAGATAGTAATATTGCCCTCTTTGCCTTAAATAGTTACCCAATTAAACTCAATACCCTATGCCTATATTTGGCATTGCTTTGTCGCAGGGGTGGGCAACTATGGTCTTTTATGACCTATGGACGTCTACTCCCAGAATTCCTGAGCCAGTAATTACTCACCCTGCTACATAGGAACAAGTATGTATAGAGGCCTGTTCCCATGGTAACCAAGTACCTATGATCTCCTTAGGGCACCCAAGAGCATTTTGCTGTCTTCTGGAATTTTGCAGTCCACATTTCTAAATTTGCAAATGGGAAGGGTGTTTTTCAAAGTAAAAACCAAATTCAGGTTCTTTCTAGGTGATCTCCATAGTACTTCACCAGTATTCATTTTACTAACTGCCTTACCATCCAAAATAATGTTCAAGCTCTTGAATCAAGCTGGCATGAATAGGTAACTTTACAACCCTTTGAGTTGGTGATGCTGAGCTCTAGAGTTAATAGTGGGTCAAATATACTTTAATTAATTGCTTTGTGCCAGAACAAATGGTTACTTACTTGCTTTAAATCTATTTTGCTCATTTTAGCAATGAAGTAGTAAAAGAGGACATTTAATAGGTCAATAGAATACTCACTCATATTTAAGTGATTGTCTGCTAGGACTACAAGATCCCTCTCGCAGTTACTACTACTGAGTAATTTCAACAGAAAATGTTTTGTCTTCTCATTATATCATTTTTCCCCTTTCTGTTCATTTGTGTCTTATTCTCGGAGTCTTCCTGGACATGTTCCTGCAGTTTTCTTGCAACATTTTCCAGAAGTGGTATGCCATTGCCTCCACCCTAGGGCTAAGAGAAAGTGATTGACCCAAGGTCACCCAGCTGACTATGTGCCTAAGATGGGACTAGAACTCACAGTTTCCCAGTTTCTAGCCTAGCTTCTTAACCATTGCACCAAACTGGCTCTCAGTTATACTGTTCAGTAAATAGTTCAACAACACCTCCACTCTGTGGAACAAAAGAGAAATTTCTTCTCTGTATTTAAATCTTCAGTCTATTGAACATCATGGACCAAACCATATCTGACATGAAATGCACTGCATAAAGATCCACATTTTTCTCTCTGAACCACAAATTACAGCCACTGTTTCTCCCTTCCCACTCCCAGTCTATCAAATTCTTCATAACCGATCAGCAACCTACATTAAACATACTATATAAAACTCACAGTACAGAGCTACAAAACAGAACATAGGATCACCCTGAGTCAAATTAATGGCGAAAGGCATTCTATAAAACCACACAATTGCAATTTCTTCAACACACTTTAGTTAAGTAAACTAGGCCTTAGTAAGCTTGGTAAGTGACTCATCTTTGCTACTATTAAATGTCTTCATTTCAGGGGTGGGATTCAACCGGTGTTACTACTGGTTTGGTGACTACATTTTGCATGCACATGTAAAAAACCTAAAGCTGTGCCACCTGGACAGCTGAAAAGCACTGCACGCAGGTGCACAATGTTTGAAAAGCCACTTTTTTCCTGCTTTTTCAACCTCAGCTGTGCCACACAAAACAGCTGAGGTTGAAAAAGCAGGAAATAAAGGACAGAGCCCAGGAGGGTGTGGGGGCCAAACAGCAACAAACACAGAACAGGTTCAGTGTCTGCTGCTCCTCAGAGCTACTGGTTCTATAGAGCTGGGCAGATCCAGTAGCATACCACCCTTAATTCATTTCAAAAGAAGAAGCTGCTCACTTCAACTTGGCCAAATCTCCCATCGGTTTATTGAGAGATACATAAACAACTTTAAGGGCAGCCTGATTTTTTTTCCCTCATGGCTATAAAAAAAAGAAATTAATGCAAATCCAAAAAACATTTTCTGAAATCAACCAAACTGCCAAAAAACATTGAGGAAAGTTTCAAGTACTTTAGAATGTCTCATCTTGTGATGAGCACATACTACAGTTCTAATGAAAATATGGGATACGTTGTATGAGAAAATGAATAATACAATGATCAGTGGTCCTCTAAATTTCATGGAAATACAAATCCCAGAAACCTTTATGAGTAGTAATGGATGCAAGCAATTTTACCATTTTGAAATAAGATATAAAGATATATAATGTACAGATCGTTTCCAAAATAAAAATTCATAAATGTCAGTAGTAGTACAGTTAGTCCTTGATTTACAATAGTTTGTTTAGTGACCATTTTACCATTCAACAGTGCTGAGAAATGTGAGTTATGACCATTGTTCACACCTTTGCAGCATCCCCATGGTCATGTGAACAATATTTGGATGCTTGGCAACTGATTCATATTTATGATGGTTGCAATGTTCTGGAAACATATGATCACCTTTTGTGACCTTCTGACAAGCAAAATCAATGGGGAAGCCAGATTCACTTAACAAGCAAGTTACTAACTTATCAACTTCAGTGATTCACTTAATAACTGTGGCAATAAAGGTCGTAAAATGGGACAAAACTTTCTTAACAAATGTCTTACCTAACAGAAATTATGGGCTGAATTGTGGTCATAAGTCAAGGACTGCCTGTATAGTGACTCAAGGCCTGAACTTAAGAAATTGTACTCAGAGGTCTCAGCAGTAGGGTAGAATTGGACACATTATGACATCCCCATACATGTTATGTAATTTGCATGATACAGATGCATGATACTGTTACTTATGGTTATGACTGAAACTAGATAATGTTTTGGGAAAGTAGTCTTTGGAGAAAATGAGATAGGAGAAAAATGAATTTGATGGACCTCAGAATTCTTCAGGATTCTGGCATCAAGCTACCTTGCAAGACAAGAGGAAGGCTGAACCATATAACAGAATAATAGAGTTGGAAGGGCCCTTGGAAGTCTTCTATTCCAACACTTGAAACAAGCAGGAGATCTATATCATTTCAGACAAATGTAGGTTTCCATAAAAAGAAAGAAGGAGGTTAAACTAGGACAAAGTAGATCCATTTCTGAGATTCTGTTCTTTCTATACTTTACTGCTCTGACTTCTGTTATAAATTTACCATTCCTCCTACCAACTTTTTTCTTATCATATTTTACAGTCCATATACATATATTATCATATTTTACCATGACGGCTCTATTTCTTTCTCTCTCTCTCGTCTTCCTTCCTTCCTTTCTTTTTTTCTTTCTTTCTTGTAGCAAAACAAATCATGAGTTGGCATGAAGCTAGGAATAAAAGACATTCTTTTATCATTCCTAGATTAAATAGACAGATGAGCTTTGTTGTTTTATATTTCAAATATCTAGTTATCTGCTATATTCATAATAAGAGCCAGTTTGGTATGGTAGTTAAGGTGATTTTTCCCAAGTTTTTTGGTGTTATCATAAAAGAGGATCTGACCTGGGGTGCTCACATTGCAGCCCTGGTCAAAAAGGCCCAGCAGAGATTATACTACCTGACACTTCTCAGGAAACAACAATTGAATGAAAAACTGCTAATGACCTTCTACCGTTGCACCATAGAGAGTATCTTAACTTGCTGCACCTGTGTATGTGGTTTGCCAATTGCACAGTGGCAGATAGGGTAGTGCTCTAGAGGGTTAGCATCATTGCCCCGAGGATCATTGGTTGCCCTCTCCCCTCTATGGAAGAGCTTTATAGCTCCCGCTGCCTTAAGAAAGTTCAAAACATTCTTAAAGATCCATCTCATCCTGGGCACCCTTTTTTTGAACTATTACCATCTGGCAGGTGGCACAGGACAATAAAAACAAGGACAAATAGGCTGGGACCGGAAGTGACATCGCAACGATATGCCATGATACCAGCCACAAGGGAACGGAGCTCTCTCTCTCTGTGCTGGCTTCTTCTTGCTTGTGAGCTCCAGAAGAAGCCAAAATCACCCTGGAAGGGCAATAAAGCCAAGGAGGGATATCCTATGAGGTTTCAGGGAAAAACACTCCTCTGCAGAGCCCCAGGGCTATCTTTGCCCTCTGTACCATGGGAGGAAGAAGAGGCAACCAAGATGATTTTTGGATTGGACAAACATTGGCTCTGGATTTTTAAAATGCTGAAACCTATATAAAAATGAATATAATATTCATTTTTGGAATATACCAAATATACCAGTAAAGTCTGATGAAGAAGATAAGAACAGTGAAAACTGATTTAAGAGTGCCACCTGCTGTCAAACAAAGATACTACAAACCCCAAGGTTCTGATAAGACCTGGTTTATGGAGAACTAAAAGTGAGAAATAAGAGAATTCTATTATTAAAAGATCCCTGAAAGCTATAAGACTATTTAAAAGAACAGATTGAATTAATATTGGAACATAAAGACTCCATTGGATTTTTTGCCTAAAAATTGGCTTTGGTTTGAATAAAGGATTGTTGGACAATTGGACAGAAAGAAATAAAATAAATAAAAACAAAGCTGAGTGGAATCTGCAAAGAAATTGCGTTGGAAATTCAGGATATTAAAGACACTTTGACAAGAAGATATGAGGACATTTGAAATAAAATATAGAGCATGGATGTATTGTAGATCTAGAAAGTGAGATACAAACAACAAAAAGCAAACAGGAGGTCCAAGAAGAGGAGGAATCAATTGAAAGAATAGCTGGAAAAACAGAACAGACAAAACAACAAGCAAAAAGAAATGACAAAAAGGAAATAAAAATAAAAATGATAATGATTGATGTAACATACCAAAAGGAGTGTATTTTAAGGTGTGGAAAGGGAACTTCATGAGGACAATGGTAACACCCAAGCAGGAAAAGCCCAAAGGGAACATCAGGCCAGGCATAAAACAAACTTGCATAGGAAAAGAGATTTAATAAAAGGTATTGAAAGAAGCCCCCTAGACAAAAGCCAAGTAATTAAGAAAGCTAGGGAAACAAGAAAAAGAAATCCCTTACAAACAAAAGGTCATGCCAAATCAGCAAAACAAATAGACAAAAGACACAAAATAAATTCCATAGCAGACAGGAGATTGCCACCAAACAAATATAAGAAAACATTAGGATGAAACTGATAATCCAATCAAACCACCCCGCAGAGTTTACCCTCTGGTGGAAATGAAGACAACCCCCTGACAGGATTTAAAACATTAAGAAATACAAACACAACCACTCACACACAAAAGGAGAAAAGGTATAAAAATCAGGAGTTTATTATACAAAGATGGCTAGCCCCAGGAACGCAGACTTCTTGCTATCTCTTGCCTTCCTGAAAATTAAAGGAACCTGCTTCCAAGCAGTTGTCTCTGTCTGTGTCCTTGTACTGGAGCCCTCCCAGCAGGAAAATAGAATCCTCAAAAGAAAGGCATTTTCCAGCCTTTCAACAATTGGCGACCATGAAGGTTTTCCAGCCAACCCTGCCACCGGACCGGGCCCGCAGATCCAAACCCAGCCGGCATGGACCTTCTTTGTCCAGGGAAAACATCCACAGACCCAGCCCGGAAGGCATAAGGGTAGTAAAGGGAATCCTTGGGCTTTTCTGCTCAACAGCTGCTTGAAAGCAGGTGAGTACCGTTTCAAATTTATAATCTTATTAGGGAGGGGAGTGGAAGCATGAGTGTACCAGGTGTGTGATTGTGGGTTTTCTCTGCGGAAACAGTGGGACCTCACCTCCTCTGTGATTGCCAGCCGCACCCCAGCCAGCTGCTAGCTCCAACAAGCCGTGACCGGCTGGATTTGGGAACGCAAGGGGTAATCACAGAGTGTGAGTCCTTCTGAAGGACGTAAGAAAAACTGAGTGGGCTGAGAAAGGAACTGGTGTTGGGAAATAAATAGAAAGCAGAATAAATAGTCCCAGTGCATCCCGCAAGTAAAGCCCTGTGCATTTAGAAGGGGCCCGTACCGGCTGCTGGCAAACAAAATTGGAAATAGTTTGCCTTACAAAGCAGAGCAGGTCCTTCCAGATCCCCACCTTTAAGGGAGATCTGAAAACTGACGGCGGAGTGTAGGAAGGGGCCCGTACCGGGCTGCTAGGGGGCAGACGGTCCTCCAAGATCCCCGTTTTTAAGGGGGGGTCTTAAAACTGATGGCGGAGTTTCCCTACGAGAAAGGGGCCCGTACTCCATGTGTAGGGAAACCGGAGTCCTTTCCAGACCATTTTTGTCTGAAAACTGACGGTGGGAGCCCGGCTAAACCAAAGTAATCCCCACATCAGGTAGGGAATATGGGAAGTTGTAGCTCAAGGGCAATGGAAGAGACCCCCTTGGATAAATTACTTGAGGCTTGGGACGAAAGGCAAGTGCCTGTCCTAACTGGAATGAATAGAAAGGAAGTGAAAAGAATTTGCAAAAAGTGGGCTTTATTGCGAGATGACATGGGTAGACAAATTTGGCCTGATAGTGGTACTTTAGATTATAAAACCCTGAAAGCACTTAGAACATGCATTAAGCCCAGCCAAATACCCTATTGGTACTGCTGGACTGAAATTGTTAGGACCAAAGACCTGACCGAGAAAAAATAAGGAAAAGCCTGAAACCCATTTCAGGGAAGGGAATACTGAGGCACAGATTATGGCTCCCCTTTTAAGCAAGCCAGTGCCAGGCAGAAATAGGGGACAACTAGAATATGTTTTTACCCACACTCCCTTCTCTGCCTCTGACCTAGTCATCTGGAAAAAGGATACCCCAGCTTTCAGGGCTGATTCTCAAACAGTTATTAAAACCCTGAAATCTATCATAGACAGCTATAATCCATCCTGGGGTGACATGACTCAGCTGTTACAAGTCTTTCTAATGAAAGACGAACTATTAAAACCGTTTGGAAAAAAACAAAAACAGTCCAAATAGCCAAACCACCAACTATCCCTGGTCAGGCAGCCCCAGCCCGCATCGCATGGCCAGTACATCGCCCTGACTGGGACTATAATGATACCAATCAATGGGACAAATACACTAGAGCAAAAGATAATTTACTAGAAGCTCTAGAGAAAATAAGAAAAAAAAACTTTTAAACTAGTCTGAATTTCAAGAAAAAACAACACAAAGGGAAAAGGAAAACCCTGATGCCTTTTGGGTCCACTTGTCAGAAGCAGCTACTGCATATGCCCACCTAGACCTTAGCTGCCTGAAGGACCAAAGGATTTTAACTTCAGCCTTCGTGGATCAGTCCACCTTAGATATTAAAGAACATTTCCACCGCTTCATCTCTAACTGGCCAACCTTAGACATAGCAGAGTTGCGCAGGATTGCTAACTTTGTCTATGATCAAAGAGACAAATTGAAAGAGGAAGAGAAAGTTAGAAAGAGATGAATAGAAAGACAGGAAGACTTTAAAATGTTTGCTGTAATGAAACATGATGCCAGACAAATACCAGGTAAAACCCCCTATAATTCAAAGAAATGCTGGCATTGCGATAAAGCAGGATGGTCGCAAGGCAAATGTCAGCATTGTTATAGGTGCAGACAGGAAGGTCATTTCAGCAAGCAATGTAGGCAACACCCCCCCCCCCCGCAACCGGTATCACCCACCACCTAGGAACATGAGGCCAGCCAATAATCCAGCCCATTACACTGAGCAACAAAGTTTCAGTCATCAGGCACCACCCAGCGCTCCCTTTCCTCCAAAAAATAATAACAATAGACATCAATGGGAGCAAAGGAGAGAACAAGACTTACTCCCTTCTTGACTGGAACATGACAATGAAAGCACTGAATTCATGGCTACCTTTAACGGGCTGGCTATCCCCCTAAAAAAACAGCCCAGAAGGGGAACCCATTGTCACCATTCTTATAGGAGGAAAGAAATACAATTGCTTAGTTGATACTGGAGCCACCTCCTCATTACTGAAGCACCATATAAAGCTTCGGTGGCTGAAGGGGCTCGGGATAGCATAATGGGAGTGAGGGGAGGAATAATCCCTGTAGAATTTACCCACAATGTACCAGTAGAACTAGGACCTTTCACAGTAGACCATGCATTTACTATTTGCCCCCAGTCCCCACTGTCTCTACTAGGAAGGGATCTCCCATGTAAAATGGGAGCTACCATAATATGTGGCAAACAGGGGCTGCAATTGGAAATCCCAGGAAAAGACACACACAAGACAATCATGCTGATAACCAGCAACACAGGGCTTCATGAAGATTTAAAAAGGCTGCCACCCTCCTTATGAGGCTGGGATGCATCAGAAGTGGGGCTACTTAAAGGAGCCATGGAGAGAGCAAACAAAGAGGTGAAGACCCTACTGGGCAAACTCTGTCAGGAGACACACCTCTCCTGGCCACAAGTGCTCCCAATTGCCCTCTTTTATTTCAGAACCAGACCAAGACAAGATATAGGTATTCCCCCCCCCCCTTTGAGATCCTTTTTGGTCACCCCCACCCCCACCCCCCATACCCTACTAGGATCCTCATTCTCAGCCTAGATCCTCATTCCCTTTGCTTAGATAGGGGGGATAGGGTTTTCTCTTCTTATCTTACAGCCCTGCAAAAGAGACTACAGACCCTCTGGACCCAGAGTGCACTGACACAGACCTTACCCCTAGAAGAAGCCCTGCATCCATATGAGCCAGGAGATTGGGTGTGGATCAAGTTCTTCACCAGAACCTCCCCTCTACAACCCAGGTGGAAAGGACCCTACCAAGTTTTACTGACTACACACACCGCCATAAAGGTTTGCAGAACGAGACTCGTGGCTACATTGGACACATGCAAAGCCAGCAGTCATAGACCATAGCCAAACTCCACCACAATCAATCCCACCCATCAAACTCAAGAAAGATCGGGACACAGATCAATGGACGCTTGCAGCATTCTTCAAAACTGTTGAACCACACCACTATGAGGAACCAAGTGCAAATGTTGCATTACACAAAACTGGACTCCCGGGTGCTGAGTTATAAACTATTGTTTTTTTTAATTTTTGTCTCACCTTCTCCATTTTTTCCTTTTTTTAAACCTTTTTTCATCGTATTTTTTTAACAAAAAGGACTTTAACCATACCTTACTCATAATTTTTTTTGATACTTGACCTTTTACATTTTTTTACATTGCTATTAAAAAAAAAAGAGGAGGAGGGGGGAGGAAGGGAAGAAAAGGAATCAAGCAATGGGGAAAATGAAATGCAATATATTCTATGTATTATTATTATTTTCTGTAATAATTGTAACATTTGTAACACAAGCAACTGCGTTCCCGGAACCAAAGCTTATCCCAGAGAAAGGAAAACATATGGGAATGTTTAGCAAGAGAAATACTCAACACCACTAACGTTTGCTTAGCAGGAGGGAAATCATAATGTCACTGGGTGCAGCACACCTAGGGTCACAGAATGCACCAGTCTTAGCAACACAGAACTAAAATGCAACTATACAGAGACCATATCATTTTCGTATAGTTACCTGAAGCTCCCACCAGGATGGTTTTTCCTTTGTGGCTTAAAAGCCTACTCATACCTTCCTGCAAATGCCACAAATGGCCCCTGCACCTTGGGAAGGTTAACCATGCTTATGTCATCCCTACAGAGACGACACAGGAGAGCCTTCCAAACCCTAGACTCAGACTGTGATTCCAAAGTCTCCCTTCCCACAAAAACAGAATACATCTCATTGGCAATATCCTTGGTAGGGGTATCTGGATTGGCAGTGTGAAATTCTAAAAATTTGAATAGACTAGCATGTACCCTGGCAAAAAAGCTTGAATTCGACCTCCCATGCCCTGGATGCCCTTAACAGAGAACTGAGGGAGGTCAGAGAAGCCACCTTGGAGAATTGGGCAGCAATAGGCTTCCTTCTCTTGAAGCATAACTATGGCTGCGAAAAATTCCAAGGGATGTGTTGCCTCAATCTGGACGAAACCTCAGAACTCGTAGGGAGGGACATCCACCACCTGAAAGAGCTATCTCAGTATATTGGTCAGGAGCAATCATTCCTGGACTTTTCATGGCTCTTCTCATGGATGCCAGATTTCCATTGGCTCAAAATCCTTATAACAACCACAGTCACCATTTGTGTCTTTGGAGCGCTCATGTGTTGCCTCTGTCGATGCATACCACCCTGCCTTAGCTGCCTAAAGGCCTGTATTCCCTCTCAGAAGAGAAAATTAAAGGGGAGACAGGCAGCTATGATAATGATCCAGATTGATCACAAATACCAAGTATACCCAGACATTCAATCAGAGACCACCCTCTTAAAAAAAAAATATGAAGGATTGTGGAAAGGGAACTTCATGAGGACAGTGGTGACACCCAAGCAGGAAAAGCCCAAAGGGAACATCAGGCCAGCCATAAAACAAACTTGCATAGGAAAAGAGATTTAATACAAGGTATTGAAAGAAGCCCCCTAGACAAAAGCCAAGTAATTAAGAAAGCTAGGGAAACAAGAAAAAGAAATCCCTTACAAACAAAAGGTCATGCCAAATCAGCAAAACAAATAGACAAAAGACACAAAATAAATTCCATAGCAGACAGGAGATTGCCACCAAACAAATACAAGAAAACATTAGGATGAAACTGATAATCCAATCAAACCACCCCGCAGAGTTTACCCTCTGGTGGAAATGAAGACAACCCCCTGACAGGATTTAAAACATTAAGAAATACAAACACAAGCACTCACACACAAAAGGAGAAAAGGTATAAAAATCAGGAGTTTATTATACAAAGATGGCTAGCCCCAGGAACGCAGACTTCTTGCTATCTCTTGCCTTCCTGAAAATTAAAGGAACCCGCTTCCAAGCAGTTGTCTCTGTCTGTGTCCTTGCACTGGAGCCCTCCCAGCAGGAAAATCGAATCCTCAAAAGAAAGGCATTTTCCAGCCTTTCAACAATGGGAAGTTAAACAGGAATTGAAATTGCAGGAGAATTTCTTCGGAGAAGGACAGGAGAAAGAGTAGATAATTTCAAAATGAGACAATGGAACATAGACACGGGAGGAATGTTTAAGAGGAATGGTCTCTGTCCCTTGTGACAGAGACAAAAACTTGAGAGGAATATGGGAGACAAGCTAAGAAATGAATAACTAAATCTTTAATGTGAGTGAGAGATGATGGTTAAAAAAATATTGTGATTCCACATAAATGTGTGTATTATTAGTTAAGATATATAATCATTAAATGCAATAAATATGCTTATTAATATTTTATTGTAGGAAAGGGAACTTTTTCATTTGTATCCTTATATTGACTGTTTTCTAATATGATTTGATTGCTTATTGTACCCTATGACTATTATTAAGTGTTGTACCTTATGATTCTTCACGAATGCATCTTTTCTTTTATGTACACTGAGAGCATTTGGACCAAGACAAATTCCTGTGTGTCCAAACACACCTGGCCAATAAAGAATTCTATTCTATTCTATTCTATTCTATTCTATTCTATTCTATTCTATTCTATTCTATTCTATTCTAATATAATGAAAGATTACAACTTCATAAAAGTAACTCCACTATTATTAGAATTGCATAACTTGATAAACATAAATATGATGAACACTATTTTATTTGTATCAAAATGTGACTAGAAAGGGGAATATATGGCATAAGAAGGGGATAAATAATGGAAAATTATAATTCAATATGAATTTGTGAATTGTTATTAGAATTATATAATTTGTTAAACACTGTAAATATGATATTATCTAAAGTAAAAGGAGTGATGCCAAGAATATAGAGATTAACATAAAAATAACATATTGTAATATTGAATAATTAAGATTGATAATTTAACAAAATATGCAGTTAATATTAATATTAACTGTCAACTATATTAAATAGGAAGAATATTGTCATATTTGTTTTAAAATGTAAGACACTCCAGAATGACACTGTTTACACAATGATATGTTTGTTGGAACAAAAATTTAAAAAATATTGAAAAAAAAAAAGACAAATAGGCTGAAAAACAGCTTCTATTCCAGAGCAATAACTATATTGAATTCTACTGTATAGTGCAATATTAATGCGATATCAAGGGTTTTCAATTCAGTTGCATAGAATGTGAAGGATATGTGTTTTGTTTTATTTTTATAATTTCCTTATATTTAATGTACACTGAAGATGGCATTTAATTTCATTGTACAAAGTACAATGGCAATAAAGTCAAAACTACCATACTAAATCAAAACCAATCCAACAAGTTGGCTTTACTAAGACAGTTGAATACTTCTCTTTGTTATCTGATCAGACTTCACCCAAACCAAAATTCAAAATTTGAAGAACATATTCAGAGCCCATATCTCTATTAGGTTACTTTACTGCAGAGATAGATGATAGATAGATAGATAGATAGATAGATAGATAGATAGATAGATAGATA